>CM019715.1:868850-1081350 GCA_009760885.1 Achatina immaculata | reverse complement strand
TCTTTTCCATCTATCCGTCTTTTCCATCTATCTATCTTTTCCGAGGTCTTCCTCTTGATCTGTGCCCTGTAGTTCTTTGGCTGAAGACCCTTGGGTCTGGCTGCGAGAGTATCATTCTCACTAAATGGCCAAGCCACTTCAATCTTTGTTTCTCTGCATGTAGTAGGCATGAAATAGCTCCTAATAATGCACTTCAATCTTTGTTTCTCTGCATGTAGTAGGCATGACATAGCTCCTAATAATGGTCTTATGTCGTGATTTCGTATCTGAAAAGAATGAAGGAAATATTGTCATTACCTCCATGCCATCACTGTTTAACTGTAAAAAAAATATTTGTATCATTGTCCCACGCTAATTTTGCCCGCGATTTGTAACAAGCGTCTGTTTTTTTTATCATTTGTAATTTCGGATATTTTAACAAAATCCTTATTACCATGTCCCAGATCTTTGTACAGTCCGGATTTCTCAGAATCTTCTTCTTTATCATTAAAAGCTCAGATGGGTCACAGCGACTTAATTAACCACTTAACTCTTTAAACAGCACCGGAGCTCTCTGTACAGCAAAAAACGAGAACAATATCATCTGAAATTCTGATTTTTTTCCCTTGGTCTACAGAGACTTTAAAAGTAATTATCAGACAATTCTAAAATTGTTCGGTTTTCTTCGGTAATTATCAAGGATCTTTTATTTTCCAGATTTTGAATTGGCTTTAAATCCCTTCATGAATTGTCTTCTTATTTAATTATTATTTAGTCAAACTTACAAAGAAGGACAGAAACTTGAGCAGTAATTATTAGAGACAGTGTCACAAATGTACGGGGATTATCGGTGACAAGTTGTCCACACAAACTGTGGAGTATTTCCTACAGCCTCTCTGTCACATCATTACTGAAAATAAATATTTTTTTGGGGTAAATTCTTAAATGTGCAAATTAGCTAAAGGCGAAAATATTAACAAATTTATTTTAGTAGCACATATAACTGCTTTCTCTAACAACGTAATGAAAATATCTTAGTCTAAATATATGGGCAAGCGAGTAACATCAGATGGGAAATGCACCTCTAAAATCTTCTCCCGGCTAGATTACAGTTGTATCATCCCTCCCCCTTCCACGGCTTACCTCCCCTTCTCCCGCTTATGATCCACCTATCCCACATCACAAGTCTCCATTTAAACATTCTCTAAACTCCACCATGCGCACTTCTGATCACAGCCTCTTACAAGCTATAGCTTCTTACAAGTCACAGCTAATTGCACCGTTTATTTTATTTTACTCTATTTTTTTCAATTCCTATTTTTTATACATAGCATTCATATGAATATATGTGAAAGATGTCTTCGCCCTGTGTGTTTTTGTATGATTAAGATTCAGTATGATTAAGGTTCACACCAAAACGTCACAATTGTGTGCTCGTTAAGTAATAAAGATGTTCCTACTTTTTTCCTAGTTTATACATTTTGGTATCACAGCTTTACTGCAGTGGCTTCGTGTATAGTTATTTACTTAGCTGTGTATACTTATACACCAACTATTCAAACATTCTGGAGTTTCTTCCATACATCCTTCCCGTGCCTTTAGACGTCACACAGGACTCGCATGGTAGACTGCCAAGATTTCCTGTTTTCCGCGAGCTTTTCAACCTCATCAAAGGATGTTATTCCCACTAAGCTGGCTTCATTTAAGAAGGAGTTTCTGGAATTTATAGTTATCTATTAACTGAGTTCACACGTCTTTGACTGCAAGATTCACTTCAAAGACTCCATACGTTAGAAAAGATGGGAAAGAGGCGATTGTGAATAAAGTAATGTGATTCGTTTCACTATCACTCAAAACACACCAACAAAATTAGATCGAAAAGTTCGGACTACGGAGAAAGGTTCACAGCGCATGGAAGGACTGAAATCCAGTGAAGAGATCAAGAAATGAAGCGAATACATGTTGTCGGTTTGTACATTCTAAGATTCAAATTTGCCGGTTTGCACTATCAAAGATTCAAACTACAAGTTAGCCTGCTTCTATAACCGTGGAAGCTTTGAAGAGGAAGAAAGAATTGAGAAGTTATATTTCTCTAACAAGGACAATGACTTGTAGATGAGAAGTGTTTATAGTAAACATTACTTGTAATAAGGAATAAATTATAGTAATATGTAGGAAAATATTACTTGTAATAAAGAAGGGATTATAGTAATATGTAGAAAACATTACGTGTAATAAATACGGGATTATAGTAATATGTAGGTAAGCATTATATGTAATAAAGACAAACGAAATGGGGGTTGTACCTTTGGGGCCTAGCCTGTTTAGGGGACCTGTTTTTCCCTCTAGAGACCAATCTGTTTAGAGGGCCCGATAGTGAGTGACCTCAAGGCCTGACCAGGGTGCTTTATGATACGCAGTGCTAAAACCTCAACCTACACACTCCGTGGCAACTGCTCTAGGTAAGAGGCCATCATCAGTTTCAAAATTTTCTTCCAGATGTCCTGGGGAAAAGGGTATATGAGCTTAAACTGGCGATTAAAGAAAATATTATTACAGGTAAGTGACGGGTAAGGCTAAACAGGTGCGAAGTAGGTGTGTGAGATTCGATTAGGCGGCCTGATTAGCTGAGTGGTTAGGCGCTCGGTTTAACAATTCGATGGCACTGGGTTCAAGTCCCAGCAGGGACTTTTTCCTGGTACACATCAAAAAGGCCCCGGGCTCCACCAAGGCCTTAAAAATGGGTACGAGAGAAATCAGGGAAGGTAAATGCGGCCAGGCGTGATACTGGCCGTACCAGACTTTCATGTGCCGAAGGTCTTGGAAATACGGGGCCAACAACGTACCCCCAGTGTGCCTTGATGGCGGGGACACGAGGGGTTTTGACTTCGTTAGGAACTGGTACCTTCCAACCACATTCTTGAGTCTAAACAGCTGGACCAGATAAATACGAAATGACTGAGCCGAAGAATGACTGTAGACATGACTTAGAACAAGACAGAACTAGGGCCCCAGCAAACACCACCTAAATCACATCCAGCAGTTTAATAATTCACACGTTCATTTAGCAGATAAATCAAAGAGGAGGATTTCACGACATCACACCGTGAACTCTGACCTCTCCAGAACCACAGTACCGCGAGTGCCAGGTCTCGTTTGGGTTATTTAAATAAAATACAGTTTAAAGAGTAACTAAACAGACGAAGACGTGTAGAAACAGACGAAGATGTGTAGAAACAGACAAGGACGTGTAGAAACAGACAAGGACGTGTAGAGACAGACAAGGACGCGTAGAAACAGACAAGGACGTGTAGAGACAGACAAGGACGTGTAGAAACAGACAAGGACGTGTAGAGACAGACAAGGACGCGTAGAAACAGACAAGGACGTGTAAAAACAGACAAGGACGCGTAGAAACAGACAAGGACATGTAAAAACAGACAAGGACGCGTAGAAACGTTTATTGAAGCTTCTTACTAATGGTTGTAGAAACACGGCTCCCAGCAGTTTTGTTGAGATTATTATCCCGCATACGTGATACGTTAAGGAACAATATTCCACTCGTACACGTGTAAATGTTCACAACACACTGATGGGCAGACTTTTGTTGCCGCCGCTACAACTTTCTGTTGACTCTGTGGCTGCCGCTACATCTTTCTGTTGACTCTGAAGTTTCTGAAGACTTGCCACTGACTCTCAGGCCAGGTCACAGACGGACAGAATATTTCGTGAAGTTAAAAAGTGATATACTTCAATTTATTTCAGCTTTAAACAGACATATAAACGTCATGGCGATCTGTTGTCAGAGCGTGTGTTCCTGAAGGTCTGACAACAGGAGGCAGTAAATAAAACGATGATAACATTTTGGCGCCCCTTATCTTCGGCGCCCGCGGGCGGGGGCTATCTTTTGCTCGTTATGCTACAGTTCGGCTAACACTTTTGTGTTACAAAAGTTAGGAAAATTAATAAAACATAAGGAAGAACACATAAATGCCTTTGAATGTAAATGCTACAGAAGAGTTCTCCAAATATCGTGGACACAAAAAAAGAACAAATACTACAAGAGCCTAATACTGAAGAAGGCTGGCTAGTAAAGAGGATTAAAGAGAGAAAACTGAAATATTTTGGACACATTAAACGTCATGATAATTTAGAGAAGACCGTATTGGAAGGATGCATAATGGGAAAAAGAACAAGAGGAAGACCAAAACGAAGATGGCTGCAAGACATCGTTGATGATCTGCAAATGGACGCAGCAGCAGCAGGCCATCTAGCTCACAACCGAGAGGCCTACAGGAATGCTGTTTGGGAGGCAAAGTTCCGCAAGGGACATGCAAATGAATGAATGAAGGAAGAAGTAATTCCCAACAATCTATTATTTCCGCTTCCTTTGTTAGTAGAACCAAAAGTCTTGGCTTGGTTTACGAAGAATTAAAAAAACAGAAAATTTGATGTAAATATTCTCTCTCTCTCTCTCTCTCTCCGATCTCTTTCTCTCTCTCTCTCTCTCTCTTTCTCTCTCTCTCTCCCTCCCCCCCCCCCCGTACAAAGTTTTCAAAGAAGTAAAAAAAATCTTAAATATTTCATGCATAAATGATTTCTTTATTACCAAATAAACGTCTATTTTTTTTACACAAACTGACCTCCTTGGCAAAGTTTTTTTTATCTTAAAAGAAATCCGTACGTTCAAATCAACCACCAGCTCTGACTAATCTTGACGCTTGCCAGTCTGGCACAGTGCAGCCATTTTTTTTCTTCCCATACCCGATTGCAGTAACCAAACGGCACAAAATGAAATGGATGTTCAAATTAGAAAATGGAGAATATTCTAATTATCTTCAAATTTGCTTCCTGGTCGTCAGTTCTAATTTCGAGATAAAGATTTACTTTTTAAAAATTTACTTTGATTTTAGTCTAAATTTCATTTGATCGCTGAAAATCGAATTCCCCGCACGCATTTATTTTTACTGAGCCTCAAAAACTGAACATCGTGTACCTGGCACAAACAAAGACAACGTTAAATGCCAGAGAAGAAAATTCTGTTTGAACTAAAGATGAATTCATGGAATTTTAATCTTCACTCTTCAAAAATACTTGGCCAGTGGCAAGAGCGATTATAAGGAAATTAGCAAAGGGGAGAATTTCATTCTTTCTTTCTTTCTTTCTTTCTTTCTTTTACCACGTTTCTCGTTCACTCTTCATCCTATTCCACTGATTCTGCGTCTTCAATGAGGAAAAAGACAAACTCTGTCACTCGGCTGTGGTACACTCATGCCAGACCATCTCTGTGTTATATTTCTGGTCACGTCTACAATTATAACAAGTATATAACACGCATATAACACGTATATAACACATATATAACACGCATATGACACTATATAACATGCATATGACACGTATATAACACGTATATAAGCATAACGTTTTTCTGCTCACTTGTCCCAAGTGTAACAAAGCAGCTCCCGGAAACCAGCCGTAGAGCTTGGTCTTATCCAGTATCCATTATCCAGCATCCAGTATTTTCTTCTCATATTATCCGCCTGTATGGGGGTCTTTTAACTCATTGCTGAAACCGTGACTGTTAATAGCGTCGTCATCATCATCATCATCATCATCATCATCATCATCACTATTAACGCTAACCACTTTGATGTGCGTCCAAAATTTGTCATCATTATCACCATGATTAACACCACCATCATAAATGTGATACAATCAGCGCCGACACTTTACCAGTACCACCACCACGGCGTTCCCCAAGTGCTGACACTGTGATCACCATCTCACCACCACCGCACTACGATTACCACCACAAGATGACCACACAACCACTATCACACTGCGACCACCACACGACGACTACAACCATACAAACACCAGACTGTAGCTACCAAACCGCAACCACCAAATTACAAATACTAGCACGCTGTGGGTACCACCACTACGACAGCCACGCCTCACCATTTCTGCACTGCCACAGACACCTCCACTGCTACATTACCACACCGCACCCCACACCACAATCACCACCACAACCACCTCCATCACCACGACCACGTTATCAGCGTCATCTCCCTTACCCATCTTGCTACTGCACGAACCAACAGAATGACATCCCCTGATTGGCCGATTCTCTCGTCACGTGACCACAGAAAAGATGGTAGCGTTTTATGATCATGCCAAATAACATCGCCCTTTTTTATGTTTAAGATCTCATATTCTTTTACACTTTCACAGCCCAGAATTACATTTTGCACTACATTGGGAAAAAAATTTAATCAACGTTAAATTAGCTTTCAGTTCTGGAGCAGTTTTATAAATGAATGCGACTTAATGATTTCCAACTGCTCACTTCTACCCGGTGCTGGAAACAGAGGTTTTTTTAAACTGTAAAATCTTGGCAAAGATTTGGCAGGTTAGTCAGAAGCTGTGACACCGTGGATCTTGGCAGGACGTTGTGACACCGTGGATCTTGGCGGGACGTTGTGACACCGTGGATCTTGGCGGGACGTTGTGACACCGTGGATCTTGGCGGGACGTTGTGACACCGTGGATCTTGGCGGGACGTTGTGACACCGTGGATCTTGGCAGGATGTTGTGACACCGTGGATCTTGGCGGGATGTTGTGACACCGTGGATCTTAGCAGGATGTTGTGACACCGTGGATCTTGGCGGGATGTTGTGACACCGTGGATCTTGGCGGGATGTTTGTGGAGGAAATCGAGCCAGCGTCCTTCCCCCCCCCCTTTTTTTTTCAAGGCGCCTTGGGGGAGGGATGGGAGGAATGGGGTGAAGTTAACTCTTTACTATCATTTGCCCCCCCCCAACCCCCCAATAAAAACAACGTAGTAGACAAGCCTCCAGCACCGTGCGCAGAGTTTACCCACGGTAGTCGGAATGCACAAGGATAAATTCTCTTCATAAATTTAGCTTTGAGGTTAGAAAGTGAGAAATTTCAAGTAAGAAAGTGGGAATTTTCACATAGGAAGGTGGGAAATTTCACATGCAATTAAAAAAAAAAAGCTGAACAAAGCTTTCACTACGCTACAGCTACTAAGGGAATGAAGAGGTTAAAGTCACTGTGATAGTTGGAGTGTTAAAACAATGAGGTGGGGCGGTAAGGAGGGAGTATTTTGGCAGCGAAGAGTTTCCGCCAGCGGTGTGCCATAGTTGTTGGCAGCGAAGAGTTTCCATCAGCGGTGTGCCATAGTTGGCAGCGAAGAGTTTCCATCAGCGGTGTGCCATAGTTGGCAGTGAAGATTTTCCCTCAGCGGTGTGCCATAGTTGTTGACAGCGAAGAGTTTCCCTCAGCGGTGTGCCATAGTTGGCAACGAAGAGTTTCCGTCAGGGGTGTGCTTAGTTGTTGGCAGCGAAGAGTTTCCGTCAGGGGTGTGCCATAGTTGTTGGCAGCGAAGAGTTTCCGTCAGGGGTGTGCCACAGTTGTTGGCAGCGAAGAGTTTCAGTCAGGGGTGTGCCATAGTTGTTGACAGCGAAGAGTTTCCGTCAGGGGTGTGCCATAGTTGGGAGCGAAGAGTTTCCGCCAGCGGTGTGCCATAGTTGTTGGCAGCGAAGAGTTTCCGTCAGGGGTGTGCCATAGTTGGCAGCGAAGAGTTTCCGTCAGGGGTGTGCCATAGTTGTTGGGAGCGAAGAGTTTCCCTCAGCGGTGTGCCATAGTTGTTGGCAGCGAAGAGTTTCCGTCAGGGGTGTGCCATAGTTGGCAGCGAAGAGTTTCCGTCAGGGGTGTGCCATAGTTGTTGGGAGCGAAGAGTTTCCGTCAGGGGTGTGCCATAGTTGTTTGCAGCGAAGAGTTTCCGTCAGGGGTGTGCCATAGTTGGCAGCGAAGAGTTTCCGTCAGGGGTGTGCCATAGTTGTTGGGAGCGAAGAGTTTCCCTCAGCGGTGTGCCAAAGTGGTACTAAGTGTCTTAGCACTCTGATCATGTAAATACATGTAGTGCTTTTAAAAGTATTATCACATTACATTCCACGCACAAACACAGACCTAAAATATTAATACCACTTCATACACCACCACAAATATTAATACCACTTTTAAAAAGCCAATTTCTTCTTATTCTTCTTCGAACTGCTAGCTGGCGTTCTTGATCTGATTCGATGAAGATGTTCAGGCACAGCATGGTGTCGGATTGGGAGTAGGTTAAAGCGGGTATTTTTTCAGTCTGTGTGTAATACTCCTTTAGCAGACTCTACCACCGTAGGGACTATGGCGATCCTTGCCGTGTTAGGCAGGTTATACCTATTAGTGGTGGGTACAAAAGGAGAGGTGGGAGAGGGTCTAGGTCAGCTACAGACGGCCAACCCTGACGTTAGCATGTCAGCTATAGATGGCCAACCCTGACGTTAGCATGTCAGCTATAGATGGCCAACCCTGACGTTAGCATGTCAGCTGTAGACAGCCAACCCTGACGCTAGGATGTCAGCTATGAGTCTGTGATTGCCAGAATCGGACAGCATCTATACTCCCGGAGAATTTGATAGGGCAGAGTAGTGCCATCACTAGACAGGAATGTTTTAGTACAGAGAAAGGCTCAAGCGAGTTTGTAATTTATACACAAACCGTGAAAGAAATACTTTAACATTAAATAAGTTCTGTGTGCTATAAAAATATTTGTAGATTTGCGACAAGAAGTCCCGCCATTTCAATTTACCGGCAATCTGGAAAAAACGAGAGTCGTCGTAAAACTGGAATGTCGAAATGCAGGAGTCGATGTTCCCGAGAGGTAGAAAAAGTCTAAAAAGCGGGGACTAAGAAGAAAAAAGCGAGGATTAATAAGTTGAAAAGCGGGGACTAAGAAGTTGAAAAGCGGGGACTAAGAAGTTGAAAAGCGGGGACTAAGAAGTTGAAAAGCGGGGACTAAGAAGTTGAAAAGCGGGGACTAAGAAGTTGAAAAACGGGGACTAACTGCACACAGATTTATCTACACAGGAATCTGAGAAGAAGCCATCTTGCCGTCTTCCTCGCATACTGTTCATTGTTAGACGGAGAAATAAATTCCTGAACAGGGCCCACTGTTTGCATCGTATAAAGGGGTCATTTAAGACAGCGATCCGGACAGGATCTTTTATAAACCGGTACAGGCGCACCTGTCTTTCACCCTACATGAAGTACTTTCCAAAACGCCGGTTTTGTCAATAAAACATTCCATACTTTGTGTCTTTGTTTCAATTTGACATTAAAACCACTTTACAAACATCGGTGGGAAGTGTTCCTAGGAAATACGTTTTCAGACCTTATTTTTCGGCGAGATTTAATCTTTACACAATGCCAACATGCTGAACCAAAGTCAAAACTGACTGATTCTCGTTCTTGCAAATTGAGCATCACCATCTACTGACCTGATTATCCTCCAACCGATTTTACTTATCGCTCTTTCACTAGATTTCTGATAATGTAAACCGGTTACAGAAACGGACGACCGCCACAAATGTCGGTTTTCCTCTTTTTATATCGGTAACGATCGGTAAAACTGAGTGAGATTTCGCTTGATTTGTCACGCAATATAAACCAGGAGCTGGTCATACGGCTGATAACCTTATCCTGAGACCCACTTAGAAGTGACTCTAGACAAGATAACACTGAATGTTGTTGGAAACTCGCAACAAAACCAACCGAGTCAAGGCATACCAACTCCGAAGAAAAAAAGAGGTCGACCACGTGAAATTCTAAAGATACATTGTTAAGAGAGGCCAAAGTCATCATCATCATCATCATCAGGTGCCGTGCCGACTGGCGTTGGCTATTATGCTTCTCCAGAGTACCCGATCCATCATGCAGGCCATCAGTTCAGTTGGTGATCTCCTCTCACACCATCCCGTCAGACTGTCCAGTATCATTTCTCTTGGTCTTCCTCTTGATCTTCTTCCTTCTATTTTTCCTGTTGTTATAATATTTTCAATGCCCCCTCTTCTCATTGCATGTCCTATGAAAGTACATTGTCTCTCTCTTATCTATTTGGCAAGGTTTTTTGTCTCTCCAGCTCTTCTCCTACATTCTTCATTAGTTATTTTTGCTGTCCAGGGGATTCGCAACATTCTTCTAATAATGAGGCCAAAGTAGTAGGCATAAAATCCCTTGATGAGGTTAAAAAAACTCTCCGAAAACAGGAAAACTTGGCGAACTATCATGCGAGCCCTATGTGACGTTTAACGGCATGGGAAAGATGTATGATGTAAGAATTTACCAGAAATTGCCGATTAATCCAGTGGCTGAATCCTCCATCCACCTCCTTTATGGGTGGCCTTTTCCTCTATTTCCTACAATTATTAACGTGAATGTCATTTTTTGTGTGGTAGTTGCGTAACCTGGCCAAACCATCTGACCTGTTGTTTCTGGATGTAATGTAGTACTGGGGTCACTGCAACCTTTGCTCTGATGGTGTCATTTCAGATTTTGTCTCCTCTAGTTGCCTTCAGTATTCTCAGACATCTCATTTTTTGGCAGGTATCGTGACCCAGTTTGATGGAGGAGATACGGGACAGATAAATAATTCAGCTGATCCTTAAAATCTTCATTACATCATCTTGAAGAATCATTTCCATATTCTGATGTATCAGTTTACCATCATGTGACCGATATGTTTTTACTGCAGAAAATTATGTGCGTGATCTTTTCCACAGTGATTTATGTTCTTTCTGTGTTATGTGAAAATGTCATAAACATAGCCAGATTAGGCATTCATACAGTTTTTAGCATACATACAGCAGTTTTGGGAGCACATACAGTTTTAGGCACATACGACAGCTTTAGGCACATACACAGTTTTAGGCATACATTCAGTTTTAGGCACACATAGTTTTAGACATACGTACGACAAAATAGGCACACATACAGTTTTTGGCACACATAAAATTTTAGAGACATACGACAGTTTTAGGCACACATAAGTCTTAGGCACATGTGTAGTTTTAGGCACATGTACAGTTTTAGACGTAAATATGACAATTTTAGACCCACAGTTTTAGGCACATATGCAGTTTTAGGCACACATACAGTTTTAGGTGTGCATACGACAATTTTAGGCCCACACACAGTTTTAGACACATACGGTTTTAGGCACACATACAGTTTTAGGCACACATACAGTTTTAGGCACACATACAGTTTTAGGCACACATACAGTTTTAGGCACACATACAGTTTTAGGCATACATACAGTTTTAGGCACACATACAGTTTCTTAACTAAGAACATTTTCTCCACAAGTAATCAACTTAATTTTAACTTCTGAAAGTGGACGTGATGTTTCACACAGAAACAAAACGCGTTAAATTATTATAATTTAGCAAATATTAATTAGTAAAATTAAGCGTTAAATTTCCGCGTAGAAGACAGGATAAAATCAAAGGATTGTAATCTTACGATCATTATATGAGATTCTTCCTATTCTTTTTCTTCTATTTTCTTATTCTTTGTTTTTTTTTGTTGCTCTAAAAATGTTTTTCTTCCTTCGTCTTCTTATTCGTTTTTCGTCGACTCTTTCACCACCACCACCACCACCACCACCACCACCACCACCACCACCACCACCACCATAATCACCACAATCACCACAATCACCACCACCACCACCATCATCGCCACCACCATCACTATCATCATCATCACCGCCACCATCACCACCATCATCACCGCCACTATCACTATCACTATCACCACCATCACCGCTACCATCACCATAACCACCACCATCACCATCACCACCACCATCATCATCACAACCACCACCATCATCACAATCACTATTACCACCACCATCACTATCACCATCACCATCACTATCACTATCACCATCACCATTATTATCACAATCACCATCACTATCACCATCACCATCACTATCACTATCACCATCACCATTGCTATCACCATCACCATCACTATCACTATCACCATCACTATCACCATCACCATCACTATCACTATCACCATCACCATCACCATCACTATCACTATCGACATCACTATCACTATCACTATAACATTACCATCACTATCACCATCACTATCACCATCACCATCACCATCACTATCACTATCACCATCACTGTCACCATCACTATCACTATCACTATCACCATCACCATCACCATCACTATCACTGTCACCATCACCATCACTATCAGCATCACGATCACTATCACTATCACTATCATCATCACCATCACTATCACCATCACTATCACTATCATCATCATCACTATCACCACCACATCACTATCACCATCACTATCACTGTCACTATCACCACCATCACCATCACTATCACCATCACCATCACCACCATCACTATCACTATCACCACCATCACCATCACTATCACCACCACCATCACTATCACCATCACCATTACTATCACCATCACCATCATCATCACTATCACCACCACCATCACTATCACCACCACCATGACCACCACCATCACCATCACTATCACCACCATCATCACCATCACCATCAATATCACCACCACCATCACCATCACCATCACTATCACCACCACCATTACTATCATTATCACCACCACTATCACTACCACCATCATTATCATCACTGCCACCATCACCGCCACTATCATCACAATCATCATCATCATCGTCGTCGTCGTCGTCTTCTTAGACTTTTTTCGCATTTTTTTTCACTTCTTCTTCGTTTTCATGCATGCATGCATTATGATGATGATGATGATGATGATGAAGATGATGATGATGAAGATGATGATGATGATGATGACGATGATGAAGATGATGAAGATGATGATGATGATGAAGATGATGATGATGATGAAGATGAGCAGGGAAGCTAAAACGCCCTGTTCTGAACAAAGCGTGGAGCAACATAAACTAGAGAAAAAAGACAGCATCAATTATCTAACATTTTGTTGGATTATTTCAACATCTGGTCCACAGGGACGTGGATCTCGCTGATAACTTCTCGCGAGAATCAGCGAGATTTCTGACTTCCGCTTCCAGTATTACCCGTCAAAAAGCTGAACGTATCTCATGGCCTTATCAATCTTTCATAGCCTCTTAAGTGTGATCTGGTATGAAGAATGTAGTGCCATGCATGCAGCTCCAAAGTGCAGGGTGTTCTAGAAACACCTTTCGTGAAGTTTAGCTTTAAGTGTTTTTTTACTGCACGATATATGTCTCAGGAATGGAGCTGTGTTGGCCAGACGCCAGCATGACATGGCGGTTACAGACATGGACTCCGCAGGGAAGCAGAATTCCAGGAAAACCCAGAACTGGCTGGAGAAGGGAAACACAAGGGACAAGGGAAAGAAGCAGGGAATACATCCAAGTAGGGGGGGGGGGCGACTGGCCAAGCCTTTACCTGTGGTCTGTGGCTTCCAAGGACGTGAATGGTGGTGACGATGATGATGATGATGGTGATGATGTCAGTTCAGAAACTTACATTATATAAGTATGAGAACCTAAACTCATATTTTATACATATCAGTGCAATATAAAAGCAGTTTACTGCCATAACAAACATCAAAACACTTCAATATTTGACACAGTCACCGTTTACATACATCAAAATAGCTCAATATTTGGCCCTAAACACATCAAAACAACTCAGTTTTTGACCCATTCACCGTCCTCGACACATCAAAATAACTCATGTTTTGGCTACACATATCAAAACAACTCATGTTTTGGCTACACATATCAAAACAACTCATGTTTTGGCTACACATATCAAAACAACTCATGTTTTGGTTACACATATCAAAACAACTCATGTTTTGGCTACACATATCAAAACAACTCATGTTTTGGCTACACATATCAAAACAACTCATGTTTTGGCTACACATATCAAAACAACTCATGTTTTGGCTACACATATCAAAATAACTAATGTTTTAGCTACACACACACATACACACACATATATATATACTCATGTTTTTACCACACATATCAAAACAACTCATGTTTTGGCTCTATACACCTCATCCTCTACCTACACACAAACAAGCACATCTTTACACAGGACAAGTGCAGCTACAACAGCTCTCAAATGTCGCTGATCAGAAGACTACACATTTTCATTGCATAGTGTTCTTCACTACCTACAGAAGAAATACTCCGCCAGCATCAAGTCAGGTCTTGGCTAAGAACCTTTTGATCAACTCTCTCTTGTCGATTCACCTTAAGGGGATTCTGTTGCTAAAAGAGTTGTCTACCTTTCTGTGGAATAATATGCTTGCCACATATAATAATAATATACTAACGCATATATGGAGACATCTTGCTAGAAATGTCGCCCATGTCTGAGAAGCAGATTTTTCTAGCACATAGGACATATACATCATAGTTGTTATGAAGGGAAAGTGGCCCCACGATAATGATAGTTATTACGAAGGGACAGTGGCCCCACGATAATGATAGTTGTTATGAAGGGAAAGTGGCCCCACGATAATGATAGTTATTACGAAGGGACAGTGGCCCCACGATAATGATAGTTGTTGTGAAGGGACGGTAGTTCCCACGATAATGATATTTGTTATTAAAGGACAGTGGCCCCACGATAATGATAGTTGTTATGAAGAGAAAGTGGCTCCACGATGGGCCCTACATATTCTCACACATCAAACGCTTATGCTGTCACAGATATATTCCACTACTGGGTGCTTCAAGAGAAGTCAACCACCCATTTCTACAACTGGGTTGACTGGAGTGACTCGGGTTTGGATGGGAACCACTGATCTTTGCCATGACCGATTATATGACTAAAACGTCTGAAACTGGAAGCCTCTAGCAGATACTGTCCAGTTATTAAAACAAAGTGTTACAAAACAATCATAGGCACAGACTGGTCAGATGCCAGGTCTAATACAAAACTACAATTCTACACACTTTTTTTTATATTCCCTGATGCATAGTGTTTTACTACTACTACTACTACTACTACTACTACTACTACTACTACTACTACTACTACTACTACTGCTGCTGCTGCTGCTGCTGCTACTACTACTACTACTACTACTACTACCACTATTACTACTTCAACTACTAGTATTAGTATTACTATTACTACTATTACTGCTGCTGCTACTACTACTACTGTTACTACTAGTACTACTACTACTACTACCACCACTACTACTATTTCTACTTCAACTACTAGTAATAGTATTACTATTACTACTACTATTACTACTACTACTACTACTACTACTACTACTACTACTACTACTACTGCTGCTGCTGCTGCTGCTTCTTCGTTCATTTTCTTATGCTCAGCCGCCTAGAATAAGAGAGAGAGAGAGAGAGAGAGAGAGAGAGAGAGAGAGAGAGAGAGAGAGGTTATATCCATGAATCCCACACCCCTAGTAGGAATTCTTCATGTGGTCCCTACACTGTTGGTCTCAAGATCTTTCCCTGAGACTACATTTGGGCTCTTAGATATGTGTACAGGGTGAAGGTCTGCATGACATACTCTGGGATACTGGAGACATCTTGACAAACTCAGGTGGAATTTACTGGAGGCATCTTGACAAACTCAGGTGGAATTTACTGGAGACATCTTGACAAACTCAGGTGGAATTTACTGGAGACATCTTGATAAACTCAGAGTGGAGTTTACTGGAGACATCTTGACAAACTCAGAGTGGAGTTTACTGGAGACATCTTGACAAACTCAGAATGGAGTTTACTGGAGACATCTTGACAAACTCAGAGTGGAGTTTACTGGAGACATCTTGTCAAACTCAGAGTGGAGTTTATGCGGCCTTCAGTTTGTGTAGGTGAATTTGCAGCCCGCAGTGTTCTTTTCGAAGCCTAAAAACTGGTTTGTCATTTTCTGTTTAGCTTAGGAATGGCGTCTTTGGCATATATCTGCTGTTTGTTGTGTGTCTCCATGTCACTGTTGTACTTTTCGTCCACTAGAATTTTTGTTTGTTTTAGTGATAATCCGTGCGGGGTTATTCTTTCTATTTTTGGTGGCTGGTTTAGCAAGTTTCGTTCTCTCCATCACTGCAACCTGCAGGAACTCACTATAGTGTTCTTTGTTGATAAGTTGACATCTGATACAGTTTATCAGTCACTTTCTTGGTCACGTGATCTCAGGTATTTTTAAACTGTGCTAAAAAGTAAAAATAAAAATAAACAACTGTATGTATGTTGGAAGAGCAGCAGAAACAAAGTAGTGCCATTTGGCAAGTGGATGTTTATTTATGTTTGTATCACACGTCACTTGATGTGAAGTCTTATCAGTTTAGTCAGTGTAAAGCTGAACTAAAGTTGGGGTAATACTATCTCCAAACCTTTATTCTCTGTACAGCGAGAATATTCTAAGAACAATCATCACAGAACCAGGCATAAAAATTGGAGGATACAATATTAACAACCTTCGGTATGCTGACGACACAGTACTGATAGCTGAGAACCAACAAGACCTGCAAAATCTCTTGGATAGAGTCGCCAAAGAAAGTGAACAGAAAGGCCTTACTTTGAACATCAAAAAGACAGAGACTATGGTTATATCTAAGAAACAGAATCCACCAGCATGCAGTATTAAATTAAACGGAACTGTTCTAAAGCAGGTGCAGAAATTCAAATATCTTGGAGCAGTAATAACTTCAGATGGGAAATGCAGAACAGAAATTAGGAACAGAATAGGCCAAGCAAAGACTGCATTTCAGAGAATGAGAAACATATTAGCTAACACATCCTTATCAATGAATGTTAGAAAACGAGTCCTAAAATGCTATATTGAACCTATCTTGTTATATGGAAGTGAATCATGGACAATAGGCAGTCTGCACAAACATCATTGGAAGCAGCAGAAATGTGGTTTATTAGAAGAATGTTGCGAATCCCCTGGACAGCAAAAATAACTAATGAAGAATGCATGAGAAGAGCTGGAGAGACAAAAACCTTGTCAAATAGATAAGAGAGAGACAATGTACTTTCATAGGACATGCATGAGAAGAGGGGGCATTGAAAATATTATAACAACAGGAAAAATAGAAGGAAGAAGATCAAGAGGAAGACCAAGAGAAATGATACTGGACAGTCTGAGGGGATGGTGTGAGAGGAGATCACCAACTGAACTGATGGCCTGCATGAAGGATCGGGTACTCTGGAGAAGCATAATAGCCAACGCCAGTCGGCACGGCACCTGATGATGATGATGAATACTAAAAAAAAAATTCAGGTATGCTTTAACAGTCTGCACAGACTTCACAAGATGTGACAGAACAGTAAGACCACACTCATTGTAAGTTTGGGGAGTTTGTCAGTTACGTGACAACTTTCACAAACTGCCATTTGGTAGATGGAGAGAAAAGACAGAGAGAGACAGAGAAAAACAGACATGGAAAAAGAGAGAGTGAGAGAGAAAGAAAGAGAGAGAGACAAACAAACAAACAAACAAACAAAGAGAGAGCGAGAGAGAGAGAGAGAGAGAGTCGTTTCCATATTCCTCAGAGATCCACTTTAACTTGTTCTAATCGGACCCTCGAGGTGTCTTAATATTGAAATGATTACCTAGCAAGCAACCAGTTCTGGATTCCTAGCTGAACAAATCGACGGTGGACAGGGGACGAGACTGGGAGGTTTGTGTAGGATTGTGCTAGCTAAGGGAAATGATTTTGTATTTTTTCTTTACAGATTACCGGCCCTGGTATTTTTTTAACGTTTTGGTTGATCATAGAAGTCGCCTTTAAGACAGAAGAGTGCTGCATCTTTCTCACGGGATTCTTGAATATTTGTGCTGACGGCTTGGGCAAGAATGTGGGGTGTGTGAGTTAGTCTGGGCTTGAACGTTGTGTAGAGGAGACCCGTGTGAGTTAGTCTGGGCTTGAGCGTTGTGTAGAGGAGACCCGTGTGAGTTAGTCTGGGATTGAGCGTTGTGTAGAGGAGACCCGTGTGAGTTAGTCTGGGCTTGAACGTTGTGTAGAGGAGACCCGTGTGAGTTAGTCTGGGCTTGAACGTTGTGTAGAGGAGACCCGTGTGAGTTAGTCTGGGCTTGAACGTTGTGTAGAGGAGACCCGTGTGAATTAGTCTGGGCTTGAGCGTTGTGTAGAGGAGACCCGCGTGAGTTAGTCTGGGCTTGAGCGTTGTGTAGAGGAGACCCATGAGTTAATCTGAGCTTGAACGTTGTATAGAGGAGACCCATGTGAGTTAGTCTGAGCTTGAACATTGTATAGAGGAGACGAACTGTTTTGTGGTGTGAAATTCTAACTAGAATGTAGTTGTGGGAGAGGTCAGGACAAGGTCTCATGTGAGTGACTTGAGTGATCTAAGTCAGCTGCCCAGAACTCTGTTTATGCTAGTAGTAGTAATAGTAGCAGAAAAAAAAAAGAAATGAGATTTATTAGTTTTTCAGTTAAATAACGTGTCACGATGTGATGGTCTGCTTGACAATTGTAGTAATGTAATGTGGCAGAATCACTACTATTTTTACGATTGATTTAATAACAAATAAACAAAGAGAGAGATACATAGAGAAAGACATAGATAGATAGATAGATAGATAGATAGATAGATAGATAGATAGATAGATAGATAGATAGATAGATAGATAGATAGATAGATAAATAGATAGATAGATAGATAGATAGATAGATAGATAGATAGATAGATAGATAGATAAACAGCAGAAACTAACTAAAAATAAAGACAGAACTAAAAAATATAAGAAAATTAAAAATACATAAAAAGACACCCCTTCCCTCCTCCACACACACAAATATATATATATATATATAAGCGCGTGAAAACTAATTCAATTTTCAACGTTCCTCACTTTGGCCTTTCAAGCCAAATTATACATCTCTAATTTGGCCTGCGCGCCGTAGAGACCCTGGCCGGCTGTTCTCGCCTGGACTTGACTCATGACTTAAACATGACAAGCCACGTCTCGTGAGATCTGAGATGAGGCGGGTCAGTTTGTATTCTCTTGTCCCTCGTGAGAAACATCTGGGCGCATAAATGAATATACTTTACAATCTATAAATGAGCAATAAAAATGACATTAGATTTCAATGCGTGGACGTCTTGTGAAATATGTCATCTACAGTGATAAAGCTGGTAATGTCATCTAAAGCTAGTAATGTCATATAAAGTGATAGAGCTGGTAATGTCATCTAAAGCTGGTAATTTCATCTAGAATGATAGAGGTGATAATGTCATCTAGAGTGATAAAGCTAGTAATATCATCTAAAATGATAAAGTTGGTTATGTCATCTAAAGCTAGTATTGTCGTCTAGAGTGATAAAGGTAATAATGTCATTTATAACAAGATAGTAAGTAGTGTCATTTATAGCAATCTCTCTCTCTCTCTCTCTCTCTCTCTCTCTCTCTCTCTCTGAACCTTAAGTGCCCAGGGCACATGGGGCTTCCGCAAGGGTTTTCCACAAATGCCTGTCCTTTGCCTTTTTTCTGTTCTTGCCCAGGTGAGCCGTCTATTGCTCAACATCCTCTCTGTTCTTCTCCATGCCTCTTTTGGTCTACCCTTACTTCTGTTCCCCTGTGGTGTCCATCTTAGTGCTATTTTTGATAGTGAGTTGTCCGTCATTCGGAGCACATGTCCCAACCATCGCCAGCGTCTTTCCTCAATAATTGCTGTCAGTGGCTTCATCTGCATTTCTGCCAACAAGATGTTATTTCTTATGGTGTTTGGCCAAAATATTTTTCTAATTCTTCGAAAACATTTAGTCTGGAGAGAATTCAACTTGTTTTCTATTGTTTTGGTAATTTTCCAGCATTCACTTCCATAGAGTAGTACACTTAGAACATTACTCTTAAATATCCTGATTTTCATCTTCATGCTCAGTTTTTTAGATTTCCATTTAGTCTGCAGCACTGCAAAAGCCTGGTTTGCTCTAGTAAGTCTGCTGTTGATGTCCTCTGTGCTGTCTCCATTTTCTACTACTCTACTGCCAAGGTATACAAATTCACTGACCTCCTCCACTAAGTTGCTATTTACTCTGGGTACATTTCTGTTGTTCACATTTTGCTTCATTAACTTTGTCTTTCCTACGTAGGCCTATGTTGTTTGCATTCTGAGTTAGCTTGTTTATTTTATCTTGCATATCTTTGTGACTGCTTGATAGTAGACAAATGTCGTCCGCAAAGTCAAGGTCCTCCAGCACTGTGTCAAGGGTCCATTGTAATCCTCTGCGTTTGTCTGATGTTGCCTCCTTCATTAACCAGTCTACTGCCAAGATAAATAATGTTGGTGATAGTACACATCCCTGCTTCACTCCTGTTTGTACCCTAAAGCTGCTGGAGGTATGTTCTCCACAGATCACTTTGCACTGAAAACTCTCATATAGGGCTTTAATTACATACACTATCTTATGTGGGAGGCCATGCCATCTTAGGATTTTCCACAGTGCATCTCTGTTGACACTGTCAAAGGCTTTCTCAAAATCTATAAACAATGCATATGTTGTGCTATGCCATTCATTTGCCTGTTCTAATATTTGTCTAAGTACAAATATGTGGTCTATGCATGATCTTCCTTTCCTAAATCCTGCCTGCTCTTTCTGAAGTTTTCCCTCAAGTGCTGGTACAATTCTGTTGATGATTATTCTGCAAAATACTTTACTGGTGAATGGCAGTAGGGTACTGCCTCTCCAGTTCCTGCAATCTCTGAGGTCACCCTTCTTTGGTAGTTTTACTATAAGCCCAGTTTTCCACTCCTCTGGAGCTTTTTCTAGATCCCAAATTTGTTGTAGTATCCAGCAGAGTTTTTGGTGTTTCTGTTTCTTCTGCTTTCAACATCTCAGCAGTCACTTCATCTTCACCTGGTGCCCTGTCTAATTTTAGCTTCTTTGTCGCCTCCTTTATTTCACTTATTGTTATTGGTCCTGTATTGATGTTTAGTTTCGTTTTTGCTTCAGGTATGTCTATTATTTGTGCTGCTTGTGTTCTGTTTAGTAGGGTGTTTAAGTGTTCCTTCCATCTCTCAATTTTTTCTCTTTCTCCACTGACCAGTTGTCCCTTATGTGTCCTTATTGCACTCTCACATCTTGTGCTGAAGTTACCTGTCATCTGCTTTGTGATTTTGTATATGGTTTTCATGTCATTTGCATATGCTGCTTTCTCTGCTGTTTCTGCTAAGTTGTCATAGTATTGACGTTTATCTTGACGGCATGATTCCTTCACTTCTTTGTCTTTTTGTGCATGATTACTTAAAACTTGTTCTTTAAGCCGTTGTGATTTGGTGTTCAGTAATTGTTTCTTGATTTCTTTTCTTTGCTCTATCTTTTCCCATGTGGTCTTGCTTATCCATTCCTCTTTTCTCCGTTTCCGATATCCCAGCACCTCTTTTACTGTTTCCTGTAGTGTTTTATTGAACTCTAGTATGGACATTTCTGCTTCGTCTTGTAGGACACTGAAGCGGTTCTTAAGTACTATTGAGAATTCATTTCTTGTTTGATGGTCTTTCAGTTTTCTTGTATCAAAACGTGTCTTTCTGTGGTCTCCGATTCTGGCTTTCCTTAATTTTAGTTTTATTTTTGCTACCAGAAGGTTGTGATCACTTCCTACATCTGCTCCTTTCCTTGCTCGCACATCTTGTAGTGACCGTTTCCACTTGTTTATTAGTATGTGATCGATTTGGTTTTCTGTGATTTTATCTGGGGACCTCCAATCACTTTATGGATGTTTTTATGTTGGAAAATTGTCCCTCCGATAGTCATCTTGTTTTCTTCACAGAAACTGTACAGCCTTTCTCCATTTTCATTTATTTCTCCGATTCATTCTCTTCCCATGATTCTTCTTCTATCTTCATTTCCTTCACCTATTTTTGCATTGAAGTCACCCAAGATGAGTAGCATATCATGCTTGGGTATTGTTTCTACTGTTGCTTGGAGGCTGTTGTAAAAATCTTCTTTTAATTCCTCTTCAGCTGCTTCTGTAGGTGCATAACAAACTATAATAGACAGCTTCGTGAATCTTGAGTTGAAGCGTGCATATAATAATCTCTCATTTATAGGGGTCCATTTCAGCAATGCTCTTGATGCTTCTTTTGTTATAATCAATGCTACTCCTCCTTCATGATGATCTTCTTTACCTGACCATGTTATTATATCTTTTGTGTGCTGTGTTGTTAATTTCCTTCTGCCTTGTTCTGTCCATCTTGCTTCTTGTATTCCTAGTATGTCTAGTTTGTATCTGCGCATTTCCTTGATGGTTTGTGCTAGTTTTCCAGTCTGGTTAAGTGTTCTTACATTCCAGCTGCCTATTTGCATCTTGTGTTTAGGTTCCAAGAGGTCTGCAGTCGGGCTGGGGACTTCCAGTGGCTGACTTTCATCCACAACCTTCGTGGGCTCAGTTTCCTGATACGCATTTCTCCTTCCAGTTGCATTTGTTTTTTCCCTTGCTTCTGTTTCTGTAGCAGTCTGATAGTTTTTTTTAACCAGATAGGGTTGCTGGCCCTTTGCCGAACCCTCCTTAGTCGCCTTTTACGATCATGCGTGGTAGGGTACAGTGGTCCTATTCTTTGCAGATCCCTGGTACCACTATTTATAACAATAGTGCAACAATATTATTAACAGTAAGGTAGCTACTGATGTCATTTACATTAACGTAGCTATTCTAATCTATAATGTAAGTCCTGTAGCAGTTGCACGCCGCAGAAATGTGAAGTGTTAGTGCCTTCACCTTTCTAGCCTACCACAACATTTGAGGTAGAGTTGCCAGCACCTGTCATCGATGTTTTTGTTTTCTGGGATAAGCTCCAGGTACCTACTTTTTAAAGGTTGTACTGACCTCGGTGCCAGTCGGTCCGAAAAAATTCCGCTCGAGTCCGAAATCGAACCAGGGACCAGGTGGCTAGAGACATCACTTACAGAAAGTAGCTTGTAACATTACTGTGTTCAAGTGGCTAGAAATATCACTTAGATTGAAGCAGATGATGTTTGCTGTTTGTAGTATGGAAACTATTAATGTGTTGTAAAGTAAGTTTGCCGATGATGTGATGTAGTGTAAGTTGGTTGGTAATGTGATGTAGTGTAAGTTGGCTGGTAATGTGATGTAGTGTAAGTTGGCTGATAATGTGATGTAGCGTAAAAGTTGGCTGTTAATGTGATGTAGTGTAAGTTGACTGATAATGTGATGTAGTGTAAATTGACTGATAATGTGATGTAGTGTAAGTTGGCTGGTAATGTGATGTAGTGTAATTTCGCTGGTAATGTGAACATAAAGTAAGGCATCTCTCATATACCAAAGAAAAAATTAGTATTATTTCTTTTCTAAAAGCGAGCGAAGGTGACAAGACACTTATCACGGCCAGCTTATCAGAGCTGACCAACTCCCTGTCCTACTCCTCTTTTGATGGTCCCAGTAACATGTTCTGGCTGACTAAAGGTAGAACTGGCAGGGGGTTCTCTGATAATTATCTACAATTTTTTTTTTTAGCTTTCATTTAAAAATCTTCTCCTGACGACACAAACCAGCGATATCGGATTCTGGTTTGAGTGTGCACTTAAGTGAATATATCTTTCCCTCTAAGTTTCGATGTTTCTTAATGTCAGGGTTTGCTCATTTTGCCTGCCTGCCTGCTTGCCTGTCTACCAGTCTATCTTCACAACCTCTGGAAAAATAAAGACTCAAGAAAAATTTTTAAAAATGGCGATGAAAGATGAGCAAGAAAGAGTGAGAGAAAGCCTAAATAATCGAAGCTAAGACAGAAATAAACCACAGAAAGATTAAATTAGAGTGCTTAAGATACAGCCCGGCAAGGGGGGGCAGCCGTTGATGGACAGCATCTCCTAGCTAGAAGAGGGTAATTATCATTTTAAAGTGGGAGGGCCCCCGGTGAGTGGGGGGGGGGGGGAGGGTGGACAGGTGAAGACGCTGTCTGATTTGACTGTCAGCCATCCATAATTGACACGATAGCGTCAAGGCTGACGAACCACTGACGGCCAAGACCCTATCTTATTTTCCCCCATTGACCTCCTCCCCCCCCCCACACAAGTAACAGGCTCAGCCTGGCTAAAAAGAGCAGGGCCTCCTGGAAGAATTTGACTATTTCTCTTTTCCAACCTACCCCCTCTCCCCCCCCCCCCAGCCTATTGATTGGTCATTCTGTTTTTCACTTCCCTCCACCCCCCACCCAAAAAAAAACAAACATGAGAGACCATCGGGCCCTGGAGTAATTCACCGACTGAATCCCCCCTTTTCTTCACTCTTTCTATCTTCTCTGTAAAACTGAACCTTACTCCTTCCTCTACTTTATTACTAGAACCAGTTTTGACGTGCTCGTCACTTCTCTCACTCTTTTTCATTTAGAGCTTCTTTGAGGGGGACAGAGATCTCTACAATCTCCCCCTCCCCACACCGCCCACCCGCCACCACCACCCCCCCCCCCCCCCGCCTGGTGGCAGTGGAGTCTGGCACACCGGATTCTTTTTAGTTCGACTCAGAAACTAGAATAACCCACTCCCCATCCGTCACGATGCTGTACCCCACCATCTTCACCACGCCGGCAGCAAAGAACATCATTCTCGCAGTTCTTTGAAAATAAAACAGGAACAGCAACAATAACAACAGCAATAATAATAACAATAGCAACAACATTAGCACCAGCAACAGCAATAACAACTGCAGAAGCAGCAACAACAATAACAGCAGCAATAACAATAACAACAGCAACAAGAACAATAAGAATCGCAACAACAATACCAACAACAATAACAACAGCAACAACAATAACAGCACAACAGCAACAACAACAATAATTTCGAAAACAAAAAGAAAATGAAAAAAAAAACCCTGACAGATACATAAACTTGGCCTAAAAAACAAAAACACACCAAAGTCTTAATAAGATATTACATTTTAAGCTTAATGTCACATTCTGATAATGTGACATTCTCTATCCTCTTATCATATTCTGGCGGTTTTATCAATCCATGTCACGGCTATTTTAAGCATCAAGTGCCAGGTATAAACGCATCCGGTTATTAAATAAATGTTACTAAATTAAAACATATTTTAGTAATTAGCAAGATGTCACAGACGACAAACTTTCCTGGACTGCCAAACATTGACTTCACATCAATATGGCAGCCAGATTTTATCTACAAATATAGCACGGCGCGTTTATTCTTAAAACCTCGTTCTCTTGGTTTAGGAGTTCTCAGTAATGTCTTGAAACTATATATATATATGTGTGTGTGTGAGTTGTTTGTCTGTTTGTGTGTATGTGCGTGTGTGAGAGAGAATGATATTTAGATTCTCTCCACACGTGGATCTCTCTTCCCGGCCACACAGATGATATTTAGATTCTCTCCACACGTGGGTCTCTCTTCCCGGCCACACAGATGATATTTAGATTCTCTCCACACGTGGGTCTCTCTTCCCGGCCACACAGATGATATTTAGATTCTCTCCACACGTGGGTCTCTCTTCCCGGCCACACAGATGATATTTAGAATCTCTCCGCACGTGGGTCTCTCTTCCCGGCCACACAGATGATATTTAGATTCTCTCCACACGTGGGTTTCTCTTCCCGGCCACACAGATAACATTTACACACTTGAATCTTTGTTGTTTGAAGTTAAAAAAGAAAAGAAACCTGGAATTAGTCTTGTCCAATGAACAAACCTGGAATTAATCTGCTCCATTGATACATAATTAATGTAGGAAAATGGCTAATATTGAGGATATTTCTACTGGAAAAAATTTCCACCCAATTTTCCGGCAATTTCTGTTCGTCCATGCCAATATCTTCTCCTGGCTGGCCCAGGCAAAGAAACTGGCCGTGATTGGTAATTACAAATACACCACACTGCGCACATGAGATCTAAAACATGTTTGACGAAGAGGACATTACAGATTACTTGTGCTGTTCATTTGTTTGATGGCCGTTAACAAAGATTCCAGATTGTTCTCGAGTAAGCTTTTTTTTTGTCTGGACGGCCGGAGTACGCAGTGAGGGCAGTTATATGGAGAGTGTAGGAATGTGAGAGAGAATGATGATTTCTTCTTCTCGTACAGATATTTTTTTTTAGTCCCTGACTGAGCTCTACAGAAAGTAAAATAACTAAAGAAGCTGTGGAGAGGAGCAGACAGAACTACAAAAATAATAAGATATTTAAGAGCATGCATCTTTCCAATCGCAACATAGACTGTGAGATCTTGACACTTAACAAAACAGCTGAGAAACACATAAATGCCTTTGAATGTAAACGCTACA
Source organism: Achatina immaculata (assembly GCA_009760885.1). Lineage (NCBI taxonomy): Eukaryota > Metazoa > Mollusca > Gastropoda > Stylommatophora > Achatinidae > Lissachatina > Lissachatina immaculata. The sequence goes on along the minus strand of CM019715.1, from coordinate 1,055,186 downwards.
GAAGAGTCCTTCAAATATCATTGATATAAAAAAGAACAAATATATCCAGACTACAAGAACTTAATACTGAAGACGTTTGGCTAAAATGGAAGATTAAACAGAGAAATCTTAAATATTTTGGACATATTAAACGTTATGATAATCTAGAGAAGACCATCTTGGAGGGGTACATAATGGAAAAAAGAAAGAGAGGAAGACCTAGGCGAAGATGGCAGCAAGACATCGTTGATGATCTGCAAATGGATGCATCAGCAGCAGGCCATCTTGCTCACAACCGAGAGGCCTACAGGAGAGCTGTTAGAGAGGCAAAGTTCCGCAAGGGACATACAAAGGAGTGGCTGACTGACTGAGTTACAGCAAGTTCTGCTCTTATTTTAGGCGCTGGTTTTTCAATCATTTCTTGCGTGCAGGACAGCGTTGGCGATCATGTTTCTGGATCTTGTGTGCGGTCCTTGGTGTCTTCCATCAGTTCAGACATTTTTCTTTTTCCACGTTGCTCGGTCAGTTCACTGAGATATTTTTCTGTTGGCCTTCCTCCATGCCTTTTCTTCTTGCATTATCCAACCATTACCAAGTTCTTTCAACTTCTCATGGCATGTCCAAGTTCTCCAAGTTCTGTCTTCTCATGGCATGTCCAAGTTCTCCAACTTCTGTCTTCTCATGGCATGTCCAAATTCTCCAACTTCTGTCTTCTCATGGCATGTCCAAGTTCTCCAACTTTTGTCTGCTCGTGACATGTCCAAGAAGTTTTGATTGTCTTTTTCTTAAAATTTTAAATAATTGTCCTTGATCTAAAACTCTCTGAGGAACTCTGTTTTTATGTCCGTGTTCTTTTCTTTTGTGTCACAAGCGTTTTCTCTATTTCACATATTCAATTTCATGTGAAATATTCTATTTTGTGTATATGTTTTCCACTTCGAATTTTATTTCTCTTCTTCAGTTGTTTTTATATTTTTATCATACTTATCAAAAAAGAAGAAAGAACGAACGAACTAACGAATTTTCTTTGAGTGAAAAGGTGAAGAATTGGGCGCGCAGAGCCGTCTGACATTCCGCCATTTATCTTTCAAGTTTCATTCATTTAATATCAGAATGGTACTAGCATTACAAACGTATAGAAAATCATTTGATATCAGTACTGTACTAGCATTACAAACGTATAGAAAATCATTTAATATAGTACTGTACTAGCATTACAAACGTATAGAAAATCATTTAATATTAGTACTGTACTAGCATTACAAACGTATAGAAAATCATTTAATATTAGTGTTGTGCTAGCATTACACATATATAGAAAACATTACCAAATATGAACCGAAAACTATCACATGTAACCTTATATCCATCATCATCATCATGTGTCGTGCCGACTGGCGTTGGCTATTATGCTTCTCTAGAGTACCCGATCCTTAATGCAGGCCATCAGTTCAGTTGGTGATCTCCTCTCACACCATCCCGTCAAACTGTCCAGTATCATTTCTCTTGGTCTTCCTCTTGATCTTCTTCCTTCTATTTTTCCTGTTGTTATAATATTTTCAATGCCCCCTCTTCTCATTGCATGTCCTATGAAAGTACATTGTCTCTCTCTTATCTATTTGACAAGGTTTTTTGTCTCTCCAGCTCTTCTCATGCATTCTTCATTAGTTATTTTTGCTGTCCAGGGGATTCGCAACATTCTTCTAATAAACCACATTTCTGCTGCTTCCAATGATTTTTGTGCAGACTTGCCTATTGTCGATGATTCACTTCCATATACCAAGATAGGTTCAATATAGCATTTTAGGACTCATTTTCTAACATTCATTGATAACGATGTGTTAGCTAATATGTTTCTCATTCTCTGAAATGTAGTCTTTGCTTGGCCTATTCTGTTCCTAATTTCTGTTCTGCATTTCCCATCTGAAGTTATTACTACTCCAAGGTATTTGAATTTCTGCACCTGCTTTAGAATAGTTCCGTTTAATTTAATACTGCATGCTGGTGGATTGTGTTTCTTAGATATAACCATAGTCTCTGTCTTTTTGATGTTCAAAGTAAGGCCTTTCTGTTCACTTTCTTTGGTGACTTTATCCAAGAGATTTTGCAGGTCTTGTTGGTTCTCAGCTATCAGTACTGTGTCGTCAGCATACCGAAGGTTGTTAATATTGTATCCTCCAATTTTTATGCCTGGTTCTGTGATGATTGTTCTTAGAATATTCATATATATCCATACACTGATCAATATATGCAAATGTAACATACGATGAAATTATCTCATGTTCTCACATATTAATTACAGCCAAATTCATAAGCAAATTAAGAAGAAAAAGAAGATTGATTGATTGACTGATTGATCTTTATTTCAAAAGGGTTAAGAATTGGGCACGCAGGCCCGTCTGACATTCTGCCCTTTATCATACAGCTTTCATTATATTCCAGACATTCTACAAATATGCTGCTCATATAACGAACATAATTAAAATTAAAGTAATTACATACACATAAAAATGACTAACTACATACACATAGAATTAGCTACATGCACATAAAAATGACGGACCACATACACATATAAATGACTATCTACTAAACAAAAATCTCATTGCTATTCAGAATAATGAGTTTGGTGTCTGTAAAAGCAGTCTAAAATAACTTTTTAAGTTTTGCGATTCATGGAGGCATGTAGTCGACATCAAATAAATATTGGAAAAGTTTGCAGTTGTAGGAAGAACTACAGTTTATATTTTTTATTACAGGATGGGAGGGTATTCCAAAGATGAGCAACAGAATAAGTAAAGCTTTTCTTGTAAATGTCAAGTCTAGGTTTTGGAAGACTTATGCTGTTCAAGCGTTGGCTGCACTTTGTGTTAAATTTAAACAGGTTCCATAGATAAGGCGGGGCATGCCGTGAAAGAATTTGATATATCAACTTGGCTGTGTTGAAGAGGAACCTGTTCCTAAGAGGCAGTATTTTGATACTTTTGTGATGGTTAGTTCTTTGTGCTTGATCTTTGTCACTAATAAGCTTTACTGTTCGCTTTTGAAGTGAGTATATCCTCTTTGTATTTGACACTGGACAACCAACCCAGATTGTTGAGCAATAGTCTAAATTATAGAAGAAGAAGACGAAGAAGAAGAAGAAAAGGAAGAAGAAGAAGAAAAGGAAGAAGACGAAGAAGAAGAAGAAAAGGAAGAAGAAGAAGCCCTTCATTATTTCACAATTTGAAAAGTGTCAAAAGCGCTGTGATAATAATGAAAAAAAATGGACAGCTGAGATGCCAAACAATGCTGCTAACAATCCAACTAACGACTCTCCTGTTGACAGCTGTTCATGAAAGTGAAGGCACTGCTCTTGACTGAAATGTTCTACTGAATGATCAAATTTCAAGCCCTGAATTCTAGCACAAGTCTGGTAAACAATGCGTGCCCTGGTCTTCTCAGTTTCCAGCGGTTAAAAAAAAATTACATGGCCAAGAAAGTGCTGAAGACTTCTTCAAAAGTGTTTTCCTGTTTGGGGACATGTTCTCTAAATGCTGGTCAGTTAAGTTGTGACATGACCCAAGAGTTTGAGTAAGATAAGCCGAGACGAGAATGTTTGGTAAGACCTGGTTTGTTTTGGGCAACAGAGAAAAAAAAACGACTGATGATTATCTTCATTGTCATCACTGTCTGAGATTGGGGGGGGGGGGGGGGCTGTAATGATGGTTCTCTTTTGATGTCTGTCATCGTCTGTATTGGTTCATCACCTTCTCTCTCCATATTCATCGTTCTTCTTCCATTAAAAAACCCTACATTTTACTAACAACTGTTCGCTGTCTTAAGATAGTTTCCTGACTTTATGGTTGTTTTCGCTGTCTTAAGATAGTTTCCTGACTTTATGGTTGTTTTCGCTGTCTTAAGATAGTTTCCTGACTTTAGTGTTTGGTTATTTTCTCTGTCTTAAGATAGTTTACTGACTTTAGTGTATGGTTATTTTCTCTGTCTTATCTCTTTGGGTATTTGGACACGCGTCCTGCGTGGTTGTATCCCTATTACGAACTACTTATAGACGCGAGGCGCGATGATGGTTTGTAGCTCTCTAATTTTGAAAATAATCAAAGTATCTTAAAACCAGCAGTTGACTTCCTTCCGGAATTCAGTTGTCCACATTAAGCGCGTGGTTTGAGCAGGAAACAGAGCGATTCTTTGTTCATTTAAAGCGAGTTTTTCAAAGTTTATCGTCGCTAGGCCTTTGTTTATCAACAAATATGGCTTCCAGTGCTAGTTTCTTTCGTCCAGAGCAGCATATTTCTGCATTACAAGCTCAGAATTTAATTTAAAATTGTCTAGACTGTGGTGTAGAGAATGTAGTAGTAGAAATTGTAAATTTTCGGCCGAGCCACGTGGCACTGATTGAAAGAACTTTTCGTGTTTTTTTTTGGTCCAGCAGCAAAATGTGTTAGAAGGGTAGCTGGTGATACTACTTATCAGCTTTTTGCTAGTACTAGCTGTAATATCACAATAAGTAATGCTGGAGATTGTGGAATTAAACAAATTAAATGTTGTAGAATGCTTCAAATTAAAAAAAAACCAAAAACCAAAACGCAATGGCATGTTTTCTGGTAAATATTAGTCAACGACCGCCCACCTGTTTTCATGTAAATATTACCTACCCACTTGGTGTTTTTAGTTTGCTGTGAATGCATAACTAGTGCATATTTTCATGTAAATTTTGTAAGACTAGAGAACTAAAGAACAGATGTTTGTGTACATTTTTATTCATTATGGAATTATATAAACAACTACAGTGGATTAACTTGATGGGTAAGTGACAAAAAATTTATTTTATTACTTCATTTTCCATTCTTTCATCTCAGTTCTTAGCTCTTTTTTTTTTGTTGTATACTAACAAAATGGTAAAAATTTTATTTGAAAAACAAAATACATTTTTTCTTCTTCAAAATAAGGTAGAATACTTCATACTACAGATCAGATTATGCCTTTGTCATTCTTTTAAATGTGACAACCATCCCATTTCACATTGTGAAATTTACCCCCCTTGGTCTTTTGAGGGAAACACACCCAGTATAGAAAGAAAGATAGTTTCCTGATTTTAGTGTATGGTTGTTTTTTTCTGTCTTAAGATAGTTTACTGACTTTAGTGTATGGTTGTTTTTGCTGTTTTAAGATAGTTTCCTGACTTTAGTGTTTGGTTATTTTCTCTGCCTTAAGATAATTTACTGACTTTAGTGTTTGGTTATTTTCTCTGTCTTAAGATAATTTACTGACTTTAGTGTTTGGTTATTTTCTCTGTCTTAAGATAGTTTACTGACTTTAGTGTTTGGTTATTTTCTCTGTCTTAAGATAGTTTACTGACTTTAGTGTATGGTTGTTTTTGCTGTTTTAAGATAGTTTCCTGACTTTAGTGTTTGGTTATTTTCTCTGTCTTAAGATAGTTTACTGATTTTAGTGTATGGTTATTTTCTCTGTCTTAAGATAGTTTCCTGACTTTAGTGTATGGTTATTTTCTCTGTCTTAAGATAGTTTACTGACTTTAGTGTATGGTTATTTTCTCTGTCTTAAGATAGTTTACTGACTTTAGTGTATGGTTGTTTTTGCTGTCTTAAGATAGTTTACTGATTTTAGTGTATGGTTATTTTCTCTGTCTTAAGATAGTTTCCTGACTTTAGTGTATGGTTATTTTCTCTGTCTTAAGATAGTTTACTGACTTTAGTGTATGGTTATTTTCTCTGTCTTAAGATAGTTTACTGACTTTAGTGTATGGTTATTTTCTCTGTCTTAAGATAGTTTACTGACTTTAGTGTATGGTTGTTTTTGCTGTCTTAAGATAGTTTACTGACTTTAGTGTATGGTTGTTTTTGCTGTCTTAAGATAGTTTACTGACTTTAGTGTATGGTTGTTTTTGCTGTCTTAAAATAGTTTACTGACTTTTGATTTCGCAGTTTGTTTAAATTTCTTTAACGTATGTTTGATTTTGGTGTGTGCTATAACTTATTGACTTGTGTGTATAGTTGTTTTCTGTGAATGCTATAGCTTCTGGCTTTTGTGTATAGTTATTTTAACGTTTATTATAGATTCATATACGCATATTGTGCATGCTTATATTTTCACAAAACCAAAAATATGCGTAGTTCTCGTAGTTAATAAAGTAGAAAAAAAAGAGAAATCCTTATTACTACAATATAAACAGTTTATGATAAACATCAAACACACATTGACAAACATAAAACCCTCTCAAAGTCACTACCACATATTCCAGTTGTTAATTACATCTCCTCCTCTTAGAGCAAAAGCCGAGATGACCACATACATATTTCTGTTGGAGATAATTTTTAATAAGCGAAATAAAACTTGTACGAATTTTCGAGGTCAAGCGAGTTATAAAACTTGTTTTATGAGTTTTGTCATAATCACATGAGGGGGAACATCGTTCGTTGGCAGAATAATTCACTCTCATGTTTTATAATAAATCGATTTCTTTGTCATGAATAATATACTACACATTTCAAGGTCATTTATTGTCTCTTCACGTAGACTGTTTTTTTTTTCCATCAAAATCTGTCGGATGAGCCTTAAAGCACTCCCAGGCTATAGACACGACAGGAGCTATCACAATAGTCGCGAACCTGGTGATTTGGAAAAGGTCATGGATTTAGTTTTCGGCTCCTCGAGTCTGTGTTTTGTGAGCGCTGTAGCCTGTGCAGCCTGTTCTGTTTTCAAGTAATATCCTCCTGTAAGTTGTGAGTGTATTATATTCTCTGCAACTTATGTTTTCAACTAATATCCTTTTGTAAGTTGTGAGTGTATTACGTTCTCTGCAGCTTATGTTTTCAACTAATATCCTCCTGTAAGTTGTGAGTGTATTATATTCTCTGCAACTTATGTTTTCAACTAATATCCTCCTGTAAGTTGTGAGTGTATTATATTCTCTGCAACTTATGTTTTCAACTAATATCCTCCTGTAAGTTGTGAGTGTATTATATTCTCTGCAGCTTATGTTTTCAACTAATATCCTTTTGTAAGTTGTGAGTGTATTATATTCTCTGCAACGTATGTTTTCAACTAATATCCTTTTGTAAGTTGTGAGTGTATTATATTCTCTGCAACTTATGTTTTCAACTAATATCCTCCTGTAAGTTGTGATTGTATTACATTCTCTGCAACTTATGTTTTCAACTAATATCCTCCTGTAAGTTGTGAGTGTATCCTTGCGCTAGGAAGTGGCAAGATGAAAGCATAGAAATGAATAAATTCACACACAAAACTTAGATATTGATAAAAGAAAATGTAATACATGAACGCGCTAAAGTGAAAACTTCCCCTAATCTGTTTAGACGGTTCATGGATGCCTCAGCGGTGCAGCGGTTAGTGCACTCACCTGTCGATCAAAAACTCCCTAAATCGATTCCGTACTGAAGCGTTGCTTTTTTTTCTGACCGACAGGCAGCGAGGTCAAGGGCAGCGGAATCAAGGGCAGCGGGGTCAAGGGCAGCGGGGTCAAGAGATGGGGACCTGGGGGCCTTCCCTGGGAACGCAAAAAAAAAAAAGGCGAGGCCACATCCTGGCATCCCTACCTCACACCGTCCTGGTGACCTAGAAATGTGAGAGCACCATACACCCCTAGGGTACGCAAATGCCCCAGGACATGACTATCTTTGGATTAAAGGTTGTGTTTTTTTTTAATAATTACTTTCAATTTTGTTAATAGAAAAATCCGCGGAAATTAAATATTTCATTGAGCAGATATCGATTACGGCCATTTGATGTTGGATGATGCCGTTAAAACTAAACATGTCCTTTGACTAGCTGTCGATTGTGCCCGTCTCTAGTCTTACGTCTAGTCCGTGGTTCGAGTCACAGTCAGTATTTTATTATTAGTCTGTCTCTTACGTTTTAAATGGTAGGTATTCTTCCAGGCTGACCAATCGGGCGTGTGTTCAGTCACTTCACAGTTGGTAACCCTCGTTGTTTTCTGACACAGTATTCAGTCACTTCACAGTTAGTAACCCTCATTGTTTTCTGACGCTGTGTTCAATCACTTCACAGTTGGTAACCCTCGTTGTTTTATCACAAAACCAAAAATATGCGTAGTTCTCGTAGTTAATAAAGTAGAAAAAAAAGAGAAATCCTTATTACTACAATATAAACAGTTTATGATAAACATCAAACACACATTGACAAACATAAAACCCTCTCAAAGTCACTACCACATATTCCAGTTGTTAATTACATCTCCTCCTCTTAGAGCAAAAGCCGAGATGACCACATACATATTTCTGTTGGAGATAATTTTTAATAAGCGAAATAAAACTTGTACGAATTTTCGAGGTCAAGCGAGTTATAAAACTTGTTTTATGAGTTTTGTCATAATCACATGAGGGGGAACATCGTTCGTTGGCAGAATAATTCACTCTCATGTTTTATAATAAATCGATTTCTTTGTCATGAATAATATACTACACATTTCAAGGTCATTTATTGTCTCTTCACGTAGACTGTTTTTTTCCATCAAAATCTGTCGGATGAGCCTTAAAGCACTCCCAGGCTATAGACATGACAGGAGCTCTCAGAATAGTCGCGAACCTGGTGATTTGGAAAAGGTCATGGATTTAGTTTTCGGCTCCCCGAGTCTGTGTTTTGTGAGCGCTGTAGCCTGTGCAGCCTGTTCTGTTTTCAACTAATATCCTCCTGTAAGTTGTGAGTGTATTATATTCTCTGCAACTTATGTTTTCAACTAATATCCTTTTTGTAAGTTGTAAGTGTATTACGTTCTCTGCAGCTTATGTTTTCAACTAATATCCTTTTGTAAGTTGTGAGTGTATTATATTCTCTGCAACTTATGTTTTCAACTAATATCCTTTTGTAAGTTGTGAGTGTATTATATTCTCTGCAACGTATGTTTTCAACTAATATCCTTTTGTAAGTTGTGAGTGTATTACATTCTCTGCAGCTTATGTTTTCAACTAATATCCTTTTGTAAGTTGTGAGTGTATTATATTCTCTGCAACGTATGTTTTCAACTAATATCCTTTTGTAAGTTGTGAGTGTATTATATTCTCTGCAACTTATGTTTTCAACTAATATCCTCCTGTAAGTTGTGAGTGTATTACATTCTCTGCAACTTATGTTTTCAACTAATATCCTCCTGTAAGTTGTGAGTGTATCCTTGCGCTAGGAAGTGGCAAGATGAAAGCATAGAAATGAATAAATTCACACACAAAACTTAGATATTGATAAAAGAAAATGTAATACATGAACGCGCTAAAGTGAAAACTTCCCCTAATCTGTTTAGACGGTTCATGGATGCCTCAGCGGTGCAGCGGTTAGTGCACTCACCTGTCGATCAAAAACTCCCTAAATCGATTCCGTACTGAAGCGTTGCTTTTTTTTCTGACCGACAGGCAGCGAGGTCAAGGGCAGCGGAATCAAGGGCAGCGGGGTCAAGGGCAGCGGGGTCAAGAGATGGGGACCTGGGGGCCTTCCCTGGGAACGCAAAAAAAAAAAGGCGAGGCCACATCCTGGCATCCCTACCTCACACCGTCCTGGTGACCTAGAAATGTGAGAGCACCATACACCCCTAGGGTACGCAAATGCCCCAGGACATGACTATCTTTGGATTAAAGGTTGTGTTTTTTTTTAATAATTACTTTCAATTTTGTTAATAGAAAAATCCGCGGAAATTAAATATTTCATTGAGCAGATATCGATTACGGCCATTTGATGTTGGATGATGCCGTTAAAACTAAACATGTCCTTTGACTAGCTGTCGATTGTGCCCGTCTCTAGTCTTACGTCTAGTCCGTGGTTCGAGTCACAGTCAGTATTTTATTATTAGTCTGTCTCTTACGTTTTAAATGGTAGGTATTCTTCCAGGCTGACCAATCGGGCGTGTGTTCAGTCACTTCACAGTTGGTAACCCTCGTTGTTTTATCACAGTTGGTAACCCTCGTTGTTTTATCACAGTTGGTAACCCTCGTTGTTTTCTGACGCTGTGTTCAATCACTTCACAGTTGGTAACCCTCGTTGTTTTCTGACGCTGTGTTCAATCACTTCACAGTTGGTAACCCTCGTTGTTTTCTGACGCTGTGTTCAATCACTTCACAGTTGGTAACCCTCGTTGTTTTCTGACGCTTTGTTCAATCACTTCACAGTTGGTAACCCTCGTTGTTTTCTGACGCTTTGTTCAATCACTTTACAGTTGGTAAGTCTCGTTGTGTTATCAAAGTTGGGGTCTCGCCATGCAACAAAAGGCAACCAAAAGTCAACACAAATAAAAAAAATCTTGTAACAGAACCTCAGATGCACGCCCAAAGACTTTACAGAACTCATTTATCTGCTTGAGTAAGAATTTCAAATTTAATATCAGTATGTCTGCCCGAGTCAAGGGATACAGGTAGAAGGAAGCTGAGAACAAACACAGATGACTGGATAGATTTATCCGTGACCTATATTCACAAGGGAGTGACCGGCAATGATAATTATGATGATGATGATGATGATGATGACTCTTACTGCGTGTGCAAGGTGTATTTTCTGTTCAGTGCCTAAGGGAGGTTATTACACTATGTCATTCAACACCCAGGCCGACCTCTTATAAAACACTTCAATATATCAACCGCCAGAGAACCGATTTTTATGGAACATGTCTGAAGAAGTTGAAAGCCATGGGAACAAAAATCCCAAAGTGTTTTCAGTCTCTGTTTATTGATGGAAGCTCAGTCACCTTAATGATTCTTACAGCCGTCACAAACAGCAGTCATTCTGTCAGAACTCATAAACATAAACAAACAGACATAAACAAACCCCAACCCAAAGTTAGAGGTCCCCCTAAAGAAGGAGCGTCACTGTCCAAGTTACCCTCCCCCTCCCACCCGCCCCTCCTCTCTGTTTCTGTAACGTCTTCCTACATCCCCCCACCTTTTTTCTGAAAATGTTATCAGAGGCTATTATCCAAGGTATATCTCAGTTCATCGTCGAGACTACACCTCCCTTTGTGATATACGCTGAGAGCCAAGACGCTGTTCTTTGTGGCAAATCAGCGATCCGTAACTGTCATGCTAACCTCAGAGTCTGCGAACCATAGCCGACCAAGACCCTATTCCACCTCATCGTTTTTACCTCCACTAACAGACTTAGCCTGGTTAACGGGATAGGGACTGCCATAATCCGTGTGGTGGTGGAGTCTGCTAAAGAAGTACTGCACACCCCCTGCTTTTTTTAGTTCCGCTCAAGGACTGAAAAATTAGCCGTCATAACCCGCTAAAGTGAAAACTTCCCCTAATCTGTTTAGACGGTTCATAGATGCCTCAGCGGTGCAGCGGTTAGTGCACTCACCTGTCGATCACAAACTCCCTAAATCGATTCCGTACTGAAGCGTTGCTTTTTTTTCTGACCGACAGGCAGCGAGGTCAAGGGCAGCGGAATCAAGGGCAGCGGGGTCAAGGGCAGCGGGGTCAAGGGCAGCGGGGTCAAGAGATGGGGACCTGGGGGCCTTCCCTGGGAACGCAAAAAAAAAAGGCGAGGCCACATCCTGGCATCCCTACCTCACACCGTCCTGGTGACCTAGAAATGTGAGAGCACCATACACCCCTAGGGTACGCAAATGCCCCAGGACATGACTATCTTTGGATTAAAGGTTGTGTTTTTTTTTAATAATTACTTTCAATTTTGTCAATAGAAAAATCCGCGGAAATTAAATATTTCATTGAGCAGATATCGATTACGGCCATTTGATGTTGGATGATGCCGTTAAAACTAAACATGTCCTTTGACTAGCTGTCGATTGTGCCCGTCTCTAGTCTTACGTCTAGTCCGTGGTTCGAGTCACAGTCAGTATTTTATTATTAGTCTGTCTCTTACGCTTTAAATGGTAGGTATTCTTCCAGGCTGACCAATCGGGCGTGTGTTCAGTCACTTCACAGTTGGTAACCCTCGTTGTTTTATCACAGTTGGTAACCCTCGTTGTTTTCTGACACAGTATTCAGTCACTTCACAGTTGGTAACCCTCGTTGTTTTCTGACGCTGTGTTCAATCACTTCACAGTTGGTAACCCTCGTTGTTTTCAGACGCTGTGTTCAATCACTTCACAGTTGGTAACCCTCGTTGTTTTCTGACGCTGTGTTCAATCACTTCACAGTTGGTAACCCTCGTTGTTTTCTGACGCTGTGTTCAATCATTTCACAGTTGGTAACCCTCGTTGTTTTCTGACGCTGTGTTCAATCACTTTACAGTTGGTAAGTCTCGTTGTGTTATCAAAGTTGAGGTCTCGCCATGCAACAAAAGTCAACAAAAGGTAACCAAAAGTCAACACAAATAAAAAAAATCTTGTAACAGAACCTCAGATGCACGCCCAAAGACTTTACAGAACTCATTTATCTGCTTGAGTAAGAATTTCAAATTTAATATCAGTATGTCTGCCCGAGTCAAGGGATACAGGTAGAAGGAAGCTGAGAACAAATCCAAGAACACAGATGACTGGATAGATTTATCCGTGACCTATATTCACAAGGGAGTGACGGGCAATGATAATTATGATGATTATGATGATGATGATGATGATGATGACTCTTACTGCGTGTGCAAGGTGTATTTTCTGTTCAGTGTCTAAGGGAGGTTATTACACTATGTCATTCAACACCCAGGCCGACCTCTTATAAAACACTTCAATATATCAACCGCCAGAGAACCGATTTTTATGGAACATGTCTGAAGAAGTTGAAAGCCATGGGAACAAAAATCCCAAAGTGTTTTCAGTCTCTGTTTATTGATGGAAGCTCAGTCACCTTAATGATTCTTACAGCCGTCACAAACAGCAGCCATTCTGTCAGAACGCATAAACATAAACAAACAGACATAAACAAACCCCAACCCAAAGTTAGAGGTCCCCCTAAAGAAGGAGCGTCACTGCCCAAGTTACCCTCCCCCTCCCGCCCGCCCCTCCTCTCTGTTTCTGTAACGTCTTCCTACATCCCCCCACCTTTTTTCTGAAAATGTTATCAGAGGCTATTATCCAAGGTATATCTCAGTTCATCGTCGAGACTACACCTCCCTTTGTGATATACGCTGAGAGCCAAGACGCTGTTCTTTGTGGCAAATCAGCGATCCGTAACTGTCATGCTAACCTCAGAGTCTGCGAACCATAGCCGACCAAGACCCTATTCCACCTCATCGTTTTTACCTCCACTAACAGACTTAGCCTGGTTAACGGGATAGGGACTGCCATAATCCGTGTGGTGGTGGAGTCTGCTAAAGAAGTACTGCACACCCCCTGCTTTTTTTAGTTCCGCTCAAGGACTGAAAAATTAGCCGTCATAACCCGCTCCCAAACCGACACCATGTTACTCAAAAACAGCTTCACAGCATAGACTACAAAGAACACCAGCCACAGTTCCAGTAGAAGGCAAGACAAGATAAGATAAGACGAGATAAAATAAGACAAGATAAGATAAGACAAGATGAGATAAGACAATATAAGATAAGACAAGATGAGATAAGACAAGATAAGATAAGACAAGACAATATAAGACAAGATGAGATAAGACAAGACAAGATAAAATAAGATAAGACAAGGCAAGATAAGACAAGATGAGATAAGAGAAGACAAGATAAGATAAGACAAGACAAGATGAGATAAGACAAGATAAGATAAGACAAGACAAGATAAGACAGGACAAGACAAGACAGTATAAGACAAGATAAGATAAGACAAAATAAGATAAGATAAGACAATATAAAATAAGATAAAATAAGACAAGACAAGACAGATAAGACAAGACAGGTGATATATGTTCACATTTAGTGAACTGATACCTACAATCGTAATAAACTGATCTGCTGTCAGTTTAATATTCTGAGAGAAGTGACAAGTGCTAGTGATGCAGGTAGAAGCTACTTCATACACTCCTTCTCTTTTCATTAACAGACAAGTTCACAATGTCCCGGAATGTTACATTAGAACAATGTGACATTTCATATTAAAAAAAAACTAAATGCTCATCAAAAGTTGTCAATTAATTATTAATAATATTGAGACAAATGCCAAAATAATTAAGAAACAATGTAAGCTTCACATAAGCTGTAAAACTGAAGGCACGCAAGATTTTCTGTCAGGTGGACATATTTGCACAGCAAGTTCTTTTGTGTGTGTGTGCGTACATTGGCCATTAGAGAAAGAATTGGTCACAGTTGAATGGTTCTGTTTACTGCTGTTTTTTGTTTTTGTTTTCCTGTACTTATCTTTTCCTGTAGTTCTGGTTTTTTTTTATCTTTGTTCTGTTTTCAAGTAAATATGTATTCCTGTGATTCTGTTCTCTTGCCGTTCTGTTTTCCTGTGTTGTTTTTTTTTTGAGGTTGCTTTTCACGTAGTTATTTCTTCGTATAGTTCTCTTTTTTGTTTTTTTGTTTTGTTTTGTGGTCTTGTGTCTGTACAGTTATGTTTACTTGTGGTTCCGTTTTCTTGCCGTTCTGTTTCTCTGTGATTATGTTTTCCTGTAGCTCTGTTTTCTTGTAGTTCTGATCTCCTGTATTTTTGTTTTCCTGTAGATCTGTTTTCTTGTAGTTCTGATCTCTTGTATTTTTGTTTTCCTGTAGCTATGTTTTCTTGTATATCTTGTATTTTTGTTTTCATATAGCTCTGTTTTCTTGTAGTTCTGATCTCTTATATTTTTGTTTTCCTGTAGCTATTTTTCATGTAGTTCTGATCTCTTGTATTTTTGTTTTCCTGTAGCTATTTTTCATGTAGTTCTGATCTCTTGTATTTTTGTTTTCATATAGCTCTGTTTTCTTGTAGTTCTGATCTCTTGTATTTTTGTTTTCCTGTAGCTATGGTTTCTTGTAGTTCTGATCTCTTGTATTTTTGTTTTCCTGTAGCTCTGTTTTCTTGTAGTTCTCATCTCTTGTATTTTTGTTTTCCTGTAGCTATGTTTTCTTGTAGTTCTGATCTCTTGTATTTTTGTTTTCATATAGTTCTGTTCTCATTTAGTTCTGTTTTCCTTTGATTATGTTTTCCTTCAGTTCTGTTTGAGTTAGTTATTCTGTTCAGTACTTCTGTCTTCCTTGATCATTTCCTGTATGCTTATCACTTCTTTTCTCTTCCATGTTTCTTTTCTTGTTCTTTCTGTGTTTTGTTTTATTTTTTTCTCGTCTTTTCTGGCATCCTCGTTATTCTTGTCATCGTTTCCGAATAAACAAAGGAGTAACGCAGTTAAAAGCTAGATGCCTTCTCAAGTTATTAACTTCAAACAGACAGACAGACAGATATATATATATATATATAGATAGATAGATAGATAGATAGATAGATAGATAGATAGATAGATAGATAGATAGATATAATATAATATATATATATAAGTATATAAAATTTTTAAAACGCTCTCGCCGGCATGCAGAAATCAGCGGGATTCCGCTTGATCTGTTACATATCATGTACCGGGAGTTGGGCATAAGGCTAACAACCTTATCCTGGGACCTATCTAGAGGCAACTCCAGATGGGAAAAAAAGATATCGTTATGGAAACTCGCAGAGAAACCAACCGAGCATCAGGGATGCCAACTCCGAAGAGCTCATTCGTCGGCCCCAAACATGTGACAAGGGTTGGATTCTGGAATGTGAGAACGATGGCAGCACCAACAAAAACTACCCAGGTCATCAAAGAAATGGAGAGATACCATCTAGACATACTGGGCATCAGCGAAATGCGATGGCCAGAAGCAGGTAAAAGATCGGCGGAAAACGGTAAGTTAATTATACATTCAGGCAGAAATGACAATAAATTCCGAGACGGAGTGGGCATTATTATGTCAAATGTAGCTGCAAAGAGCCTTGTAGAATGGGAACCAGTGAACAGTCGTATAATAAAAGCACGATACAACCTACGACACGGAAGAATGACAATAATACAGTGTTATGCACCCACGAATGATGCAGATGATGATGTGAAAGACGACTTCTATCACCAACTACAACAAATCATCAACAAAGTCCCTAAACACGACATCCTAATTGCTATGGGGGACTTCAATGCTAAGGTAGGGAAGGATAATACCGACGTTGAAAAAGTGATGGGGAAAGAAGGAATTGACATGGTTAATCAGAATGGAGAAAGATTAATTGAAATATGTCTCACAGAGGGCATGGTCATTGGAGGCACAATATTCCCACACAAAGAGATACATAAAACAACATGGATATCTCCAGATGATAGAACTAGAAACCAGATAGACCATTTTTGTATTAGAAAGCAATACAGAACATCTCTGATAGATGTAAGGGCTTATAGGGGTGCAGATGTCAACAGTGATCACAACCTGTGCATAGGGAAAATAAAACTAAAATTGAAAAGTCAACACAAGAAATCAGTACACAGAAAGATAAACATCCACAGCCTACAAGAAGAAAATACTAACATTCATTTCAATCAGGAACTTGCCAATCATTCCAAAACACCCAGTGAAGTTGAGGAGATAGGTATAGATGAGTTATGGAATTCTTACAGCACAGCCATAATCACAGCAGCAAAAGTAAGCGCTGGATTGGAAAAACCAAATAGAAAAGCATGGATATCAGATAAAACATGGAAGTATATACATGAAAGACGAGCAGTCAAATTAAACATGTTGAATGCAAAAGCAGATCATGAAAGAGATTCGGCAAAAGCAAAATACAAAGACATAGACAAGAAAGTAAAAAGTTCAGCTAGAAGGGATAAAAGAGAATACATAGACAATATGGCGAAAGAGGCAGAAAAAGCAGCAAAAACAGGAGACAGCAAAACTTTATATAACATACAAAAGAGGCTAACAGGTACTATTACATCTAAAGAAAGACCAATCCTTAGCAAAACTGGAACACTATTAACATCAAATAAAGACCAAAAGCAAAGATGGGCTGAACACTTCCAAGAAATACTCAATCGACCACACCCAAAAGAATTGTTAAACCTTGAAACTGACTTACCAGCCCCACAACTAAATGTCAATCTAGATGAAATTAAATTGCATGAAATTGAAACAGCAGTGAATTTAATGGCTAACAACAAAGCTGCAGGTGAAGATGAAATAACAGCCGAGATGCTAAAAGCTATCAATAGTGACAACATGAGACAACTACAGAGAATGTTTAACAAGATTTGGAAAGAAGAAAAGGTCCCTTCTAATTGGAAGAAGGAATCATTGTTAAAATACCAAAAAAGGGCAACCTTAGTGACTGTAACAACTGGAGAGGAGTAACCTTAATATCAGTTGTGTCAAAAGTATTTTGCAAGGTCATTTTGAATAGACTCAAAGATATAGTGGATACTGCAATGAGAGAAGAACAAGCAGGATTTCGAAAAGGGAGAAGCTGTCTCGACCAGATCTTTACTCTCAGAATAATACTTGAAGAACATATTGAAAAGCAGAAACCATTAATACTGAATTTCATAGATTTTAAGAAGGCATTTGATAGCATACACAGAGATTCATTATGGAGAATTTTATGTCTATATGGAATACCATCTAAAATTGTCAACATCATTAAGGACTTATACAATGGATATGGTTGTGCAGTCAAGACAGAAGAAGGGATGAGTGAATGGTTCCAGATTGAAACAGGCGTGAAACAAGGATGTATACTGTCTCCTTTACTTTTTGGGATTACAATAGACTTCATAATGAAAAAATGCTGCACAGGTAACACAGGTATTGACTGGGTACATGGGACCCAACTAGAAGATCTTGATTTTGCTGATGACATAACTCTTATCAGTAATAATGTGAATTCCATGCAAGAAAAAACAGATAGCCTGTCTTCACTGGCTAGCAAAATAGGACTTGAAATTAACAAGGACAAAACAAAAATAATGAAAATTCCCATCAATCAAAATGGAAAAATACACATAGAAGGGACAGATATTGAAGAAGTCAATCAATTTGCATACCTTGGCAGCTACATAGACCAGGATGGTGACACTAGAAAGGAAGTTAGGATCAGAATTGCAAAAGCAGCATCAATCTTCAAGAATCTTGAGAACATATGGAATTCAAAAGTTATAAGCACAAAAACCAAGTTAAGACTATTCAATTCAAATGTAATATCCACCCTCATTTATGCATGCGAAAGCTGGAAAACAACTAAAGAAATAGAAAAGAAATTAGACTCTTTTGAAAACAAATGCCTAAGGAAAATACTCGGCATCAAGTGGAATGAATTCAAGAACAATGCAGAGATAAGACAGATGACTGAACAACAACCAGTCTCACGGGTGATCAGGAAAAGGAGATGGACATATGTTGGTCACTTGATGAGAAGAAATGATCAGAGAATCCCAAAACAAGCTATCAAGTGGAACACAACAGGCCGAAGAAAAAGGGGCAGACCGCGTGAAACTCTGAAGAGGACATTATTAAGAGAGGCCAAGTTAACAGGCATAAAATCCTTTGTTGAGGTTGAAAGACTCGCCGAAGACAGGAAAAATTGGCGAACTACTTTGCGAGCCCTATGTGACGTCTAACGGCACGGGAAGGATATAAGATATAAGATAAGATATAAAATTTCTGGATATAATGTTTTGTAAGATATCAGTGTCCAATTTCTAATTTTTTTTTGGATGCCGTAAGCTCTCTAATTTAAAGGAACAAAATCTAATATCTAAATTTTAAAAATCAAAGTCGACAGTTTATACAATTTTCATAAAACGTATTTATAATTCAATTGTTGGCATTTTCTAAATCCATATAAATTACGAAGACAGTATACGTCAGCGATCATCGCTGGGATCAATATAGTCCAGATTACACGTATTTTACTATCAGTTTCGCCCACTCTTCTGGTCTCAATTATTCGTAATTGCCCGGGTTCATTGTCCGGGCAACGAATTTTTATTATCGATATCACTGGTTAATTATATCGATTACGAGAGTTTTATTTGTTTGGTAGTTCAACGTAGAACTTGTCTTAACAGCGTAAGGGCACTTGACTGATCTTCTCACAGCAAGTATTGTTTCATTCTTGGTGAAAAAGTTGCGATCTCAAAACTATGAAGATATAAGTAAAAACTAAGCGATGAAGATCTATGCAGTGATTAAACGATAAAGATATCAGTGGAGTGACTAAAAAATGAAAATATAAGTAATGTTCCAACACTGAAGATATAAGTAATGTCTAAACAGTGAAGATATAAGTAGTGCCTAAACAATGAAAATATAAGTAATGTCTAAACAATGAAGATATAAATTGTGTCTAAACAATGATGATACAAGTAATGTCTAAACAGTGAAGATATAAGTAGTGCCTAAACAATGAAGATATAACTAATGACTAAACAATGAAGATATAAACTGTGTCTAAGCAATGAAGATATAAGTAATGTTTAAATAACGAAGATAATCACAATGTTATAAAACTAATGGTTAAGCACTGAAGTTAAAATTAACGATAAAAGCAATGAGGATAAAAGTACAAGCTAATCGACAAAGATAAACAGTAAACATGAAACCACGAAGATGCTAAAGATGCAGTAAGAACTAAACGATAAGAATACAAGTAGTAAGTAAACTATAAAATAATCAGTAATCAGTACATTAAGGTAGTTTTCTTTGTCAAGTTTGATTCTAATTTATCACATTCGCATCCTAAATTATTTATCTTTTTCTGAACTTCTTCTTATCAGACAAGAACTGAGATTTACCCCTATATTAGATTCTAGCTCATGATGAGTAAAATGTAAAACAGCATTTCCGTCATCAAAAGATGAGAAAGATGAGTTATAGATATGGCTGCCGTCACCAAAGAAAGGCAACTCCGGTTGGTGAAGACTTGTACCCAGAGGAATCTTGTCAACGAATTTTATCATTCTTAGTTTCCACAACGAGTTCTCATTTCCATGGTAGTGAAACTTGCTGAGAAGTTCGCCTAGTGAATCCACCCAGAGACGAAGAAAAGCAACAGTAGCAAACTTCCTATCCGACACGCAGCAATCACTACAAGTTTATCATCCAGGCATCAGTTGCCTGTAACTTTCAGCTTGTGATCTGTGTAGAAGTCTAACAAATGACAAGACTGTCCTGTTTGTAAATATAGGAGAAAGCTGACAAGACTGTCCTGTTTGTAAATATAGGAGAAAGCTGACAAGATTGTTCTGTTTGTAATTATAGGAGAAAGCTGACAAGATTGTCCTGTTTGTAATTATAGGAGACTGATTGATCTTTATTTCAAAAGGGTTAAGAACTGGGCAAGCAGGCCCGTCTGACATTCTGCCCTTTATCATACATCTTTCACTCTATTCCAGACATTCTACAAATATGCTGTTCATATAACAAACATAATTAACATTGAAGCTGAGAGACATAAAATAAAATATAACATTTACGTTTCGCTCTTAAACATTCACTAAGTACAGAAGTAACTACATACATTATAAATGACTATCTACTAAACAAAAATTTCGGGACTATTCAAAATAAACAATTAACTGTATTCGGTGTCTGTAAGAGCAGTCTAAAATAACTGACAAGATTGTCCTGTTTGTAATTATAGGAGAAAGCTGACAAGACTGTCTTGTTTCGAGTTTATATGACAAGCAGAAAAAATAAACAGACGAACAACCAACTAACAAACAAACAATTAAACAAACAGAATTCTTACATTTAAATGATCTACAAACAAACAAACAGAAACCTTACATTGAAGTGGTCTAAAACTTTATCGTTTGTTAAATAAAAAAAAAATGTAGTCGTTAATTTATTTCTAGCTATCAGTCTTTGAACAGGTGAGTTTAGACAGATCGATGGATCGCAGACAGGTGAGTGCCACCTGTTGGGTCGAGAACGATTTTCAGTCCAGACACCGGTTATCTTAAGTGGCGGGTCATGCTCTTGGCTACGTTTACTCTTTGTCCTCTCAAACTGCCCTCAATCTTTTGTTGTCTTTAAAAAAAATTAACTTAGGTAAACAAAGCAATACAATCTTATTTTACTTATTTTGCTTTATCCATCCTCTTCTATCCTGAATGTTCCTGGGACAAGTCTTTGGCTTTTTTGGGGCCAAATTAGTGGCCTCAGTTCCGGTCATTTCTATCCATCTCTGTCTGGGTCTTACTCTTGATCTGTGACCTGTAGTTCTTTGGCTGAAGGCTCTCGTGGCTGGCTATGAGTGCGTCATTCTCATTAAGTGACCGAACCACGTGATTCTTAGCTTCTCTAGTCGTAGACATGATGTAGATTCTACCATCTGTCTTGTGGTGTCATCTCTTAGCTTCTCTATGTGTAGTAGACATGATGTAGATTCTACCATCTGTCTTGTGGTGACATTTCTTTGCTTCTCTATGTGTAATAGACATGATGTAGATTCTACCCTCTGTCTTGTGGTGACATCTCTTACCTTCTCTATGTGTCGCAGATTCAGTAGGGCCTGAAGTGTAAGGAGGACAGCAGGGCCATATCTGAGTGGGGGAAAATTCAGTAGGGCCAAAAGTGTAAGGGAGGCAGCAAGGCCATGGCCACGTGGGGGGAGATTCAGTAGGGCCAGAGATTCGGCAGGGCCATGATTGCGTGGGGGAAGATTCAGTAGGGCCAGAAGTATAGGAGTAACAGGGCCATGTTTGCTTGGGGGGAGATTCAGTAGGGCCAGAGGTATAAGAGGGACAGCAGGGCCCACCTGAATCAATCAACTGAGTGAAAAAAAAGTTCTTGGGTGGGGGGGGGGGGGCAGGTATGAGATCTGTGAAGTCAAGGGTGGGTAGGGGTAGCAGTGGAAAGATTGAAGAGATAGGAGAGAGAGGGCAGGTTGCCATACTGAGGTTATAAGACGAAGGTTTGTCTCCTCTTTTTTGATGTATGGGAGATCGTCTGGACAAGGGCCAGTAATGCTTCCGCACTTGATAGGGAAAAGTGCCGCTCAAGACTACTCTCATGGCTCTACCGCCTCCAAATTCCTCCCTCCCTCCCTATATTATCCCCCACACTCTTTCTCCCATATATGTTATTGCAATAGTTTGGTATACACGCAAACCTAACATTACACTGGACAGAAATATACTTGACCCGAGAAAGCCAATGAAAGGGAATTCTGCCTTGACAATCTGAATACAGTGTCTGATAATATTTCGCCAAATGACAAAGTAAAGGCCAAGTGTCTGTTCGTCGTTATAAGTAAAATACTGCAGGAAAAACCAATTTATTTTTTAAAATGTATATATTTGAGGAAAAGATTTTTTTTAAATCGAAAAATAACTTGACTATAAACCAACAAAAGCCTTTATTACTACCCCTCCCCCCCCCAAATGTATAAAAAGTGGCATTCGCTTAATCGCAATATTTTCCCGGCTGTAGATACTGAGCACAAATTCTTGTATTTATCGCAATGTTGGCCATTTTTTTTTCTTCATATTTTACCAACAAGTTCCCCCCCCTCCCTCCTCCCTCGTTCCCCCCGGGCTAATCAGCTCTCCGCACTGGAGATAAGATAATTACTTGAATGTCAGAGTTGATTGACACCCGTTTCTTGTCTGATCACGTGATAATATTAAGACACCATGTCTGGAGTGGCTTCAACAGTAGCTCATCTCAAGACAGGTGGGCAATAGAACAAGGAGTAACAATACCAGCCACAGAGACTGATAAAAAATAAAAGATAATATGTGGGGTTTTTTTTATCTGTGTCAACCTTGCTGACCTTGACCGCTGGCCTGGTCAAAGTGTGGACGTGGTTTAGAGTTCTTGGCAAGGAGTGCGCATGCGCGGTCTCTTGAAAAGAAATATTTGGACAAAAGATGGGAGGGGGAGTGAAAGCAGAAATTTGGTTTATATTTTATTTGTGTGAGTTGTGGCTGAAAAGTGCTGCACAGTCGTATGTGATGCCAGAACAAAACTGATATCTTGCAGCTACATGTCTTCGCTTTAAACGCGCCAAGATACCCTGTAAGCTACACGTCCTTGCTATAAACATATTTTGTAGCTACATGTCCTCACTACAGACACGCCAAGATATCTTGTAGCTACATGTCCTCACTACAGACACGCCAAGATATTTTGTAGCTACATGTCCTCACTACAGACACGCCAAGATATTTTGTAGCTACGTGTCCTCACTACAGACACGCCAAGATATCTTGTAGCTACATGTCCTCACTACAGACACGCCAAGATATTTTGTAGCTACATGTCCTCACTACAGATACACCAAGAATTGAACTCTTCTCACTCCTAACGTACGGTTTGCGCAGAATCCTCTTGGACATTCAGAATTGAGGTCCTGGCCCCGCTTGTGTGCAGCAGTCGCCAGGAAGTTGAAAATCTGGTTGTTCATTGAGGAGGGGAGGGGGTAATCATTTCCAGGATATGAACCCGCATCGTTTAAATGGCGAGCGGGTGTTCTAACCCCGAGATCAATTGGTCTTTCCTAGCTATAAAAATCAAATATTTATCAGCAAGTATCCAATACATATTCAAATGTCTTAATTTAAAAAAAAACACAGAAAGGTAAATAATTAACTGTTACATATTTCCTTATTTGCTCTAACCTCATCTTCTCTCCGTTTCCTTTCTTTTTTTCTTTCTTTTGTCCCTGAAAGACGTGGATGATACCAGACTTCAGGAAGCGTACAGAGTAGAGTTTGAGATCAGCGTAGTTGCTGTAGTAATAATTTTAGCTGTATTGGCAGTGTTATTGTTAATAGTTGTTATACAGCAGAAGTAATAGTAACTGTAGCAGTGGTAGTACTAGTAGCTGTATTTGTGTTAATAATTGTAATATCTTGGATCACCACTAACTAATAATGGAGAAACAGTGGGGGAAACTGGAAGGAGGACATCTATCGCTCTTCAGAAAGTAAAACAACTAAAGAATCTGTGGAGAGGATCAGACAGAACCACAAAAATAAGATTCTTAAGGGCATGCATCTTCCCCATCGCAACATATGCCTGTGAGACCTGGACACTTAACAAAAAAGATGAGAAACACATAAATGCTTCTGAATGTAAATGCTACAGAAGAGTTCTCCAGATATCGCTGACACAAAAAAGAACAAATATATCTATACTCTCTCTCTCTCTCTCTCTCTGAACCTTAAGTGCCCAGGGCACATGGGGCTTCCGCAAGGGTTTTCCACAAATGCCTGTCCTTCGCCTTTTTTTCTGCTCTTGCCCAGGTGAGCCCTCTATTGCTCAACATCATTTCTGTTGTTCTTCTCCATGTCTCTTTTGGTCTACCCTTACTTCTGTTCCCCTGTGGTGTCCATCTTAGTGCTATTTTTGGTAGTGAGTTGTCAGTCATTCGGACCACATGTCCCAAACATCGCCAGCGTCTTTCCTCAATAATTGTTGTCAGTGGTTTCATCTGCATTTCTGCCAATAAGATGTTATTTCAAAACCATAGAAAACAAGTTGAATTCTTTTCAGACTAAATGTTTACGAAGAATTAGAAAAATATCTATACTACAAGAGCTTAATATTGAAGAAGGCTGGCTAGTAAAGAGGATTAAAGAGAGAAAACTTAAATATTTTGGACACATTGGGCGTCATGATAATCTAGAGAAGACAATCTTGGAAGGGTACATAATGGGAAAAGGAGAGAGAGGAAGACCAAGGCAAAGATGGCTGCAAGACATCGTTGATGATCTGCAGATGGATGCAGCAGCGACAGGCCATCTTGCTCACAACCGAGAGGCCTATAGGAGTGCTGTAAGGAGGCAAAGTTCCGCAAAGGACATGCAAATGAATGAATGAATGAATGAATTGTAATGTATTAGAAGTAGTGATAATTGTAGTAGTGTTAGTAATAGCATTAACTGAAGTAGCAATAATTGTAGTTGTGTTAGTAATAGCACTAATTGAAGTAGTAATAACTGTAGTAGTGTTAGCAATAGCACTAATAGAAGTAGTAATAATTGTAGTAGTGTTGTAATAATAGTTGAATGTAGTGGAAGTTCGTATGTGCTAGTTGTAATAGCTGCAAACCAGGCTTTTGCAGTGCTGCAGAATATATGGAAATCAAATAAACTAAGCATAAATATAAAAATCAGGATATTTAAGAGTAATGTTCTAAGTGTACTACTCTATGGAAGTGAATGCTGCAAAATCACCAAAACCATAGAAAACAAGTTGAATTCTTTCCAGACTAAATGTTTACGAAGAATTAGAAAAATATTTTGGCCAAACACCATAAGAAATAACATCTTATTAGCAGAAATGCAGATGAAACCACTGACAACAATTATTGAGGAAAGATGCTGGCGATGGTTGGGACATGTGCTCCGAATGACTGACAACTCACTACCAAAAATAGCACTAAGATGGACACCACAGGGGAGCAGAAGTAAGGGTAGACCAAAAGAGACATGGAGAAGAACAACAGAAAGGATGTTGAGCAATAGAGGGCTCACCTGGGCAAGAGCAGAAAAAAAGGCGAAGGACAGGCATTTGTGGAAAACCCTTGCGGAAGCCCCATGTGCCCTGGGCACTTAAGGTTCAGAGAGAGAGAGAGAGAGAGAGAGAGAGAGAGAGAGAGTTGTAATAGCTGTATTAGTCGCAGTAGGAATAGTAATAACTGCAGTAGCAGTAACAGTAGTAGTAGTAGTAGTAGTAGTAGTAGTAGTAGTAGTAGTAGCAGTAATACTAGTAGTTGTAATAGTAGTAGTAGTAATAGTAATAGTAATAGTAGTAGTAGTAGTAGTAATAGTAGTAGTAGTAGTAGTAGTAATAGTAGTAGTAGTAGTAATAGTCGTAGTAGTAGTAATAGTAGGAGCAGTAATAGAAGCAGTAGTAATAGTAACAGTAGTAATACTTACAGCAGCAGTTGCAGTAATAACAACCGTTGTAATATTTCTAGTATGAACTGAAGTAATAACAACCGTTGTAATATTTCTAGTATGAACTGAAGTAATAACAACAGCTGTGTAGTAGTAACGGAACCGGTAGAGAGATAAGAGAAATGACAAGTGTGGCATAAACTGGTTCAAGTGAAGAAAGTAGATGGAGATGTGTGGTTCTAATGATGAAAGTAGATGGAGGTGTGTGGTTCTAGTAATGAAAGTAGATGGAGGTGTGTGGTTCTAATAATGAAAGTAGATGGAGGTGTGTGGTTCTAGTAATGAAAGTAGATGGAGTTATGTGGTTCTAATGATGAAAGTAGATGGAGCTGTGTGGATATAGTGATGAAAGTAGATAGTGATGTGTGGTTCTAGTGATGAAAGTAGATATAGGTGTATGGTTCTTTTTATGAAAGTGGATAGAGGTGTATGGTTCTAATGATGAAAGTAGATAGTGATGTGTGGTTCTAGTGAAGAAAGTAGATAGAGGTACGTGCTTCTAATGATGAAAGTTGGTGGAGGTGTGTGGTTCTAGTGAAGACAGTAGATGGAGGTGTGTGGTTCTAGCAAATGAAAGTAGATGGAGGTGTGTGGTTGTAGTGAAGAAAGTAGATAGAGGTATGTGCTTCTAATGATGAAAGTAGATGGAGGTGTGTGGTTCTAGTGAAGACAGTAGATGGAGGTGTGTGGTTATAGCAAATGAAAGTAGATGGAGGTGTGTGGTTCTAGTGAAGAAAGTAGATAGAGGTATGTGCATATATGAAAGTAGATGGAGGTGTGCTGTTCTAGCAATGAAAGTAGATGGGGCTGTGTGGATCTTGTGATGAAAGTAGATAGAGGTGTGTGATTCTAGTGATGAAAGTAGATGGAGGTGTGTGGTTCTGATGATGAAAGTTGATAGAGGTATGTGCTTCTAGTGATGAAAGTAGATGGAGGTGTGTGGTTCTAGTGAAGACAGTAGATGGAGGTGTGTGGTTCTAGCAATGAAAGTAGATGGAGGTGTGTGGTTGTAGTGAAGAAAGTAGATAGAGGTATGTGCTTCTAATGATGAAAGTAGATGGAGGTGTGTGGTTCTAGTGAAGACAGTAGATGGAGGTGTGTGGTTATAGCAAATGAAAGTAGATGGAGGTGTGTGGTTCTAGTGAAGAAAGTAGATAGAGGTATGTGCATATATGAAAGTAGATGGAGGTGTGCTGTTCTAGCAATGAAAGTAGATGGGGCTGTGTGGATCTTGTGATGAAAGTAGATAGAGGTGTGTGATTCTAGTGATGAAAGTAGATGGAGGTGTGTGGTTCTGATGATGAAAGTTGATAGAGGTATGTGCTTCTAGTGATGAAAGTAGATGGAGGTGTGTGGTTCTGATGATGAAAGTAGATAGTGGTGTGTGGTTCTAGAGATGAAAGTAGATAAAGCTGTATGGTTCTAGTAATGAAAGTAGATGGAGGTGTGTGGTTCTAGTGATGAAAGTAGATAGAGGTGTATGGTTCTAGTAATGAAATTAGATGGAGCTGTGTGGATCTAGTGATGAAAGCAGATGGACGTGTATGGTTCAGTTGAACAAGAAAGATAGAAAGAGTGAAGAATGTATGCAGAAACAAGAATGACAGAAAGTAAGACTGGCACATGCAAGTGAAGAACATAAATGAATCCAACATTTCGGCAAAAGCCTTTTTCAAGGATCACATACAAAAAACAACACAACAAATAAACACAGGAAAGGTATAGACTTGGCTTTCTTGTCTCTCCTCCTAGTAAGAGAGACAGGCCTTTCGTATTACAACATATTTTCCACTTTATCGCTGTCTTCAACTACATCCTCTTCTCTTTCTTGCCCTCCCTCGAGTCCTCAAAAGATTTTTCTAAGAAACAATTCTCAAAGTCCAAATTTCTCTTTCGCTGACCCAAATTACTATGTCTTTTTTCGACCTTGCTACCATTTTGTTTTCTCTGTCTGGCTCCGTACACAGTGGTTTTCTATAGCATGCAATTACGTCTTTATCTCTTCCGTAATTACGTATGTTTATACGGCGATCGCGCGTGTTTTGTTTGACATTTGCCCCAGAGCCAGTGAATTCTGACTTCATCATGGAATACTTTCTGATGAAAGGGATAAAGAAAACAAAGATGAAGACCAACATTCATTCTAGAAAAGGTCAAGACTAACAGGGAATATTCTGTGTAATTCTGAACTATAGAAATACATACATTGATTCATTCATTTGCATGTCCCTTGCGGAACTTTGCCTCCCTAACAGCACTCCTGTAGGCCTTTCGGTTGTGAGCAAGATGGCCTGCTGCTGATGCATCCACTTGCAGATTATCAACGATGTCTTGCAGCCATCTTCACTTTGGTCTTTTTCTCTTTCTTTTCCCCATTATTTACCCTTCCAAGACAGTCTTCTCCAGATTACCATGGCGTTTAATGTATCCAAAATATTTAAGTTTTCTCTGTTTAATCCTCGTTACTACCCAGCCTTCTTCAATATTAAGTTCTTGTAGTATGGATACTAAGTAGTTTCCATAAATCCCGCTGTCAGCAGGACTTCTTCATGTCTGCCAAACTCATCCACTGCACCTCCCTTGGGCCAAGTCTCAATTCTTAAAACTCTGTACAGCATTCAGGTCTGAGGTCTGTAGGAGGTGTTCTGCAATCTTAGAGGCAATGTTAGGACGTACAGACTGTAGGACATGTTCTATAATTTTAGAGGCAATGTTAGGACGTACAGACTGTAGGACATGTTCTATAATTTTAGAGGCAATGTTAGGACGTACAGACTGTAGGACATGTTCTATAATTTTAGAGGCATGTTAGGACGTACAGACTGTAGGACATGTTCTATAATTTTAGAGGCATGTTAGGACGTACAGACTGTAGGACATGTTCTATAATTTTAGAGGCAATGTTAGGACGTACAGACTGTAGGACATGTTCTATAATTTTAGAGGCAATGTTAGGACGTACAGACTGTAGGACATGTTCTATAATTTTAGAGGCAATGTTAGGACGTACAGACTGTAGGACATGTTCTATAATTTTAGAGGCATTGTTAGGACGTGAAGACTGTAGGACATGTTCTATAATTTTAGAGGCAATGTTAGGACGTACAGATTGTAGGACATGTTCTATAATTTTAGAGGCAATGTTAGGACGTACAGATTGTAGGACATGTTCTATAATTTTAGAGGCAATGTTAGGACGTACAGAATATTGTTTCAACATCCTTCAGTGTCTGTACACATTGGCTTGTAGTCTGCAAGGTCACGTTCGATCGTCAAAACTATTTGACTTCTGTCTTAGCCTTAATCCTAATCCTCTACTTTAATGCCACAGTTTAGTTATTTTTAGGGTATAAATCTAATAGTTATTTTTGGGTATAAATCTAATGTTTATTTTTAGGATATAAATATAAAGGTTATTTTTAGGGTATAAATCTAATGGTTATTTTAGGGTATAAATCTAATAGTTATTTTTTGGGTATAAATCTAATGTTTATTTTTAGGATATAAATATAAAGGTTATTTTTAGGGTATAAATCTAATGGTTATTTTAGGGTATAAATCTAATGATTGTTTTTAGGATATAAATCTAATGGTTATTTTTAGGGTATAAATCTAATGGTTATTTTTAGGGTATAAATCTAACTTTTGAAGTGTGCCATTCTTAGCAGTGCTCGGGCTTGCATTGGCCGTGTACCTTCACAACAGAAGAGCTACAGCATACAAGTGACCAACCAGCCTGACCTGGGAGACTGCTGGATTTTTTTGTTTTAATTACAGCCAGAGCCACAACTTGCTCCCCTGACAAGGAAACACGATCAGACCACGTGAACACACCAATCACTTGCTTGACATCCTCGGAAACCTGACCCACCTCTTACCCACAATGCCTTTTTTCGCGACACGGATTCAGAACCTCTAACCCGGCACCGGAAATATTAATCTCGGTTGTCATGGATACGAGATATTACCAAAGTAATCAAGTTTCGTATTCTTTGTTATGTTCCTTACGAAGTAATACTGTTTTTTTTCCTCACTACATTTTGATCCTGTCTGAGTTATGGCCGGTTCTTCTACTGAACATGGAATTCTACATATATATCAAATTAAAAAAAATAATCATCATCATCATCATCATAATCATGTACTGTCTTCAGAACGAAGGTTGGGGGTAGTGAATCTACAGTTCCCCCGCTCCCTTGCCTTGATGATGCACTCAACTGGCTGTGTCCTGTCCACCCTCGTCTGTTATCTTCTCATCTACGTCTCTGTCTATCTCTCACTCTTTTCCCTTCCACGTTTCCTTCTAGTATGGCTTTCAGTGCATTCTTATGTCGCGTGACGTGCTCAGAGTATTTTGTTTTCTTGATCATTATTTCTTTGAGAAATTCACGTTGAACTTGGGGCTGTTCTAATACTTGTACATGTATTGTCTTCTTTCTCCATGGCACGTGACATGCGTTCCTACAGATCCTGATTTTTGCTGCATTAATCCTTCTCTCCGACTCTTTACTTAAGAGTCCAGGTTTCTGCTCCTTGCCGTGGTTCGTACAAATTCTGCTGTTTAAAGTGCGGATAAAAGTTGAAGATAAAAGTTTTGTCTGTGAACTATCTTGTTCGGATTCTGTTTAACAAAAAAATACTAGTCATACAGTTTCCACGAGGACGAAAAAAAGGGGATTTGAGCTTAACAGAAACAAGAAACAAAATATTTGAGCTAAACAGAAACAAGAAACAAAATATTTGAGCTTAACAGAAACAAGAAACAAAATATTTGAGCTAAACAGAAACAAGAAACAAAATATTTGAGCTAAACAGAAACAAGAAACAAAATATTTGAGCTAAACAGAAACAAAAAACAAAATATCTGAGGTAAACAGAAACAGGAAACAAAATATTTGAGTTGAACAAAACACAAAGGATGCAGTTGCACGCTTCCGTGAATATTGGAATGGAAGGCGAAGCACATATAGGAATGCCAGGAGAGCGGACATGCCAGTCTCTGATTACAGAAAACACAAATATTTGAGTCTAATAATAATAATAATAAACAAAGGATTTGAGTCAAATAATAACAAAACACAAAGTCTTGGAGCTAAACACAAACAAGACACAAAGGATAGCAATACAGAACAGAGAAAGAAATATTAGAAGTACACTATTCGTGAAAACAGGAGATACCAACAAGGGTATGACCATTCAGTTACCTGGGAACATTAGTACACAGGAAATACACACGAGAAAGTAATCCAAGTACAGGAAAGGACAAGAGCTGTTTAAGACATAAAGAAGACACAAACAAATAAGAGATTATGTGTAATAACAGTAATGAAAATATTGCTACAGTGTTGTATACATCTATTATTACTATGTGGTTGTGACACTTAGACAGCGGACAAATGAAACGGAAATTAGAAGTAACAGAGAAGTGATTCTGGAGCAAGATGCAACATATAAATGGGACAACGGGACAAAGAGCTTCGCAGAGAGGTTGCAGAACATAAACAACTGATTACATTCAAAAGGAAAAGAAAACTAATCCTCTACTTTAATGCCACAGTTTAGTTATTTTTAGGGTATAAATCTAATGGTTATTTTTAGGGTATAAATCTAATGGTTATTTTTAGGGTATAAATCTAATGGTTATTTTTAGGGTATAAATCTAATGGTTATTTTAGGGTATAAATCTAATGGTTATTTTTAGGGTATAAATCTAATGGTTATTTTTAGGGTATAAATATAATGGTTATTTTTAGGGTATAAATCTAATGGTTATTTTAGGGTATAAATCTAATGGTTATTTTAGGGTATAAATCTAATGGTTATTTTTAGGGTATAAATCTAATGGTTATTTTTAGGGTATAAATCTAATGGTTATTTTTAGGGTATAAATCTAACTTTTGAAGTGTGCCATTCTTAGCAGCGCTCGGGCTTGCATTGGGCCGTGTACCTTCACAACAGAAGAGCTACAGCATACAAGTGACCAACCAGCCTGACCTGGGAGACTGCTGGATTTTTTTGTTTTAATTACAGCCAGAGCCACAACTTGCTCCCCTGACAAGGAAACACGATCAGACCACGTGAACACACCAATCACTTGCTTGACATCCTCGGAAACCTGATCCACCTCTTACCCACAATGCCTTTTTTCGCGACACGGATTCAGAACCTCTAACCCGGCACCGGAAATATTAATCTCGGTTGTCATGGATACGAGATATTACCAAAGTAATCAAGTTTCGTATTCTTTGTTATGTTCCTTACGAAGTAATACTGTTTTTTTTCCTCACTACATTTTGATCCTGTGTGAGTTATGGCCGGTTCTTCTACAGAACATGGAATTCTACATATATATCAAATTAAAAAAAATAATCATCATCATCATCATCATAATCATCATCATAATCATGTACTGTCTTCAGAACGAAGGTTGGGGGTAGTGAATCTCCAGTTCCCCCGCTCCCTTGCCTTGATGATGCCCTCAACCAGGCTGTGTCCTGTCCTCCCTCGTCTGTTATCTTCTCATCTACGTCTCTGTCCACCTCTCACTCTTTTCCCTTCCACGTTTCCTTCTAGTATGGCTTTCAGTGTATTCTTATGTCGCGTGACGTGCTCAGAGTATTTTGTTTTCTTGATCATTATTTCTTTGAGAAATTCACGTTGAACTTGGGGCTGTTCTAATACTTGTACATGTATTGTCTTCTTTCTCCATGGCACGTGACATGCGTTCCTGCAGATCCAGATTTTTGCTGCATTAATCCTTCTCTCAGACTCTTTACTTAAGAGTCCAGGTTTCTGCTCCTTGCCGTGGTTCGTACAAATTCTGCTGTTTAAAGTGCGGATAAAAGTTGAAGATAAAAGTTTTGTCTGTGAACTATCTTGTTCGGATTCTGTTTAACAAAAAAATACTAGTCATACAGTTTCCACGAGGACGAAAAAAAGGGGATTTGAGCTTAACAGAAACAAG
This sequence comes from Achatina immaculata, assembly GCA_009760885.1. Classification (NCBI taxonomy): domain Eukaryota; kingdom Metazoa; phylum Mollusca; class Gastropoda; order Stylommatophora; family Achatinidae; genus Lissachatina; species Lissachatina immaculata. The sequence continues at coordinate 1,022,456 of CM019715.1, read as the reverse complement.
AAACAAAATATTTGAGCTAAACAGAAACAAGAAACAAAATATTTGAGCTTAACAGAAACAAGAAACAAAATATTTGAGCTAAACAGAAACAAGAAACAAAATATTTGAGCTAAACAGAAACAAGAAACAAAATATCTGAGCTAAACAGAAACAAAAAACAAAATATCTGAGGTAAACAGAAACAGGAAACAAAATATTTGAGTTGAACAAAACACAAAGGATGCAGTTGCACGCTTCCGTGAATATTGGAATGGAAGGCGAAGCACATATAGGAATGCCAGGAGAGCGGACATGCCAGTCTCTGATTACAGAAAACACAAATATTTGAGTCTAATAATAATAATAATAAACAAAGGATTTGAGTCAAATAATAACAAAACACAAAGTCTTGGAGCTAAACACAAACAAGACACAAAGGATAGCAATACAGAACAGAGAAAGAAATATTAGAAGTACACTATTCGTGAAAACAGGAGATACCAACAAGGGTATGACCATTCAGTTACCTGGGAACATTAGTACACAGGAAATACACACGAGAAAGTAATCCAAGTACAGGAAAGGACAAGAGCTGTTTAAGACATAAAGAAGACACAAACAAATAAGAGATTATGTGTAATAACAGTAATGAAAATATTGCTACAGTGTTGTATACATCTATTATTACTATGTGGTTGTGACACTTAGACAGCGGACAAATGAAACGGAAATTAGAAGTAACAGAGAAGTGATTCTGGAGCAAGATGCAACATATAAATGGGACAACGGGACAAAGAGCTTCGCAGAGAGGTTGCAGAACATAAACAACTGATTACATTCAAAAGGAAAAGAAAATCATATTTTTAATAACATGTCAGGGGAGGACAGAATTAAGATAACATGTCAGGGGAGGACAGAATTAAGATAACATGTCAGGGGAGGACAGAATTAAGATAACATGTCAGGGGAGGACAGAATTAAGATAACATGTCAGGGGAGGACAGAATTAAGACAACATGTCAGGGGAGGACAGAATTAAGATAACATGTCAGGGGAGGACAGAACTGAGACAATATGTCAGGGGAGGACAGAATTAAGATAACATGTCAGGGGAGGACAGAATTAAGACAACATGTCAGGGGAGGACAGAATTAAGATAACATGTCAGGGGAGGACAGAATTAAGATAACATGTCAGGGGAGGACAGAATTAAGACAACATGTCAGGGGAGGACAGAATTAAGACAACATGTCAGGGGAGGACAGAATTAAGACAACATGTCAGGGGAGGACAGATTAAGACAACATGTCAGGGGAGGACAGAATTAAGATAACATGTCAGGGGAGGACAGAATTAAGACAACATGTCAGGGGAGGACAGAATTAAGACAACATGTCAGGGGAGGACAGAATTAAGACAACATGTCAGGGGAGGACAGAATTAAGACAACATGTCAGGGGAGGACAGAACTGAGACAACATGTCAGGGGAGGACAGAACTGAGACAACATGTCAGGGGAGGACAGAATTAAGACAACATGTCAGGGGAGGACAGAATTAAGACAACATGTCAGGGGAGGACAGAATTAAGACAACATGTCAGGGGAGGACAGAATTAAGACAACATGTCAGGGGAGGACAGAATTAAGACAACATGTCAGGGGAGGACAGAATTAAGACAACATGTCAGGGGAGGACAGAATTAAGACAACATGTCAGGGGAGGACAGAATTAAGACAACATGTCAGGGGAGGACAGAATTAAGACAACATGTCAGGGGAGGACAGAATTAAGACAACATGTCAGGGGAGGACAGAATTAAGACAACATGTCAGGGGAGGACAGAACTGAGACAACATGTCAGGGGAGGACAGAATTAAGACAACATGTCAGGGGAGGACAGAATTAAGACAACATGTCAGGGGAGGACAGAATTAAGACAACATGTCATGGGAGGACAGAATTAAGACAACATGTCAAGGGAGGACAGAATTAAGACAACATGTCAAGGGAGGACAGAATTAAGATAACATGTCAGGGGAGGACAGAATTAAGATAACATGTCAAGGGAGGACAGAATTAAGACAACATGTCAAGGGAGGACAGAATTAAGACAACATGTCAGGGGAGGACAGAATTAAGACAACATGTCAGGGGAGGACAGAATTAAGACAACATGTCAAGGGAGGACAGAATTAAGACAACATGTCAGGGGAGGACAGAACTGAGACAACATGTCAGGGGAGGACAGAATTAAGACAACATGTCAGGGGAGGACAGAATTAAGACAACATGTCACTATTAAACATCATGAGGATTTAACGAAGACAGTCGTAGATGTGTACATAATGGGGAAAAAGAAAGAGAGGACGACCTAAGCGAAGATGGCTGCAAGAAATCGTTGATAATCTACAAAAGGATGCACCAGCAGCATGGCATCTTGCTTACAACAAAGAGGCCCACAGGAGAACTGTTAGGGAGGCAACGTTCTGCAAAAGACATGCAAATGAATGATTGACTGACTGTCATAATCAGGGTAAAGACTAAATGGTATAAAGTAGAAAGGAACATTAAGGAAAAAAAATATCGGACAGGTTAACCAAGTAGCACTGGAAAAATAAGATCTCCTGTAAGTCAGTCTTTTACCATCCCCCCTCCTTTTCTAGCGTCTAAAATGTTTTATCTGGTGTATTTCTTTCTCTCACGTCTAAAATGTTTTGTCTATAGTTGTTGGAGAACGGTCATATGTACTGTGCTGCCGGTACTCTGCGCGCAAGCTTCCTTGATTCCTATTGGCTCAATTTGTACATGAAAAGGAAGCCGACACACTAATGAGGAGAACGAGATGAAAGAAACCATTATCAGGCAAGCGTATTGGAACGGTACCATCAAACTTAATTGTTACAGCCCCCCCCCTCCCCCCCGATCCAAGTCAATATTTGCAATATTCATAATCTAAACAATAAGTGGTCGCTACCAAGAATTCATGTTTTCGGAGAGCGACCAACGAACCAATCAGAGATTGAGTTACAAATGAGTATAGCCGGTTAACCAACCAAGCAGTGGATCACATTATCCATATATCCCCAGCGAATCAACCAACGATTGCGTCACAAAGTGTGTCCCCGGTGACTCAGCCAATGATTGAATCACAAAGCCTACGATGACGCAATTCTTTGTTGCGCTTGTCTCTCGAGCATCGCGTGGCTAGAAGTTTATACTAAACGCATCAGCAAAAGAGTACATTCTCTCTAACAATCAGTTGTTATTTTGTTGTTGTTGGTACTACCAGAAGTTTTATTATGTGTGTATGTATATGTGTGTCTTCTCTATTGTTGTAAACGTGTGCTGCGTCTTGTCGTCTATTGTAAGCGTGTAATGTGTCTTATCTTCTGCTGCAAGTGTATAATGTGTCTTATCTTCTGCTGCAAGTGTTTAATGTGTCTTATCTTCTGCTGCAAGTGTTTAATGTGTCTTATCTTCTGCTGCAAGCGTGTAATGTCTTCTGCTGTAAGCGTGTAATGTGTTTTATCTTCTGCTGCAAGCGTGTAATGTCTTCTGCTGTAAGCGTGTAATGTGTCTTATCTTCTGCTGCAAGCGTGTAATGTCTTCTGCTGTAAGCGTGTAATGTGTCTTATCTTCTGCTGCAAGCGTGTAATGTCTTCTGCTGTAAGCGTATAATATGTCTTATCTTCTGCTGCAAGCGTGTAATGTCTTCTGCTGTAAGCGTATAATATGTCTTATCTTCTGCTGCAAGCGTGTAGAATCTGCTGATGTGCAAAAGAGATTCCCCCTTTTTTTTTCAAAGAAAGTTTCCCATGTACAAGATTTCTGCGTTAAATCTGATTTTTATACGGTTTGTGAATATCCTCCACATTTTGTTTTTGTTTTTATGAAAGTCCTTTCACTCACCCCTCACTTGCACACAAATGGTGACTGCACGGTTATGTTCAGTGCCTGTTTCCTGAATAACAAACTACATTTCTTCTTCTTCTTCACCATCTGGGGTTAGATCTGTAAGATATTCTCATTAAATTTTGTTGTTGTAATGTACTACTGACAGAACTGTCAGAAGCGCACACACAGTTCATCGTGCAAGCCAAAGCTTTGACATCGCAGACAAATTAAACATTGTTTCGGTTCTCTGCACTGTTTATTCTTTTTCAGTTAACCAGCGCTGGTTATGTGCTTGGTAAAAAATGTGTGCAAAATAAAAATCTTGTAGTTTCTTGAAAATCAAACATTGCCCTCGTGGCTCCACCCTTCTTTTCAAAGTATATTTATATAAAAGACGTGAAGCAACACCACATCAAAGTCTATTATTCTCTGCTGTCTTTGATACTTGAAAAACCATTTCCCCGCGTATATATTTGTGTAATTTATTTTGCAAACATCATCCATTTTAGTACCAAAGAAAATTTCACCATCAAACCCAGTCACAAAACGTCTTTCTATTTTGGTGAAATGTGGCATAATCTGTATTACGCAGATATTACATTTGTATTACAAACACATGATCTGATGACGTCATTACCCAGAATGTGGTAATCAATTATGAAGTTTCAGATTCGTGGAAGTTTAATGTCGCTTTATAGTTCCGGTCTTTGCTCGCCCATTGTCATGTTCTCTTTCGTACAGTCGGAAGATTCCATCGCAGAAGAAATGATTCATTCCAGCACTGAAGACAGGGAAACTACTTCTTCTTCTTCTTCTTCTTCTTCTACCTGGAACTGCGTCCATAATGTTCTTCACAGCCCATGCTGTGAAGATGTTGAGGCAGAGCATCGTGTCGGATTGGGAGCGGGCTACGGTGGCCATTTTTTTCAATGCCAGAGTAAAGCTAAAGGAGTGTGTAGCGGTTCTTTAGCTGACTCCATTTCCATGGGGGGAACTGTAGCGATCTCTTCCACGCTAGCCAGGTTAAGCCTGTTACTGGGGATACCAACAGAGAGTTGGGACAGGGTCTTGGTCAGTTATGGTTCGCCAAACTTGGCCGTAGCATATCAGCTATGGGTCGTTGATGACCAAATAGGACAGTGTCTTTGCCCCCAACAATTTTACAGTATTCCAATAGGAAATAGGAGAAAGTAAATGAGAAAGTGGTATATGATGAGAACATGATGAGTGGCATATGATGAGTGCACTATGAGTGATATATGATGAGAACATGATGAGTGGCATATGATGAGTGCACGATGAGTGGTATATGATGAGAACATGATGAGTGACATATGATGAGTGCACTATGAATGGTATATGATGAAAACATGATGAGTGGCATATGATGAGTGCACTATGAATGGTATATGATGAGAACATGATGAGTGGCATATACTAAGTGCACGATGAGTGGTATATGATGGGTATATGATAAGGAAAAAAAAACTTGAATGAAACTAGAATGGAAGAAAATGACGAGAAAAACATTTGGGACAAAGAATAAGACATAAATTAATGAAATAAGAGGAAACATAAGCAACTATAAATAAGATAAATTAATGAAAATAAGATCAGTATATAACAAAGAAATGACTAACATTTATAACAAAGAAAGGACTAAAAATTCAGTTAACAAAACAAAGAAGACAACTAAACGTGCAGGAAACATCAGGAGAATTGACTTAAAGACACTGTTATCAAGTGCTAGCTACTCATGTAGTATTGTTGTAGTGAATCTCCAAAAATGCTTCATGTTTCATACTTCTGGAGACAGAATGCTTCTGGCCCAAAAATAGATAATACTTACCCATCTCATCGCTGCCGTCCTTTTCTTCTTGGCAATGACCTTCTGTCTGGGAGGTGGTGTTTGCTAGATTTGACTTATGTTTTCTTTTCTATGTTCTAGTCTTAAAAATAATTGAGCTATCGGGATGTCTATCCATCTCATCACTGCCGTCCTCTTTCTTGTTGACTAGGTTTCACCTCATCATTCTCACCTCCTACCTCTTCTGTTTCAGCTGACAGTTATTAATACTCCTTCCTTTTATTTTCTGTTTGTGAGATGAGTCTGATTTTGCAGCATGTTCACCAGGACTGGGTCGTGGGGGTGGGGTCGGAGTTGCGGAGTAATGAAGTCAAGGTCGTGGAGCTGGGGTCATGGAATCGTGGCATCAGAGTCGTGGAGCCGGATTTGTGAAGTCGTGGAGCCGGATTTGTGAAGTCGTGGAGCCGGATTTGTGAAGTCGTGGAGCCGGATTTGTGAAGTCGTGGAGCTGGATTGGTGAAGTCGTGGAGCCGGATTTGTGAAGTCGTGGAGCTGGATTGGTGAAGTCGTGGAGCCGGATTTGTGAAGTCGTGGAGCTGGAGTCACCTGTCGCGGAAGAGGGAGTTGGAGTTGTTAAGTGTCGTAGTTATGAAGTCGGATTCGTGAAGCCAGAGTTGAGGGACTGGTGCACAGACTCCAAAGCTCTGACACTCACACCTGTTAGAAAACGTCTTCTCCTCGTTTTTTTGTTTTTGTTTTGTGTCTCCCAGAAACTCAACAAGGAAGAAGCTGCAAGTCAGCGAGAAAGAAAGGGAAAAGGCACATTTCAAAATTCAGAGGTGAACATACAAAACAATGGAAAACTATGAATACAAAAACTGCAGATCAAGACACCTTCAGCAGAAGCAGACAAAAACTATTAACAATACGGAGAACAGAAAAAAGAAAACAGGCGGAAAGAACAGTTCTGTAGCAGAAAACAGTTTCAGTTTCATCGTCTTGAAATACGTCGGACGTTGTCATCAAGGAGATGAAAGTTTGAGAATTTTTTTTCCTAAAACTGTCTTAAGCCATCTCAGATGTGGATGAATTCGGGAATCCAAGATGAAAGAATATTGTGATATCTTTTCTTCTTTGCTCCTAATTTTCTTGTTATTTTGTGAAGGTGTTTACGTATTTGTTCTTAAAGGGGCATAAATCTTCCGTGTGGGGTTTTTCCCCCTCATGACATAAGCAGTTATATCTCTTCACGCAAAAACTTTGGCAAGATCTTTGTTTACCGACGGATCAGATCTTGGCTGATCTTCCCTCTTCCACTCTGTGAAGATGATTATTCCCCCCCCCATCCCCCCCCCCATCCCCACACCTGAAAAAAAATCATTCTTCTTTTCTCCTATCGAGGATTACTCCTCTTTTGTGACTTGGCAGATCCTTTCCTCACTCTGGCCCAAGCTCAGTTTCAGTTAATTGGGGGGACTTATTCTACTTGGCCACCAGGTAGACTGGAGGCCCAAAATGAAAAACATAATGGACTTTAAATTTTTTTCCAGCATATTTGAAAGAATTCATAAATAGCGATTTTTGCTTGTTTAAACCACCTTTTGAATGATTTCTACTTCCTGCGGTCGTTAGAAGGTTGGCTAGTAAAGAAGTTTGGCTAGTAAAGAAGTTTGGCTAGTAAAGAAGATTGGCTAGTAAAGAAGGTTGGCTAGTAAAGAAGGTTGGCTAGTAAAGAAGTTTATCTAGTAAAGAAGTTTGGCTAGTAAAGAAGTTTGGCTAGTAAAGAAGGTTGGCTAGTAAAGAAGTTTATCTAGTAAAGAAGTTTGGCTAGTAAAGAAGGTTGGCTAGTAAAGAAGTTTATCTAGTAAAGAAGTTTGGCTAGTAAAGAAGGTTGGCTAGTAAAGAAGTTTGGCTAGTAAAGAAGTTTGGCTAGTAAAGAAGTTTGGCTAGTAAAGAAAGTTGGGTAGTAAAGAAGGTTGACTAATAAAGAAAGTTGGCTAGTAAAGAAGGTTGACTAATAAAGAAAGTTGGGTAGTAAAGAAGGTTGACTAATAAAGAACGTTGGCTAGTAAAGAAGGTTAAACAGAAAAAAACGTAAGCATTTTGAACATTTTAAACGTCATGAGAATTTAGAGAAGACAGTCTTGTAAGGGTACATAATGCGAAAAAGAAAGAGAGAAAGACCAAGGCGAAGATGGCTGCAGGACATCGTTGATGATCTGCGAATGGATGCATCAGCAGCAAGCCATCTTGCTTACAACCGAAAGCCCTACAGGAAAGCTGTTAGGGAGGCAAAGTTCCGCAAGGGACAAGTAAATGACTGACTGGTGGTTATTTGGACACTAACAGTTAAAATACTGAGAAAAAAACGCTAAGAAAAGAAGCTGATTATCTAGGAGAATACTAGATATAACAGAAATAATACCGTCAGGATGCGGATTGCTATAACACTACAGTTACACACCCTCAACCCATTCCTCAATTTTTGTCCTCATTTCCGCTTTGGATTGTTCAGTTTGGTCCCATAACCCCTTCGCCAGACTATCATCATCATCATCATCATCATCATCATCACCATCATCATCATCATCGTCATCGTCATCATCATCATCATCATCATCATTAGCAACAACAAAAAGTCTGTGTCCACGTTACGCGTCTGCCACCAGACAGTGTACCACAGGAAACATTCACACTAAGATTTGTAGGTAACAGAGGAAGAGGCCGCCCACGCAGGAGATAGAGAGAGGAAATTACATAAGCATTAAATATTCCATTATATGAAGCAAATCGACGAGTCTTATCAAGATGTCTGCTTGTCACCTCAACACAGAGAGATATATGAGGAAGGTGACAAGATAAAGACACATTATACTTCTCTCCTCCTCGAGTATTGATTTCAATTTCTAACTCAGTTACTTTAAAAAAAAAATTAACAGAAAAGGGAACAAAATAACTTTTGTGAAGCGCGTGATTAAAAAAATACTTTAGTTAACTATCATCTGCACGGACGACAACATTTCACAAGACAGAGGCTTGTCTCTCCGAGATATTCTGGACGCTTGATAGGAAAACTTATCACAATTTTAGCTGATAAAAATATAGCAGAAAAGCAGGAATTTACTTCAGTCTATGCTTACATCTTACATCCTTCCCGTGCCGTTAAACGTCACATAAGGATCACACGGTACTTAGCCAAGTTTTCCTGTTTTCGGCGAGCTTTTCGACCTCATCAAGGGATTTTATGCCTACTAATTTGGCCTCTCTTAACAATGTCCTATTTAGAGTTTCACGTGGTCTGCCTCTTTTTCTTCGGCCTGTTGTGTTCAATTTCATAGCTTGTTTTGGAATTCTCTGATTGCTTCTTCTTATCACGTGACGGATCCATCTCCTTTTCCTGAGCACCCATGAGACTGGTTGCTTGCTCATCTGCCGTATCTCTGCCTTGTTCTTGAATTCGTTCCAGTTTATGCCGAGTATTTTCCTTAAGCATTCGTTTTCAAAATAGTAGTCTACCCCGCAGAAGGTTTAAAGAAGAAAAGTAATTGTTATGCAACAGAATACCGGAACATATAACTCTTTAACCATTGTTTAAAAAAAATAAATGTGAATAATAACACATTTTAAGATATATAAAATATTAAAACAGCCGGTATACAGGAAGAAAGACCACCATAACAGCCACACTCTGACATGGCGGTAGAAGTTATGAAGGAAGTGATAAAACAAGGGAGAGAACGAAGTTTTAAAGTGACACTGCCATGTTACCTCCCCTAGAAGATGTACATGAATTATTTGTTTAGGAATGATGAACTGACATCGTGATGAGCACTATATAAACATTATCTGATGGCTTACTTGATTTTTCCAAAGTTATTTCCTTAAAGTTGCCAGGGAAAAAAAATGATCAAGATCAAATGTGCGAAACCTCAAACATTTCTAACATTTTAAGAAGCTGTGAAGTTGCTCGCTGTCACGTGATAAACATAAAAATCTGTTTTTATACATAAATTTACTGAAATGCTCCGTTTATAAAGTGCTTGAAAGGGGCTATAACTCTCGCTGCTCAAAATGTGAAATTTCGTTCTCTCCCTTGTTTTATCACTTCCTTCATAACTTCTACCGCCATGTCAAAGTATGGCTGTTATGTTGTCCTTCTTGCTGTATACCGGCTGTTTTCACATTTTGTATTTCTTAAAATATGTTATTATTCACATTTCTTCTCTTAAAACAATGGTTAAAGGGTTATATTTTCCTGTATTCTGTTGCATAATAATTACTTTTCTTCTTTAAATCTTCTGCAGCGTGTTTGTATCCGCAAGTAGATCATCATCATCATCATCATCATCATCATCATCATCAGGTGGTGTGTCGACTGACGTTGGCTATTATGTTTCTCCATCAGCTCCCGGTCCTTCATGTTGGCCTCAGTTCAGTTGGTGATCTCATCTCACAGCAGCTGGTCGAACTATCCAGTATAATGTCTCTCGGTCTTTACCTGGCTCTTATCCTTCTATTTTTCCTGTTGTTACAACATCTTCAATGCCCCCTCTTCTCATTGCATGTCCTATGAAAGAACATTGCCTCTCTCTTTTTTTTTTTTTTGACAAGATTTTGTTGTCCCTCCCTTTTCTCTCATACATTCTCTCCCTTTATTCTCATACATTCTCTCCCTTTCTTCTCATACATTCTCTCCCTTCTTTCTCATACATTCTCTCCCTTTTTTCTCATACATTCTCTCCCCTTTTCTCATACATTCTCCATTAGTAATCTCTGCTGTCCAGGCAACTGCGCAAGCAAAGCCAAACAAAAATCCGCTGGAAATGTAAAGTGACTTTGTTTTAAAATGTTTTCAGGCCGAAGATTATAACATATCTGGCCATAAAGATTGGTGAAAGTGTTTTAGATGTGTGGACAATTTTAGATGTTTGGGCCGTTTTGTCCCAGTTTTGTCCCTTTCGGAAAACTTCTGAAATGGAAATATGCTTTCACCCACATTTCTCTCTGATTTTGCTTTCATGTGAGGTATATTTTGTCTCTTTGTTTCTGTTCTGTTCCTTTTGTTCCAGATTTGTTCTCGTTAGAGCTACGGACTGCTGTTCTTTACAGTCGCTGCCTTGATGATGTTGAAGACGAGGGTTTGTGTTGGATGGGAAGTGGGTTATGTCGGATTATCTGAATACCTTGAGTGAGCATAATAAACGAGCTTCTCATGAGACTCCACCACCACTGGGCGATCCTCGACTTACCCTACCCTTTTAGTCGGGACGAATGGGCACATGTACCCATTATTCGGTGCAGCACGACAAGGTAGGAGAAGGTCTTGACCATTTTGGGTTCGCTAGCCCCCGAAAACTGTACTATAATCATACCATCAGTGTAGTACGGTCGCCGTTGTCTGTACTATAATCATACCATCAGTGTAGTACGGTCGCCGTTGTCTGTACTATAATCATACCATCAGTGTAGTACGATCGCCGTTGTCTGTACTATAATCATACCATCAGTGTAGTACGGTCGCCGTTGTCTGTACTATAGTCATACCATCAGTGTAGTACGGTCGCCGTTGTCTGTACTATAGTCATACCATCAGTGTAGTACGGTCGCCGTTGTCTGTACTATAGTCATACCATCAGTGTAGTACGGTCGCCGTTGTCTGTACTATAGTCATACCATCAGTGTAGTACGGTCGCCGTTGTCTGTACTATAGTCATACCATCAGTGTGGTACGGTCGCCGTTGTCTGTACTATAGTCATACCATCAGTGTGGTACGGTCGCCGTTGTCTGTACTATAGTCATACCATCAGTGTGGTACGGTCGCCGTTGTCTGTACTATAGTCATACCATCAGTGTGGTACGGTCGCCGTTGTCTGTACTATAGTCATACCATCAGTGTGGTACGGTCGCCGTTGTCTGTACTATAGTCATACCATCATGTGGTACGGTCGCCGTTGTCTGTACTATAGTCATACCATCAGTGTAGTACGGTCGCCGTTGTCTGTACTATAGTCATACCATCAGTGTGGTACGGTCGCCGTTGTCTGTACTATAGTCATACCATCAGTGTAGTACGGTCGCCGTTGTCTGTACTATAGTCATACCATCAGTGTAGTACGGTCGCCGTTGTCTGTACTATAGTCATACCATCAGTGTAGTACGGTCGCCGTTGTCTGTACTATAGTCATACCATCAGTGTAGTACGGTCGCCGTTGTCTGTACTATAGTCATACCATCAGTGTAGTACGGTCGCCGTTGTCTGTACTATAGTCATACCATCAGTGTAGTACGGTCGCCGTTGTCTGTACTATAGTCATACCATCAGTGTGGTACGGTCGCCGTTGTCTGTACTATAGTCATACCATCAGTGTGGTACGGTCGCCGTTGTCTGTACTATAGTCATACCATCAGTGTGGTACGGTCGCCGTTGTCTGTACTATAGTCATACCATCAGTGTGGTACGGTCGCCGTTGTCTGTACTATAGTCATACCATCAGTGTGGTACGGTCGCCGTTGTCTGTACTATAGTCATACCATCAGTGTGGTACGGTCGCCGTTGTCTGTACTATAGTCATACCATCAGTGTAGTACGGTCGCCGTTGTCTGTACTATAGTCATACCATCAGTGTGGTACGGTCGCCGTTGTCTGTACTATAGTCATACCATCAGTGTAGTACGGTCGCCGTTGTCTGTACTATAGTCATACCATCAGTGTGGTACGGTCGCCGTTGTCTGTACTATAGTCATACCATCAGTGTGGTGTTAGGGGACAAAAATGTTTTGTTTGACATCGAAAAACAACTCAAGCTAGCGAGGATTACTGAGATAAACGGCAGGGATGACTGACAGAAACAGCAGAGATGACTGAGATAAAGAACATTGATGAATGACAGAAACAGCTGAGGTGACTGATAGAAACATCAGGGACGACTGACAGAAGATGCCTGACAGACGGACCAGGGATGAGTGATGGAAACGTAATGAATGACTAACAGAAACAGCAGAAACTACTGACAGAACACATAAAACAGAAACAACAGAAACTACTGACAGAACACATAAAACAGAAACAGCAGAAACTGCTGATAGAACACATAAAACAGAAACAACAGAAACTACTGACAGAACACATGAAACAGAAACAACAGAAACTACTGACAGAACACATAAAACAGAAACAGCAGAAACTGCTGATAGAACACATGAAGCAGAAGCAGCAGAAACGACTGATAGAATACATAAAACAGAAAAAGCAGAAATGACTGGCAGAACACACAAAAAAGAAACAGCAGAAACAACTGACATAACATACAAAACAGAAACGACTGACAGAACACACAAAAAAGAAACAGCTGAAACGACTGACAGAGCACACAAAACAGGAACGGCTGACATAACACATAAAACATAAACGACTTACAGAACACACAAAAAACGACTGACAGAACACACAAAGAAATGACTGACAGAACACACAAAGATACGACTGATAGAACACACAAAGGTACGACTGATAGAACACACAAAACAGAAACGACTGACAGAACACACAAAAAACGACTGACAGAACACACAAAAACTAGTTTGATGACGTCAGTGAAAGCTGAAGAACAAAAAATGCCTTGATTCTCTTAGACATGATGTCTCTTCCAAGTCCGAAGATTATAACATATCTGGCCATAAAGATTGGTGAAAGTGTTTTAGATGTGTGGACAATTTTAGATGTTTGGGCCGTTTTGTCCCAGTTTTGTCCCTTTCGGAAAACTTCTGAAATGGAAATATGCTTTCACCCACATTTCTCTCTGATTTTGCTTTCATGTGAGGTATATTTTGTCTCTTTGTTTCTGTTCTGTTCCTTTTGTTCCAGATTTGTTCTCGTTAGAGCTACGGACTGCTGTTCTTTACAGTCGCTGCCTTGATGATGTTGAAGACGAGGGTTTGTGTTGGATGGGAAGTGGGTTATGTCGGATTATCTGAATACCTTGAGTGAGCATAATAAACGAGCTTCTCATGAGACTCCACCACCACTGGGCGATCCTCGACTTACCCTACCCTTTTAGTCGGGACGAATGGGCACATGTACCCATTATTCGGTGCAGCACGACAAGGTAGGAGAAGGTCTTGACCATTTTGGGTTCGCTAGCCCCCGAAAACTGTACTATAATCATACCATCAGTGTAGTACGGTCGCCGTTGTCTGTACTATAATCATACCATCAGTGTAGTACGGTCGCCGTTGTCTGTACTATAATCATACCATCAGTGTAGTACGATCGCCGTTGTCTGTACTATAATCATACCATCAGTGTGGTACGGTCGCCGTTGTCTGTACTATAGTCATACCATCAGTGTGGTACGGTCGCCGTTGTCTGTACTATAGTCATACCATCAGTGTGGTACGGTCGCCGTTGTCTGTACTATAGTCATACCATCAGTGTGGTACGGTCGCCGTTGTCTGTACTATAGTCATACCATCAGTGTGGTACGGTCGCCGTTGTCTGTACTATAGTCATACCATCAGTGTGGTGTTAGGGGACAAAAATGTTTTGTTTGACATCGAAAAACAACTCAAGCTAGCGAGGATTACTGAGATAAACGGCAGGGATGACTGACAGAAACAGCAGAGATGACTGAGATAAAGAACATTGATGAATGACAGAAACAGCTGAGGTGACTGATAGAAACATCAGGGACGACTGACAGAAGATGCCTGACAGACGGACCAGGGATGAGTGATGGAAACGTAATGAATGACTAACAGAAACAGCAGAAACTACTGACAGAACACATAAAACAGAAACAACAGAAACTACTGACAGAACACATAAAACAGAAACAACAGAAACTACTGACAGAACACATAAAACAGAAACAACAGAAACTACTGACAGAACACATGAAACAGAAACAACAGAAACTACTGACAGAACACATAAAACAGAAACAGCAGAAACTGCTGATAGAACACATGAAGCAGAAGCAGTAGAAACGACTGATAGAATACATAAAACAGAAAAAGCAGAAATGACTGGCAGAACACACAAAAAAGAAACAGCAGAAACAACTGACATAACACACAAAACAGAAACGACTGACAGAACACACAAAAAAGAAACAGCTGAAACGACTGACAGAGCACACAAAACAGGAACGGCTGACATAACACATAAAACATAAACGACTTACAGAACACACAAAAAACGACTGACAGAACACACAAAGAAATGACTGACAGAACACACAAAGATACGACTGATAGAACACACAAAGGTACGACTGATAGAACACACAAAACAGAAACGACTGACAGAACACACAAAGAACGACTAACAGAACACACAAAAACTAGTTTGATGACGTCAGTGAAAGCTGAAGAACAAAAAATGCCTTGATTCTCTTAGACATGATGTCTCTTCCAAGTCCCAGAACTGTCCGATGACTTTGATTAAAGCTGTATTACATGCGGAATTCCCATACTGTCTTAAGATAAAGACTTACTACATGCGGAATTCCCATACTGTCTTAAGATAAAGACTTACTACATGCAGAATTCCCATACTGTTTTAATATAAAGACTTATTACATGCGGAATTCCCATACTGTCTTAAGATAAAGACTTATTACATGCTGAATTCCCATACTGTTTTAATATAAAGACTTATTACATGCGGAATTCCCATACTGTCTTAAGATAAAGACTTATTACATGCGGAATTCCCATACTGTCTTAATATAAAGACTTATTACATGCGGAATTCCCATACTGTCTTAAGATAAGACTTATTACATGCAGAATTCCCATACTGTTTTAATATAAAGACTTATTACATGCGGAATTCCCATACTGTCTTAAGATAAAGACTTATTACATGCTGAATTCCCATACTGTTTTAATATAAAGACTTATTACATGCGGAATTCCCATACTGTCTTAAGATAAAGACTTACTACATGCAGAATTCCCATACTGTTTTAATATAAAGACTTATTACATGCGGAATTCCCATACTGTCTTAAGATAAAGACTTATTACATGCTGAATTCCCATACTGTTTTAATATAAAGACTTATTACATGCGGAATTCCCATACTGTCTTAAGATAAAGACTTATTACATGCTGAATTCCCATACTGTTTTAATATAAAGACTTATACATGCGGAATTCCCATACTGTCTTAAGATAAAGACTTATTACATGCGGAATTCCCATACTGTCTTAATATAAAGACTTATTACATGCGGAATTCCCATACTGTCTTAAGATAAAGACTTATTACATGCAGAATTCCCATACTGTTTTAATATAAAGACTTATTACATGCGGAATTCCCATACTGTCTTAAGATAAAGACTTATTACATGCTGAATTCCCATACTGTTTTAATATAAAGACTTATTACATGCGGAATTCCCATACTGTCTTAAGATAAAGACTTACTACATGCAGAATTCCCATACTGTTTTAATATAAAGACTTATTACATGCGGAATTCCCATACTGTCTTAAGATAAAGACTTATTACATGCTGAATTCCAACACTGACCTAGTGCTTTGTTCCCATTGAACTTCTCGTGACAAGGCGGGTGCTCATACTACTGGGCTCCTGCGGCTCTCTTCCAAGTTATTATCTTTATTATTATTATTATTATTATTCTCTCAAGCATAAAATGAATTCCGTGAAGTGTTCTGACTGATTCTATCCATCCTTCTCTCTGACTTCACCTGGGAGCGCCTGTCTCCACATAGGTCAGAGTGCTCCAGCTAGAGAAAGCATTCTTCTTCGACCATTAGTTCCCTGGAAAAGTCAGAAGTGACTGAAGAAAGTGACTGAATGCAGTCAGCGGAACAACAGCTGGGGACCTGGGGGACCCTGTTGACCGAGAATGTTCGATGTAAAAAGATAAAACAAGGAAGTGTACAAATATTTTCGTAGCGTAAACCGTGAAACAGAGAGTAAGTGATATAAATATTTCCGTAAAATAGAGAGTAAATGATATAAATATTTTCGTAAAATAGAGAGTAAATGATATAAATAGTTTCGTAAAATAGAGAGTAAATGATATAAATATTTTCGTAGCGTAAACCATAAAATAGAGAGTAAATGATATAAATAGTTTCGTAGTGTAAATTGTAAATTAAAGAGTAAAAAATATAGTTTCATACTGTAAACCGTCATTAACAGAGAGTAACTGATATTTTTTTTAATACAAGCAATGCTGGCCAAAAGTGGATCATGTAAAGAAACGTCGCTAGGACCAGATTATGTCTTCTCGCTCGTCTTTGTGATGACGTCATCAGTTTGTGTTTATCTCCAGCCTCTGTGGCTGGTGAGCTACAGCTTGTAAGTCAGGGATTTGTTTTCTTTTTTATATTTTGTTACCTTCTTTTTTAAACTTTTGTCTCCGCTTTTTTATTGCTATTTTTTAAACACGTTTTATTGTTCTGTGTGTGCCTTTGATGGAGTTTCTTCACCGACATTAAAAGCGTTTTTTACCCTTAAAGTTGCTGTGTACTTTTAACTTCCCATGTTTTTTTTCCTTGTGGTTTTTCCTGCTATTATTCGCTAGCTGCAGCATTATACTGCTAACTACAAGGATTTCTATGATAAAAGCCAAGATCTTCTGCCTGGTGTTTGAGATAAGTCACTTACTGGAAACGTAGAGCCGGGATTAGATTGAGGAAAAAAAAAACTTCTCCGTCCCTTACGGGATGCCTCTCATCACGTCTTACCTTTTATTTTAAGGTGTCCTTCTGGGGAGATTTTCTTCATATTCCGGTGTTGCCGTGTGCTCACAGAAGATTAGCCTTCTCTGACAATGTTTTCCAAGAGTTTGCAGAAAACTTCCTCGTTCTAAACAGCTCCCAGATCGTGCAGCTTCCTTCGTCTGAACCAGTCAGCGGAGATAACTCTTATCCTCGTAACTACTTCCGGTTTTTCCAACAGCACGAAGAAAGCATGTCAGTTATCATCATTTCTTCTTTGCTCGACGCTCCATTAAACCGAGGAAACCAGTGAAAAGGGCCAGGGATTGGAGCTGATAATTGGTATTGAGAAAGGTTCATTTGGAAATCTGAACGTTAGGAGCTGTGTGTTTTGTGTATTTGATGATTACCGCGCTTGACTGATCCAGCCCGTGCGTTCTTTCACAACACGTAAAGACAGATCAATGGCCTGGGATCGCTGTGTTTTCGTGAAACATAAATTCAAATTTTAAAAAAAGTAGAATACACAATAAAGCTCTTGTTGTTGGTCCTGCAGCTGAAGTTCTTGTTGCTACGAATGTTGTTGTTTCCCTTGGTAAAGGCGAACTCCAGAATCCGCTCTTAACAGCAAATTCCCTGCACAAGGTCTCCGCTAGGCATCCTGTAGTGGGTGCCTAAATTTTGTTATTAAATTCAATAAATTTCACAAAATGTGCAGTCTACTTCGCCGTGCCTCTCCGTGTACACAGATTTTCTCGTTTCTCAAATAAAGCTCTCCTATCACAAGTGTCAGGTACCCATTCTTACAGTTTTGTTCACCTGAGTGCGTCTTGGTTGGTCTACAAGCAATACTTGTTTACAAGCAATACCTGTTTACAGGCAATACCTGTTTACAAGCAATACCTGTTTACAGGCAATACCTGTTTACAGGCAATACCTGTTTACAAGCAATACCTGTTTACAACCAATACCTGTTTACAAGCAATACCTGTTGCTTTAATAACCAACTTCACCATCGACTACCAATTTTATGAGCCTAAATAAAAGGATCTAAGCTTAGTACCAGCCCAAAATTTGATCACAGCACTCAGATAACGTCATGAATAAAATTTTAGATTCAATGATGACATATCCTTTTAATGCAGATGATTTTTTTTTCTTCTCTGATATCAGTGAAACTTGTTGTCAGTGAAGTTTACTATCAGTGATGATATCAGTAATGTTTACTGTCAGTGATGACACCAGTAAAGTTTACTTTCAGTGAAACTTGCTGTCAGTAAAGTTCACTATCCGTGAAACTTGCTGTCAGTAAATTTTACTATCAGTGAAACTTGCTGTCAGTAAATTTTACTACCAGTGAAACTTGCTGTCAGTAAATTTTACTACCAGTGAAACTTGCTGTCAGTAAATTTTACTATCGGTTAAACTTGCTGTCAGTAAAGTTTACTATCAGTTAAACTTGCTGTCAGTAAAGTTTACTATCAGTTAAACTTGCTGTCAGTAAAGTTTACTATCAGTGAAATTTGCTGTCAGTAAAGTTTACTATCGGTTAAACTTGCTGTCAGTAAGTTTTACTACCAGTGATACTGTCATTAAAGTTTAATATCAGTGAACCTTTCTGTGAGTAAAATTTGCTCTGAACGAAACTTGCTATCAGTAAATGTTGCTGTCTGATGAGAAAAACAATTACACTGACCGTAAATCAGATCCAGTGCGTGCTATAAATAGAATAATGGCAGAGAGCCAGGGTGGATCATTTTTATGAAACAAAAGTTCTGGTTTTATTTTAATTGAAGGGTAAAGTCACGCTCAGCACTAATGAAGAAACTCAGACAAAGACAAGATTTTAAGATTCTATGAAGTCAAGTTTCGACTGAGGGAACCAGCTGTCACTTTGTATCTTATCGTGTCTACTACTAATTGGATGAAGTTATTATTATTATTATTTTTTGTGGTCAGTACAGACTCCAGGTGGTGTACGTTAAAATATCTTCCTTCTCCCACTCCTAATCCGTATTATCCGTGTACGGAAGGAATGTTTTGAAAGTGTTATTTCAAAAGTTCCAGTGTTTTTCCCACCACAGACAAGATGGATCAGTAGTTTCCGCGCACGAGTGTTGGGCACTTCCTGTTCTCATTTGGCGGAGAGCTGTGACGTCATGTTCGGGAAGTTTCGTTTACTTCCGGATGCTGTCTATATCATTATGATTTTTAACTGAATTTACTCAGTTATGTATGTATATATGTATGTATGTAAGTATGTATTATGTATGTATGCATGTATGTATGTATGTATGCATGTATCCATCCATCTTATTTATGTGTGTATGTACGTATGTATGTATGTATGTATGTATGTATGCATGTATCCATCCATCTTATTTATGTGTGTATGTACGTATGTATGCATGTATGTATGTATGCATGTATATATGTATGTATGTATGTATGTATGTATGTATGTATGTATCTGTCTGTCTGTCTGTCTGTCTATCTATCTATCTAAATGCATACAAGAAGCTCTCAATTTAGAGACTGCACGACTCTCCTGATCATCAGAAGTGACGCAATGTTCGAAGAGCCTGATTGTAACTCTAAAACGGCGTATCATGGTTTTAATATGATGATGATGATGATGATGATGACGACGAGGGGCGGTGGCCTGATAGTAACTGACTGTAGCGCCCGACCTGGTTCTCCGTGACCCAGATACAAAAATGAAATAGACGTAAAAACAGCCTCGAGAAGCTCAATTCTGAGTTTCTTTACATTTTCTTTCTTCACTTTCTACAGACTTAGAATCATTTCTCTCTTCTTTCATCCTGTCTTCCCACTTTCTTTTGTTGCATAGATCTCTTTTCACCTTGGCTACATTTTGTCTATCCTGTTTCTCTCTCCTCAGGTTATGATTTATAGCTTCTCGGTTAACTATATTTTCTTTGGGTATATAACATATTGCACATATCACGTGACCAATCATGTGTCTAGTCTTCGATCACGTGTTCAGTGAACCGGAAATGTGTCGCATACCTGCATAAGAAAGTCATGGCGTAACACTTTATTTTATTCTACTTGTTATAATTAAAACAAATTCACATAAAACATAATGTAACATGAAGCGTGTCTAACTAGCTCGAACCGGTTTGATCCGCCACTAATTACCGGATTAAACCGAATTTTTTATTTGAGTGTGATTGTTTTATTCAAACAAATCAGGACCAAAAAGAAACCTGCTTCTTGTCTTTTTTTTCTGGTATATGCTTCTCTCTCTCTCTCTCTCACTCTCTCTCTCTCTCTCTTTTTTTTTTCTTGTCATTTACTTTTTTCCCCTGTCATTTCTCAATTTATATTTATTTTCTCGTTGATATTTTTCATTATATTTCTTTTTTTCCCCTTGTTATTTTACTATTTATATTTCCCTTTTTTCCTGTCTTTTCTCTGTTCTTATTTAAGTTTTTTATTTCTCGGTTTTTATTTCTCCAGGTCTTACATACGTCCAGGTCTAGCATTTGTCCAAGTCCAACATACGTCCAGGTCTAGTATTTGTCCAAGTCTAACATACGTCCTGGTCTAACATTTGTCCACGCCTAATATACGTCCTGGTCTAACATTTTTCCATGTCTAACATACGTCCAGGTCTAACATTTGTCCACGCCTAATATACGTCCTGGTCTAACATTTTTCCATGTCTAACATACGTCCAGGTCTAACATTTGTCCACGCCTAATATACGTCCTGGTCTAACATTTTTCCATGTCTAACATACGTCCAGGTCTAACATTTGTCCACGCCTAATATACGTCCTGGTCTAACATTTTTCCATGTCTAACATACGTCCAGGTCTAATATTTGTCCATGTCTAACATACGTCCAGGTCTAATATTTGTCCATGTCTAACATACGTCCAGGTCTAACATTTGTCCAAGTCCAACATACGTCCAGGTCTAACATCTGTCCACGCCTAATATACGTCCTGGTCTAACATTTGTCCACGCCTAATATACGTCCTGGTCTAACATTTTTCCATGTCTAACATACGTCCAGGTCTAATATTTGTCCATGTCTAACATACGTCCAGGTCTAATATTTGTCCATGTCTAACATACGTCCAGGTCTAACATTTGTCCAAGTCTAACATTTCTCCAGGTGTTAAAGATATAATAATATAATTAAACAAACTACAAGAATAAGCTGTTATATCATTTTATTTAAAATTAATATGTGTAATAAAAAATAATATACATTTCAATATAATTCATCACCCTCCCCCCCTCCCCTCGGGTCTCTTCATCCATTTCCTGTCCCTGTCGCTCTTATTCCTAAATCTCCTTTTCTAATTATCCTTCTCGGTAATTTTAGAAAAGAAAGAAAGAAAGTAAGAAAGAGCAATGCTAGCTATTAAAGAGACAAACCACGTTGTAACATTTCCCTTGAGCTGATGGGAATGCTGGGAAATGTTGGTCCTGCAATGAACAAGGTAAGGTGCGATGTTTTGCCAAGATGGTGAGTCCATTTCCCGAAATGAAACTTGGCGGTTTTCTTCACGTACTAAACAGCTTCTTTCACAGCACTGGCTCTCGGTTAAGTATTCCTGGGATATTTTAGTTTTAATGGCTGCCCTGTTAAGCTCTGTGAATACTGAAGAGCTTATTAACCCAGGGCCGCAAAGACTTTGACAGCCAGACACAAAGACGATGTCGTTAAATTAGAAGTCGAGTATTTGGTCTATGCTGGTATCATTTCCTGTACCACAGAAGGGAGAAAACTCAACCAAAATAACAAAAGTTTCTGGCCCATTATCTCCCATGATGGTAAATGACTAGTATTAAACAGAGCTACGATACTCCATTTCTTTCCGCTATTCTGTTGTACTTACATTACTTTCTTTTTCCCTGTCTCATTCAAAGCTTTCTCTGTTCCTGGCTTCATTGCTGAATTGCTTCTATCTAGTCTTTAATGTAAGATAAAGGTGAAATAGGACTTGAAATTAACAAGGACAAAACAAAAATAATGAAACTTCCCCTTAATCAAAATGGAAAAATACACTTAGAAGGGACAGATGTTGAAGAAGTCAATCAATTTGCATATCTTGGCAGCTACATAGACCAGGATGGTGACACCAGAAAGGAAGTTAGAACTGCAAAAGCAGCATCGATCTTCAAGAATCTTGAGAACATAAAGCACTCAAAAGTTATAAGCACAAAAAAACAAGTGAAGACTATTCAATTCAAATGTAATATCCTTTCTCATTTATGCATACGAAAATTGGAAAACAACTAAAGAAACAGACAAGAAATTAGACTCTTTTGAAAACAAATGCATAAGGAAAATACTCGGCATCAAGTGGAACGAATTCAAGAACAATGCAGAGATAAAACAGATGACTGAACAACAACCAGTCTCATGGGTGATCAGGAAAAGGAGATGGACATAAGTTGGTCACGTGATGAGAAGAAACGATCAGAGAACCCCAAAACATGCTATCAAGTGGAACACAACAGGCCAAAGAAAAAGAG
Organism: Achatina immaculata; assembly: GCA_009760885.1. Lineage (NCBI taxonomy): Eukaryota > Metazoa > Mollusca > Gastropoda > Stylommatophora > Achatinidae > Lissachatina > Lissachatina immaculata. The sequence goes on along the minus strand of CM019715.1, from coordinate 999,556 downwards.
GCAGACCGCGTGAAACTCTAAAGAGGACATTGATAAGAGAGGTCAAATTAACAGGCATAAAATCCCTTGATGAAGTTGAAAAAACTCGCTGAAAACAGGAAAACTTGGCGAACTACTTTCCGAGCCCTATGTGACGTTTAACGGCGCGGGAAAGATATAAGATATAAGAAGAAAGGTGAGGGTAGCCCTTTCATGCCACGGGGGCACCTAGGGGATATAGTGCTGGGGCCCATATTTTCCTTGACCTGTCGGCGCACTGGACGATGATGTGGTCAGCAACACGCCTGGTCGCCTTTCCTACCCCAGCTTCAGAAGAAAGCCAGGTACTCATTTCTACAGCTAGGGGCCCTGGAGTGGGGGTGGATTCGAACTACCGACATTCGCATGAGAGATTAGTGCACTAATAATGATGATGATGATGATTAAATTTAAGTTAAGATTACTTTCTCCTTCTCCTCTTTTCCTACGTCTTCCTCCTGTATGCTTTTGAACGAATAAGAATAAAACGCTGTAACTATAATAACAGTTAATAAATAAAGATGTTCTTATCCCTTTAAAAATGCTCTTCTTCAGTGTATACTCAAGCGGCAGCAACTGAACAGAGTAAGAGAGAAAAGGGACGTAATTGTAATATTGAACTGTAAACCTCTGTCTACAGATAAGCAAGCAGGAAACTCTCTACTGTAGAGAGCGGAACAACAACACAACTACTTCAGATCATCAGAGGAAGTAACCCCCCACCCCACCTCAGACAAGTGTTTCGGCCCTATTAAACTCCTGACACTCTAAGGGGGGTGGACCCCTCTGGGTCATGACTCCCAGAGGTCTTGTGAGTTGTTGCTTTTTTTTTTCCCGGTCCCGGGATTGAACCCAGGATCTTCCAGTTGCCACTGCACTTTTTTTTAAGTGTTTCTTTAGCGATTTAGCTACGGAGGACTGGTAATGGTTACTTGTATTACGTAGCTTCTACTACTGTTACTACTACTAACTACTAGTACTACTACTACTACTACTACTACTACTACTACTACTACTACTACTACTACTACTATTACTACTACTAACTACTACTACTACTACTACTACTACTATTACTACTAATACTACTTCTTCTTCTTCTTCTTTTTTAATTCAGTATTATTCTTATTGTACTGCTGCTATTACATTAATAATAACAGCTGCTACAGCTACTACTACAGCTGCGATGACTACTACTACAGCTACTACTACAGCTGCGATGACTACTACTACAGCTACTATGACTACTACTATTACTACTACTACTACTACTACTACTACTACTACTACTACTACTACTACTACTACTACTACTACTACTACTACTACTACTCTAGCTACTGTATCAGACTAGATGTCACGAAAATAAAATCACAACATAAAGACTTAATTAACCATGAATCACTCACTTAAAGTTGCAACATCTGACCCTATTTCTGAGCATCACATATCAGATGACCTGGCCTGTAAGCCACACGGTGTTTGACCTCAGATGACCTGGCCTGATACTGCCTGTAAACCACAGAGTGTTCGACCTGTCAGAAGTTGTTAATAATATGATTTAATAACAGCCAATTACATGAATTGTTCCCACCGCCAAAACTGGGTGTCATGTCACCATCAAACGGCACTGGCCCGAGGATAAAGAGTCTTGCTTTCTTTCTGGGAACAAGGCCTACAAAATGCGACATTTCCTGGGGGAAAAAAATAGTTATAGAACAGAGCTGGAGATGAAACATTTCACATACCCGACAATGATTATCCTGTATATTCCCATACCAGCTACGGATTGACCAATTTGTACCCATATTCCTTTCATCACACTGCCAAAATAATAGTAATAATAATAATAATAATAATCGTCATCTGTCCTATTAGGTACTAGTATGAGTTTTAAGGATTCAGTAGCTTGAATAATAACTTTTGTTACAAACATAACAGTAACAACAACAACAACACAACAACAACTATATGAAAATTTTAATCAAACAACAATTAAAATAATTTTCAGAGGTCCAGTGCCATACCTCTATCACTTGACTCCCTTACCTCTATCACTTGACTCCCTTACCTCTATCACTTGACTCTCTTACCTCTATCACTTGACTCTCTTACCTCTATCACTTGACTACCTTACCTCTATCACTTGACTCTCTTACCTCTATCACTTGACTCCCTTACCTCTATCACTTGACTCTCTTACCTCTATCACTTGACTCCCTTACCTCTATCACTTGACTCCCTTACCTCTATCACTTGACTCTCTTACCTCTATCACTTGACTCTCTTACCTCTATCACTTGACTCTCTTACCTCTATCACTTGACTCCCTTACCTCTATCACTTGACTCTCTTACCTCTATCACTTGACTCTCTTACCTCTATCACTTGACTCCCTTACCTCTATCACTTGACTCCCTTACCACTATCACTTGACTCCCATACCTCTATCACTTGGCTTCCTTACCACTATCTCATATCCCAGATTGAGGCTATTTAAATATAGTTTTTTTAACTTGTCATGATTTTTCTGTTTTTTTAAACAAAATCTTATTGTTGCTTGATTTCAAACACAAAGAAAGGCAAAGCTTTATGAGTGTACTTGATAATACGCCTGGTATGAAATGATAAAAATAAGGCCAGAGTTTATATCAAATGTAAACTAGTGCATGACGGGAAATGTTTGTTCACTTTAAAAAAGAAAACATTGTTTGCGAAAATTCTGATCACAGTCCGTCACAGGTACAATGAGAACATTGTTTCATATTTCTTCTTCTTCTGCTTCTTCTTCTTCTAATCTATTGAAACTACAGACTTTTATTCACTGCATTCAAAAGTAATGATGCTGAAGCAAAGGAATTGTGTCGGATATGGAGTGGGTTATTGTGACTGTAAGGCCTCGATTTGGCACCAGAAACGACTTTTTAATCAGACGTCTCCACTTGGAGGAGAGAAGTCCTACTTTGTCAGCCATCTTCAGGGGGTGTATCAGTCTGTCATATAAGAAGAGCCTGGACAGGATGTTAGCCAGTTTCCGTTGATTGATCTAGATTGTCATGACCTGAACACATCGATCTGGAAGCACAAGAAAGGCCGTGATAGGTAAAAAGATAGTAAAGAAGTGCATGATAACAGCACCACGGAACAGCAAACATTTCTAGCTGTGAAATGATCCCATCTCAGCAACCCTTTATATAGAAAAACACAAGTCGTAGGTCAAATAGGTCCCGTGTCATAGGACAATAGTTTTAATATAGAATACTATGACACAGCGGCCGCATAACTGGACTGAAAGACGTAAATATGGAAGCCATAATCAAGCTTCATCACATAGTCTGTCTTGGAACCAAAGCGCCAAATATACGTGCCCTTCTCTGTGCTCCAAAGTCCTCTTTGATGTGTTTCTTCTGCCGTTGTCTGGCTTGTGGACTTTACTTTCATCAGGCTAACCTCTGAAAACATTAGTTCACCTGCTTTTGAGCATGTCTGCCTCACATTTTCAAGTTTTGCCATTTTTGGTCATCATGTCCAAAGACGACCTTTCTCTCGCCACCTCCCACATTTGACATCCCGGGAGGTCAGTGATCGGTAGCCTCCCTTGACTTAAATCGATCTTGTCTCTGTACAAGTCAACAGCGTAATAGTAATTTTTAAAAAATAGGCCATTTATTCGTTTTGTAGATCTAGGAGATAATCACAGACAGAACACTAAATCAATGGCAAGCAAATTTAGCTGCTGTGATTATAAATTGGACCATTTTTGATGTGATCTATTTAGTTCAGGTGCTAGAGTGTTGTACTGAGAGAATAGCCCTCAAATAGAGAAGTACTGATCTTGTTTCTTGACTGCACCCACCCCCCCCCCCCACCTTGCTCCAAAAAAGATGAGGTTGTTCAAAGATGAGTACTGCGGCCGCCCCGCCCTACCTTCTTCTTTCTTGTGTCTGTGCTCTGTGTAGGTGCCCGGGAGACATAATTGTAGTGGCGGGCATGGGGCATGGCTGTGTGATACTCATTAAAACTCTGAGCTACCGTACATCCCCAACAGCTCACAGACCCGCCATGTGAGAAGCCCTCGCTATGTAACCTCTGACACTTCCTCCTCTCTGTGCTCTCACCAGAACCGTCTAGAAGAATGCACAAGACGCTGATCGCCATCCTGCTGGTCATTTCGGTGACAGTCTTGGAGGTCACAGGTTCCGCCCAGATGCTGTCACCTCCAGAGCGACCAAAGGAGTTTCGGAACCCGAATGAGCTCAGGCAGTACCTGAAAGAGCTTAACGAGTACTACGCGATCATGGGGAGGCCCAGGTTGGTAATTTGTTGTAGTCTTTGCCTGTTGTTGCTATGGCGATGATGCTGACAATTTGTTTCGGGTCTCAGACTGAATTTATTTTTTAAATTTCCAGCATAATTTGCTGAACTGGATCAGGCTGTGGGGAAAAGACGAAGAAGGATGGTGAAAGGAATATTTTGGTATAATCTAGAAGAGAGATTTGCCGTGATTATGTCAGTGATTCCACTACGATTTATTTTGTGTGATATGGCTGGCTGTAAGAGTGATGCAAGCCATGGCGGTGAACTTAGTTCCGGGTGTGTAAAGTAAAACAGAACACCGTGTTGTATGATTAGACCTCAGAAAAAATCGTGAACCCACTTCTGGACGTGGGACTTAAACCACGATCCCGGGAGGACTAACAGCCGCCTAGCCACGAGAGAAGAGCGTGCTAATGCACTTCGCTATTTGTAAAAAAAAAAAAAAAGTATTCGTTTGTTTGTTGTTACTGTTGTCCTGTATGCACCAGACATCACAGGAGACCACCGCGCGTGTATGTTTTGGTACCATATCTGCGAGAGACTCGACCTAAGCGACGGAGTATCTGTGTCATGACCTGGTTTCTTTTTCAGGCGTCATGATTTTCGGTTGAACAGGTATTGATGACTTCTTATCACACATCTCTTCTAGGGGGGTGCTAAATATTTATATGTTCATTAACACGCTGTTCTCTCCTGGCTAGGCGGCTGCTCCTCATACTGGAGTCCTTGGTTCAAGCCCCATGTAATTCACTTACAATTTTTCCCTTCTCTCACGTTTAAAGATGCTTTGTTTGTTAATTTTCCGAGATCATTATACAACACTGGGCTCTGTTACTTTGTTTGTTAATTTTCCGAGATCATTATACAACACTGGGCTCTGTTACTTTGTTTGTTAATTTTCCCAGATCATTATACAACACTGGGCTCTGTTACTTTGTTTGTTAATTTTCCGAGATCATTATACAACACTGGGCTCTGTTACTTTGCTGTAGGAAAACTTCGTTGTTTCATGCTTGTAAAAATGTGTATCTTCTTCCAGGGTGTGAATGTTAAAGTGAATTTGATAGTGAAGGTGAATTTCTCTGTGGCGGTGAGGTCTGTTGTTGTGGTAATGTTGGATGTGAAGCCGAAGAGACGTTATTTGTGCGAGAACATGTTGTTTGTGATGGAAGACGCTGCGTATGAAGTTGCTGGTTGCACTAAACTAAACATAAACAAGTCTGACATTTTCAGCTAAATAACAAAGAAGATATTAAGTTCTGACATCTTCAGCTAAATAACAAAGAAGATGTTAAGTTCTGACGTCTTCAGCTAAATAACAAAGAAGATGTTAAGTTCTGACGTCTTCAGCTAAATAACAAAGAAGATATTAAGTTCTGACATTTTCAGCTACATAACAAAGAAGATATTAAGTTCTGACATTTTCAGCTAAATAACAAAGAAGATATTAAATTCTGACATGTTCAGCTAAATAACAAAGACGATATTAAATTCTGACATCTTCAGCTAAATAACAAAGAAGATATTAAGTTCTGACATTTTCAGCTAAATAACAAAGAAGATATTAAGTTCTGACATCATCAGCTAAATAACAAAGACGATATTAAGTTCTGACATCATCAGCTAAATAACAAAGAAGATATTAAGTTCTGACATCTTCAGAGATATTAAGTTCTGACATTTTCAGCTAAATAACAAAGAAGATGTTAAGTTCTGACATCTTCAGAGATATTAAGTTCTGACATCTGCAGCTAAATAACAAAGAATATATTAAGTAACACAGCCGACGTTTTGTACACATATTGTGCTGTTGTTATTGTGGCTGTGATGTGTGTTCTCTTATTTGTGATAATTCATGTTTTTGTCTATTTATTACGTACAGGTTTGGTAAAAGAAGTGGCTCGCTTGGAAACTTTGACTACCTGAGTCCAAGTGGTTTGTATTTCATCATTTTTTGTCTGTTCCCCTTCGTAAATAATATCTTCATAATGCTGACCAATTAGCTTGCAGAAAGAAATATCATGAAAATGGATGAGTCTAAATTTGGGTAGCTCAGGAGAGGAATCGTCTAAAAAACATGTATGACCTAAATATGGATGTGTCTAGTAGAGATGTTTAGATGTTTTATTTAGCGAGACATAAAATTAGAGAATAGACGTCGTCTTATTCTTCGTCGTTCTCTCAGACATGGACACCCATCTCTCCCACATATGAGGCAGTTCGTCTCAGGTTTCACCATCGCCTCGAGAGATTCTTGTAGGGCCTGGGGTCTGGTCAGGTTCTTTGCTTGCGTGAGTTGTGGGCCCATTCTAGGCTTAGGGCCCGGAATTCTCCCTGCCTGGCGGGCCTCAAAAAAGTAGAACATCACGTCTGGATGTGATTGGAAGTAACGTCATTCGAGCCAGAGAATTTGAGAAATTTAGAAAAACATGAATGAAGGGATAGTACAGCTGTTAGGAACTGCTTCTCGTGAGAAGGGAATATCCATTACGGGCCTTCTGTTACCAGAGAGTTCTCCGAGAGAAAATTTAGAAACCTATACAGAACTTGATATCTCACGCTTGTACTGATAGGCCAATCTATTCTCATCCATTGCGGGCCCTTCGGAAGCGCTCAGGATCCTCCCTGAAAGGAAGGGAAACCCTTCGGGCCCTGCAACAACTCATCGGCAGGGCCCCTCCTCCTCTAATGGGCCTGATAGCCACTTTGGAGTCACCCCAGCTGTAAAATATGGGACCTCATGCACCTCTGTTAGGGAAAACTGCCTCTGAAATTGAAGAATGTTAGCCTATAAATTCATGTGACGACTAAACGTATACGAGATAGAATTGGGTCCCGTAAACTTAAACCTTCAAGACACAATGGGTACCAAGGGGAAAAAAGAAAGAGAGAAAGAAAGAAAGGAAGAAAGAAATAAAAATGGAACTATTGACACTCTGGTTGTATCTCCACCTTCCTTCGCTTGAATTTTCTGCGCCATCTCTTCCGAATAATCAGAAAAGTGCGACTGAACCTGACGTTAATTCTGCCACATTATTCAAAATGTTAAATTTTCGTTAAATATTTAAACTGTAAATAGTTCATTTCTTCCTTTTACGAACCTGATCTCTCACAGGAAGCTTGAGAAAGTTTTTTTTTCCCCATTTCTTTCTTGATTTCAGAAATTGAGGACATCATAAACAATCAGTGAAGGCTCGGTTCTGCTCGGCTCCTGCCAGGGACCTGCGGAATCACACATGGACGTAGAGATTATTTTATGGACGTAGGGATTATTTTGTTTTGAAATAGAAAAAAAAATTAAAATATTGAACTCATCCAAGGTTTTAAACTCTGTTTTTTTTTTGTTTCTTTTTTTTTTTAATAGAAAAAAACTGAATAAATTTCTTGACTTTTATATCAGTGTAGTCGATTTTTATTTCAGTTATTCATGTCTGTTTCATGATTTGAGATTTCACAATACTACAATAACTTCACAATATATCCAGTCAGTATTCTTCAATATCTGCATCCATGAACCCTGTAAGTAAACAGCGTATATGTTCTATACCACAATTTTCAACGATTGGGATGTAACAGATGCCAGTATAGAACAAAAGTAATAAACAATTTGGAAGTACAGACGACCATCGACTTACGGCCGCGCATGATGTCACCCACCTGGCCGCGTGTCGGTCTTTGTAGAGAGAGATGTCAGACACTTGAGAGATGTCAGACACCTGAGAGATGTCAGACACCTGAGAGATGTCAGACACTTGAGAGATGTCAGACACTTAAGAGATGTCAGACACCTGAGAGATGTCAGACACTTAAGAGATGTCAGACACTTGAGAGATGTCAGACACTTGAGAGATGTCAGACACTTGAGAGATGTCAGACACTTGAGAGATGTCAGACACCTGAGAGATGTCAGACACTTGAGAGATGTCAGACACTTAAGTACAGTTCACTAACTACTACAAGTTACAAGATGATCAGACATGTTTATCATGACTTTACCAACACAAACAAAATTCAATACGACATAACAGCTGTGTGGACACTAATAAAAAAAAATATCAAACAAAATATTAAATAAAGTGTCATATACTGTAATAATAACTTCTCAGTGACATATACAAATGTACATAAACCTATACGCCCAAATGCGTAAATTCTGTAGTCAACAAGTGACAGCGTTTACAGGCCATGATGTTGTAGATTTTAACAAGAAATGAAACATCACTTCACACATTTAAAGTCCCGATGGAACAAGAAAATGATAGTCAAGGATGCGATGCCGGAACGAAATTGTACTGCATATTTTCTGTATGCTGTCGTTTATTATTTATTTAATACAGTAAACCTGTAGGATTAAAGCCATAAGTACGAACGGCCATAAGTTGACCGGCCCTAAGTCAGCGCATGACTGTAACAGATATCTGTCCTACGCCATTGATCTGCTCAGGGGAAACAACCGTGAAAACAACGGAAAACTGTCTAGCGAATGGAAACAGACTGTCAGAACACAGTGTCACATAACTGGGGTTGTTGTCATTTCACAATAATTTTTTTTTATGAAATTCAAGTCATTGTCTTGAAATCTTCTAGAAGTTTCTTGGGCTGTATTTCACGTGCAATTGCAAAAGAAAATAATTGTACCCACAAACAATCACAGCATTCTTCCAATAATTATCTTCTTGACTTACTTGCTTCTCTCTAATAAGCCTGAAGATCTCTACAGAAATGCTTCTACCTTTTGTTCTTCACAATCACACCAAAGAAATGAGATCTGGTGTCTCTCTACTGACAAGAATGTCCTTGGCGGTAGATACTTGACCTTTCTATAGATACAGGCCCCTACCTCTCGACTTCTCTGGCCTGTGTCATGTTTACTTTTTTTTTTCCTTTGTATGGATTCTCAACAGTACATCGTACTGTAACATATCGAGCAGGCTACTCCAGTTTAAACTCTGAAGTATTTCGGATATATTAGAGTATCTAAATGATGGTCCGAAAGTGAAAGACGTCGGAGAGATAAGAGTGTAATGGTTGCTCTATTTATAATTTTAAGGCACCCCTGAAATAATATTGGCGCCAACTAAAATGGTTTTCTACTGGTTTGATTATTGTCTACTTGTGGAGTACAGTTTGAACTTATACATTTCTTCTTGTTGTTGGTGTTCTAACAATCACTTAATTTTCTATATTATACACTGAGAAAAATACAACAAGACACCCAGGCTTCCAACTCCACAAAATAATACAAATACACAGCTTAACATAACTTGGCAGTCTTCCAACCAAAACAACTGGTCAACAATGAGAATTCCAACAAAGCCAATTGATGTAGTATTTCATCAGACCACGCACATTTATTAATGGACAAAAGTGAGGATGAAATCATGAATGATGGAAACATAGCCATCAGGCTGAACAAGAATTACATTAACAGTGCCCGGCGTGAGCGAACTCTACGCCATATGGGCGAAAAAACTTACAATGTACTATACACAAAAAAATCAGTACTTACAACATTATCAACAAAACCTCAACCAACACAGGGAAAAACTAATTCTTCCATCTCACTACCAACAAATTGCCAATGGTAGAAACTCTTCCTAAACGAGATTCCAATCTGCAATAAAACTACTAAAATTCTTCCTACATCACAAACCAATAAAGCTCCTACTACAACAAACAAGTAAGGCTGTCTCTACCACATACTAGAGTCAATCACACAACCTTTCTCTAACACATTCTGACCTACGACTAACTTTCTCAGCCCATGCACACCTCCCGCTAAACTAAACCACGTGACTCAGAATTTTTTCGAACCACGTGCTTGGTTATACACAATACACTCTGTACAGAATGATATTCTGTTACAAGAGCAACAAACACAAATGTGAGAATAACGTTGAGACACGGACATGAAAATGATTGCCTCTCACCCGCAACTTCAGAAGAGGACGTGAAAGGAAAACTTCATCGTGGAGGTGGTGCTCGGCGACGAACCAATGGACATGAGTTTTGCATCACGCGTTGGTGATTAACCAATGAACAAAAGGCACTTTCAAACTGACTTCTTCTTCTTCTTCGTTAGCTTCTACTACCAAGACCGCTCCGTGATCCTACTGAATTTACTCCTGTGGCCCTGAGAGGACCACAAGAGATCCTCGAGAGGACCACAAGAGGTTCAGAGTATCGCGGGGCTTGGGCCTATATTCTCGGTGGGTCACAGAAGCGGGATTGCGTGAAACTGTGGTCTTCGTTGCACCAGAAAACCTCGACGTGGTTTGAATATACCCGCCAGGTGAGAGGTGGTTGCCCATCCAGTCCAGCGTTGGACTTTCTCACCGGAAAACCTCAGCGTGATTAAGATACTCATATATCCCCGTCCAGTGAGAGGTGGTTGCCTATCTAGACTGCAGTGGTCTAGTGTCTCCGACTTCAGCATTTTGTGATCGTGGCCGCTACCCTTCCTAGTTGTGACCAGGACGGAGCTTTTGTCCAGGAGGACGAATCCTCGCCACTAGTATGATTCACCCCTGGGTTAAGCCGGTTTAGGCATATTATCCCAGTATGGGCGTATTTAGGACGTGACCGACCTCTAGAGCGGAGGTACCGTGACATGAGTAGTCATCAAGTTTCACCCATGGGTTAAACCGGTTTAGGCATATTTCACCAGTATGGGTGTATATAGGATGGGCCCGGCCTCTAGAGTAGAGGTGCCGTGTTATGAGTAGCTTTCGTTGCAAGACTACTGGATATACCGATTAAACTTCATTTTATCCTTTCCATCACCTTTTTCACAGCGGCGCCACACGGCAACACTAATCGCGTTTTCGCATTTTCTTCATTGGCCGGGAGGAGTTTCACCCCACGCGCGGCAGTCAAAGAATCTCGCCAGCAGCGGGTTTTTAAATCAGAGTTTTCCTTCTCCTAGATGAGCTACCAACCAAGACTCTCATCTACCCGAAGCGTCTGGTTTTCAGGCGCCAGATATTCGCCTTTCGCCCCTTCTCCTGTCAGTTTAAACAGTTCCGCCACGAGAAGGCCAGGAGCTGGACTTGGACTGTCAGAGGCTATTTGAGACGCACGCCTTGGAGACATTTCATTGGAGTGGAGAGCGTATCACCCACCCCACCTCCGGCTATAACAGTCCTTGGAACCTTTCAGACTGACAATTATTTGACCGACCAAACTGAAGTCAGAAAGTGACTTACAATGAGGGTACCAGAAGAGTTAAGTGTGTATTTTTTTTCGAGTTTTTATCTGGTGTGTTGTTGTTGTTGTTGTTTTTTGTTGTATGTTTTACTTGAAAAAAAAGACGTTCGCTGAAATAGTGGATTGTTGTATGTTCTTTATTTATAGTCCTCATCTTACTTTCTGCCATTCTCTGCCCACTTTCTTCACTCTTTCTATCTTTTTTTTTAATTGAGAAATGAGAAGCAGTTTGGGGCGGAAGGGGGGTGGGGTGTGGAGGGGAGGGGCATAAAAGAAAACGCTATCATATGTTGGAAGTCGTGACACCTGGAATGAAAAGAGGCAGAAGAAAAGACATTCCGTAACTAGGATTTAATCTCTTGAAAGTATCAACAAAGAGACACGCATCTCTCTCTCTCTCTCTCTCTCTCTGAACCTTAAGTGCCCAGGGCACATGGGGCTTCCGCAAGGGTTTTCCATAAGTGCCTGTCCTTCACCTTTTTTTTCTGCTCTTGCCCAGGTGAGCCCTCTGTTGCTCAACATCCTTTCTGTTGTTCTTTTCCATGTCTCTTTTGGTCTACCCTTACTTCTGTTCCCCTGTGGTGTCCATCTTAGTGCTATTTTTGGTAGTGAGTTGTCAGTCATTCGGAGCACATGTCCCAACCATCGCCAGCGTCTTTCCTCAATAATTGTTGTCAATGGTTTCATCTGCATTTCTGCTAATAAGATGTTATTTCTTATGGTGTTTGGCCAAAATATTTTTCTAATTCTTCGTAAACATTTAGTCTGGAAAGAATTCAACTTGTTTTCTATGGTTTTGGTGATTTTCCAGCATTCACTTCCATAGAGTAGTACACTTACAACATTACTCTTAAATTTCCTGATTTTCATATTTATGCCTTTTTTATTTCCATATAGTCTGCAGCATTGCAAAAGCCTGATTTGCTCTAGTAAGTCTACTGTTGGTGTCCTCTGTGCTGTCTCCATTTTCTACTACTCTGCTGCCAAGGTATACAAATTCGTTGACCTCCTCCACTAACTTGTTATCTACTCTGAGTACATTTCTGTTGTTCACATTTTGCTTCATTAACTTTGTCTTTCCTACGTTGATCTTTAGTCCTATGTTGTTTGCATTCTGAGTTAGCTTGTTTATTTTATCTTGCATAGCTTTGTGACTGCTTGATAATAGACAAATGTCGTCCGCAAAGTCAAGGTCCTCCAGCACTGTATCAAGGGTCCATTGTAATCATCTGCGTTTGTCTGATGTTGCCTCCTTCATTAACCAGTCTACTGCCAAGATAAATAATGTTGGTGATAGTACACATCCCTGTTTCACTCCTGTTTGTACCCTAAAGCTGCTGAAGGTATGTTCTCCACAGATAACTTTGCACTGAAAACCCTCATATAGGGCTTTGATTACATTAACTATTTTATGAGGGAGGCCATGCATTCTTAGGATTTTCCACAGTGCATCTCTGTTGACACTGTCAAAGGCTTTCTCAAAATCTATTAATAATGCATATGTTGTGCTATGCCACTCATTTGCCTGTTCTAATATTTGTCTAAGTACAAATATGTGGTCTATGCATGATCTTCCTTTCCTAAATCCTGCCTGCTCTTTCCGAAGTTTTTCCTCAAGTGTTGGTACAATTCTGTTGATGATTATTCTGCAAAATACTTTACTGGTGAGTGGCAGTAGGGTAATGCCTCTCCAGTTCCTGCAATCTCTGAGGTCACCCTTCTTTGGTAGTTTTACTATAAGCCCAGTTTTCCACTCCTCTGGGGCTTTTTGTAGATCCCAAATTTGTTGTAATATCCGGCAAAGTTGTTTTGGTGTTTCTGTTTCTTCTGCTTTCAACATCTCAGCAGTCACTTCATCTTCACCTGGTGCCCTGTCTGATTTTAGCTTCTTTATCGCCTCCTTTACTTCATTTATTGTTATTGGTCCTGTACTGATGTTTAGTTCCGTTTTTGCTTCAGGTATGTCTATAGTTTGTGCTGCTTGTGTTCTGTTTAGTAGGGTGTTAAAGTGTTCCCTCCATCTTTCAATTTTTTCTCTTTCTCCACTGACCAGTTGTCCATTTTGTGTTCTTACTGAACTTTCACATCTTGTGTTGAAGTTACCTGTCATCTGCTTTGTGATTTTATATATGGTTTTCATGTCATTTGTATATGCTGCTTTCTCTGCTGTTTCTGCTAAGTTGTCATAATATTGACGTTTATCTTGACGGCATGATTCCTTCACTTCTTTGTCTTTTTGTGCATAATTACTTAAAACTCGTTCTTTAAGCCGTTGTGATTTGGTGTTCAGTAATTTTTTCTTGATTTCTTTTCTTTGCTCTATGTTTTCCCATGTGGTCTCGCTTATCCATTCCTCTTTTCTCCTTTTCCGATATCCCAGCACCTCTTTTGCTGTTTCCTGTAGTGTTTTATTGAACTCTAATATAGACATTTCTGCTTCGTCTTGTAGGACACTGAAGCGGTTCTTAAGTATTATTGCGAATTCATTTCTTGTTTGCTGGTCTATCAGTTTTCTTGTATCAAAATGTATCTTTCTGTGTTCTCCAATTTTGGCTTTCCTTAAAAGAGACACGCATGGTCTCCTGGAAATGTCTAGTTTATGCAGGACAAAGTAGTCACAACATTCTCAGCAAAGTAACAGAACACAGTGTTGTATGATCAGACCTGGGGGGGGGGGGGGAGGGGGGATAGTATAAAAACCACTTTTATAGATGAGAGATAGGGTACTAGCTAGCGTAGTTCGTTGATACGATGTTCTCTCGTGGCTAGACGGCTGCTGTGTGCTAGCTAGCATTGTTCGTTGATACGATGTTCTCTCGTGGCTAGACGGCTGCTGGGTGCTAGTAGCATAGTTCGTTGATACGATGTTCTCTCGTGGCTAGACGGCTGCTGGGTACTAGCTAACATAGTTCGTTGATATGATGTTCTCTCGTGGCTAGACGGCTGCTGGGTACTAGCTAGCGTAGTTCGTTGATACGATGTTCTCTCGTGGCTAGACGGCTGCTGGGTGCTAGCTAGCATAGTTCGTTGATACGATATTCTCTCGCGGCTAGACGGCTGCTGGATGCTAGTTATAAAGCAGTATTCTCGGGGATTCAATCCTCTACTCGTTTGCGTATGTATAGTTGTAAACTTGTATATGTAAGCTTGTTGCTTATTGTTATTTATTTCTTTGTCAGTTTCACTATTCTCCACTGTACTAACGTTCTTTCTTATATTACTGTTAGCTTTTGTCTCACATCTGTCTTGCGTCTGTTTTCTTATTCACTTCACAGACTTACTTGTTCCCAGGTTCATTCTCTGTCAGTGGAAATAGTAATACAGAAGCAGCAACTTTACAGTTGAAACGACTTTAATGATGCACGGGGTGACGATGAGTCGATGAATGATATGACGAGGACGACAAGGCATCAACAAACTCCATGAACACAAGACTGGACGGAATTTACAATTCTACGACATAACATGTGTTCCCGGTAGACGTTTGTCGCCATCAGAACACCATACTACACTCTATTTTTTACAAATACTATTTCACTAACAACTACCTTTCTAACGACTACATTTCTAACAACCCACATCTACGTCTTGTCCAGACGATACACAGAGCACAACCGTCCCTCAGTCATATGATTTCTCTCTCACTTGACCTTTTCTCTGTCATACCTTAACCATGATCCTCGTGCAACCCGAGACAAAGCAGATGGACTCCACTCACAAACAGCTGATTACTTTAGAAGATAACTCTTTTTATACACATTTTTAAATTCTTAGATGAGTTATCTGTCTTACGTCCTAACATTCAGTATACTGTTATAGCTAGCGTAGTTCGTTGATACGATATTCTCTCGTTGCTAGACAGCTGCTAGGTGCTAGTTGGTACGATGTTCTCTCTTCTCTCGTGGCTAGGCGGCTGCTAGGTGCTAGTTGGTACTATTTTCTCTCTTCTCTCGTGGCTAGGCGGCTGCTAGGTGCTAGTTGGTACTATTTTCTCTCTTCTCTTGTGGCTAGGCGGCTGCTAGGTGCTAGTTGGTACGATGTTCTCCCTTCTCTCGTGGCTAGGCGGCTGCTAGGTGCTAGTTGGTACGATGTTCTCCCTTCTCTCGTGGTTAGGCGGCTGCTAGGTGCTAGTTGGTACGATGTTCTCCCTTCTCTCGTGGCTAGACGGCTGCTAGGTACTAGTTGGTACGATTTTGTCTCTTCTCTCGTGGCTAGGCGGCTGCTAGGTGCTAGTTGGTACGATTTTGTCTCTTCTCTCGTGGCTAGACGGCTGCTAGGTGCTAGTTGGTACGATTTTGTCTCTTCTCTCGTGGCTAGGCGGCTGCTAGGTGCTAGTTGGTACGATTTTCTCTCTTCTCTCGTGGCTAGGCGGCTGCTATGTGCTAGGTGGTACGATGTTCTCTCTTCTCTCGTGGCTAGGCGGCTGCTATGTGCTAGGTGGTACGATGTTCTCTCTTCTCTCGTGGCTAGGCGGCTGCTCGTCTCCTGGAGTCTGTGGCTCAGGTCCCAGATAATTCTCTTGTGATTTTTCTTTTTCTCTCGCTTAAAAATGTTTTTCCCATGATTTTTTTTCGAGGTCTAATCATACAAAGATGTAGACAAAGAATATTATGATGCCATAAAAATTGGAGGTTATGAAATACCAGAGATTAGATATGCTGATGACACAGTGTTACTGTCCACAACACAAAAAGGAATGAAGAAACTAATTATGTCAGTTCGTAAGAACAGCGAAGAGCAAAACCTCTATCTTAATTAATACAAAGAAAACTAAATTGATGACAACTGACAAAAAAAAAAAACAGAAATGCAAAGATTGGTACAGAAAGAGCAGAAGACGAAGGATATGTTGTGGGGAAATTTAGCATAGAATATAGAAATGAGGCAGGTGACAATTTAATGGCGTTTTGCATGGAAAATGAGCTAATGATCGCTAACACACTTTTTAAACAACATCCAAGAAGACTTTACATATGGACACCACCTGATGGGATAACCAAAATCAAATAGATTACATTTTAGTGCAAATAAGGTGGAGTCAAGTACAACATCAGCAAAAACTTTACCAGGTGCCGATTGTGACATGGACCATGAGTTATTAATAGCAGACATGAAAATAAAGATAAAAAAGATAGTTACGGGATCAAGACCACTCCGCTTTGTTTTTACAAAAATACCAGAACAGTACGGTGTTGAAGTGAAGAACCATTTCGAAATTCTGGTGGCTGTAAAGGAGGAGATGATACCAGATGAAATGGCTACGCAGGCCAGAGATATCTTAATAACAACAGCTAAAAATGTGGTTCTAGTAAATAAAATACAAAAGAATGGATGGATTACACCAGGCACACTAGAACTGATAAAACAAGGTACAGAAATGAAGACGCGGTAGAAAAGTGACAAACAATAACATACAGGAATACAAATCTTTAAAGAAGTATAAAGAAACATAAGAAAAGAAAAAAAATACATAGAAGATTGTTGTGAGAAAATAAAAGGACATCAGAAGTGTGGAAGAGATAGTGAAATGTTTAAAGAAATGAAGACATTGACGAGAAATGTCACACCTAAGATAAATGTAATTTGTGACGAGATGCGGAAGACCTGGACAGAGACAGAGGAAATTCTAGAAAGATGGAAGGAATATTGCAGGGGAATGTATGAAACAACTGACTGTGAAAGCAGAAATAAACAGTGTGAATTATTATTGGAGGAGAAAGAACTCGAACCGACAATGGAAGAAGTTTTATGGGCAATAAAGAATCTGAAAAATGGTAACACACGATAAATAATGTATAAGTATACAACTATACACAATGCACTGCAGTAAAACTGTGATATCTAAATGTATAAACTAAGAAAAAAGTAGGAACAGCTTTATTATTTTACGAATACAAAGTCGTGACGTTTCGGCGTGAGTCTTAATCATACAAACACATACAGGACGAAGAATTAAAGAGTTAACAAAAGAGAGTTAACTTGTTAAAGTATAGGTGTATTGGAAGACTTAGACCAGGATGGTGACACTAGAAAGGAAGTTAGGATCAGAATTGCAAAAGCAGCATCAATCTTCAAGAATCTTGAAAACATATGGAACTCAAAAGTTATAAGCACAAAATCCAAGTTAAGACTATTCAATTCAAATGTAATATCCACCCTCATTTATGCATGCGAAAGCTGGAAAACAACTAAAGAAATAGAAAAGAAATTAGACTCTTTTGAAAACAAATGCCTGAGGAAAATACTCGGCATCAAGTGGAATGAATTCAAGAACAATGCAGAGATAAGACAGATGACTGAACAACAACCAGTCTCATGGGTGATCAGAAAAAGGAGATGGGCATATGCTGGTCACTTGATGAGAAGAAATGATCAGAGAATCCCAAAACAAGCTATCAAGTGGAACACAACAGGCTGAAGAAAAAGAGGCAGACCGCGTGAAACTCTGAAGAGGACATTATTAAGAGAGGCCAAATTAACAGGCATAAAATCCTTTGATGAGGTTGAAAGACTCGCCGAAGACAGGAAAAATTGGCGAACTACTTTGCGAGCCCTATGCGACGTTTAACGGCACGGGAAGGATAAAAGATATAAGATAAGTATTGGAAGAACAAAAGAGAGTTAACTTGTTAAAGTATAGGTGTACTGGAAGAACAAAAGACAGTTAACTCTCTTTTGTTCTTCCAGTACACCTATACTTTATCTCCTCTCTCTAATTCTTCTAATAGTGGAGATGCAATGAGGGAAATTAAAAAGAGGACATCTATCGCTCTTCAAAAAGTAAAACATCAAAAGAAGCTGTAGAGAGGAACAGACACAACTACAAAAATAAGATTTTTAAGGGCATGCATCTTTTCCATCTCAGCATATGCCTGTGTGACCTGGACACAGCTGAGAAACACATAAATGCCTTTGAATGTAAATGCTACAGAAGAGTTCATCAAATATATCACTCACTCACTCACTACAAGAACTTAATGTTGAAGAAGGCTGGCTAGTAAAAAGGATTAAAGAGAGACAACTTAAAATATTTTTGACACATTAAACGTCATGATAATCCAGAGAAGACCATCTTTGGAAGATATGGGAAAAAGAAAGAGAGGAAGACCAAGGAAAAGATGACTGCAAGACATCATTGATGATCAGCAGCAGGGAATCTTGCTTACAACCAAGAGGCATACTGGAGTGCTGTTAGGAAGGCAAAGTTCTGCAAAAGACATGCAATTGACTGACTGACTGATACTTTCCCCTCAATCTTTATCAAATACTAGAGCATGCTTTTGGACGCAACATCAGACAAACGCAGAGGATTACAATGGACCTTTGACACAGTGTTGGAGGACCTTGACTTTGCGGACGACATTTGTCTACTGTCAAGCAGCCACAAAGAAATGCAAGATAAAATAAACAAGCTAACTCAGAATGCAAACAACATAGGACTAAAGATCAACGTAGGAAAGACAAAGTTAATGAAGCAAAATGTGAACAACAGAAATGTACTCAGAGTAGATAACAAGTTAGTGGAGGAGGTCAACGAATTTGTATACCTTGGCAGTAGAGTAGTAGAAAATGGAGACAGCACAGAGGACATCAACAGCAGACTTACTAGAACAAACCAGGCCTTTGCAGTGCTGCAGACTATATGGAAATAAAAAAAAACTAAGCATAAATATGAAAATCAGGATATTTAAGAGTAATGTTCTAAGTGTACTACTCTATGGAAGTGAATGCTGCAAAATCACCAAAAACAATAGAAAACAAGCTGAATTCTTTCCAGACTAAATGTTTACAAAGAATTAGAAAAATATTTTGGCCAAACACCATAAGAAATAACATCTTCTTGGCAGAAATGCAGATGAAACCATTGACAGCAATTATTGAGGAAAGACGCTGGCGATGGTTGGGGCATGTGCTCGGAATGACTGACAACTCATTACCAAAAATAGCACTAAGATGGACACCACAGGGGAGCAGAAGTAAGGGTAGACCAAAAGAGACATGGAGAAGAACAACAGAAAGGATGTTGAGCAATAGAGGGTTCACCTGGGCAAGAGCAGAAAAAAAGGCAAAGGACAGGCATTTATGGAAAACCCTTGTGGAAGCCCCATGTGCCCTGGGTACTTAAGGTTCAGAGAGAAGAGAGAGAGAGAGAGAGAGAGAGAGAGAGAGAGAGAGAGAGAGAAAGAGAGAGAGAGTATATTTTCTCCTCAGTCTTTATCAAATACTAGAGCATAATTTCCCTCAATCCTTATCAAATACTAAAGTATACTTTCCCTCAATCCTTATCAAATACTGTACTATACTTTCCCTCAATCCTTATAAAATACTAAAGTATACTTTCCCTCAGTCCTTATCAAATACTGTACTATACTTTCCCTCAATCCTTATCAAATACTGTACTATACTTTCCCTCAATCCTTATCAAATACTGTACTATACTTTCCCTCAATCCTTATCAAATACTGTACTATACTTTCCCTCAATCCTTATCAAATACTGTACTATACTTTCCCTCAATCCTTATCAAATACTGTACTATACTTTCCCTCAATCTTTATCAAATACTGTACTATACTTTCCCTCAATCCTCATCAAATACTGTACTATACTTTCCCTCAATCCTTATCAAATACTGTACTATACTTTCCCTCAATCCTTATCAAATACTGTACTATACTTTCCCTCAATCCTTATCAAATACTGTACTATACTTTCCCTCAATCCTTATCAAATACTGTACTATACTTTCCCCTCAATCCTTATCAAATACTAAAGTATACTTTCCCTCAATCCTTATCAAACACTAAAGTATACTTTCCATCAATCCTTATCAAATACTAAAGTATACTTTCCCTCAATCCTTATAAAATACTAGACTATTTGCCAGTGATCATTACAGCAATGCTGACAGGCATTAAGAAATAATGTGAATGGTAAAGAATTGTTTCGTTCATTTTCCGTTTCGTTTCGTTTTCCCCCTTCTAATAGTTGAGAATTTTCTTTTTTTGCAAACCAAGATGTCGACCAACATGCTGTCAAAGAAAGGGGTATTGTCCTTTTCTTTACTTACATTGTTCTGTATAATTTCTTCTTCTTTTTTATAGTGTTAATAGTTCACGAAAGTCTTTTAAAAAAGTAAAGAACTGGTGTTTTACGCTGATTTTTGTTTACAACGATTACAGAATGTGGCTGCCAAACCTAAGGGTATCCAAGTATTTTTGTACAGATAGACCCAAAATAAAGGCAATCTTTCTTTTCTAGATATAAATGTTTGTGGTAAGCTCAGACGACTGTGGTGACTGTTTTACTACACGGTATAGAAATAGCTTGATTCGTGTTGTAACTCGTCTGTGTCATTTATGAATCAGAGGCGTAGAAACTACCATCACCCACATTTCTTTACTGGCCGAGAAAGCTGTCGGTCTGGGCTGGTATAGCTGTGAGCATGGAAGGTGTTTCTTGTGTTCTTGTATGATATGGTTTTATTTTATGATACAGAATATGTTGTTGTTGCCGTTTAGTCAGCATGTAGCCACTAGCATCAGTTTATTTGAACTGAAAGTAGGTAGAGGTTTTTGGCACTTTTTTCAAGCATTACATACAAAAATAACATCTGAAAAAAACACGAAAAAATAGATGAAGATACCAGAAGAGCTGAGTGTTTAATCTGATCTGTTTTTCGTGTCATCTTATCTGTTTTGTGTTTTTCTATGTGATCCTTGAAAAAGACTATGAAATATTTGGTTATGTTCTTCATTTGTACATTCTCATCTTATTTTCTTACTCCTGTCCACTTTCCTTGCTCTTCCTGACTTTTATGAAACTGAACCATACATTTTTTCAACCTATTACTAGAACCAGTTTTAGTGCTGTTGTCATTTCTCTTGAAAATGAAGATATTGTAGCTTAGACTCTCAGTCGATTGAACGAGTCTTAGAGTCACTTTGCTATAAGACTGCCACAATTAAAAAAAAAAACTTTTAAAAAAATGACATCGCAGTTTTTAAAAAATTTCAGAGTCTTCCACATTCATCAGCTTGTCCTGTCTTTTTTTTTTTTTGCTGCCCTCAGTGAAAGCATTTTTGCTGAAATGTTGGGGTTTTTTTTTTTTTTCATAAATATTTGACTGGTCTGTTTTATTAATGCAACTTTCCTTCTTATCTCTCTTTTTGTAAAACTGCACCATATATTTCTGTCTAATTCTGCTGTAGATATTCATTCATTTGCATGTCCCTTGCGGAACTTTGCCTCCCTAACAGCTCTCCTGTAGGCCTCTCGGTTGTGAGCAAGATGGCCTGCTGCTGATGCATCCGTTTGCAGATCATCAACGATGTCTTGTAGCCGTCTTTGCCTTGGTCTTCCTCTCTTTCTTATTCCAATTATGTACCCTTCCAAGACGGTTTTCTCTAAATTATCATGACATTTAGTGTGTCCAAAATGTTTAAGTTTTCTCTCTTTAATCTTCTTTACTAGCCAGCCTTCTTCAATATTAAGTTCTTGTAGTATGGATCTATTTGTTCTTTTTTTTTTTTGTCTGCTATACTAGTATAGTTAAAACTGTACCATATATTTCTAATTCTACTATACTAGTATTGTTAAAACTGTACCATATATTTCTAATTCTACTATACTAGTATTGT
This sequence comes from Achatina immaculata, assembly GCA_009760885.1. Classification (NCBI taxonomy): domain Eukaryota; kingdom Metazoa; phylum Mollusca; class Gastropoda; order Stylommatophora; family Achatinidae; genus Lissachatina; species Lissachatina immaculata. The sequence goes on along the minus strand of CM019715.1, from coordinate 977,375 downwards.
TAAAACTGTACCATATATTTCTAATTCTACTATACTAGTATTGTTAAAAATGTACCATATATTTCTAATTCTACTATACTAGTATTGTTAAAACGGTACCATATATTTCAAATTCTACTATACTAGAATTGTTAAAACTGTACCATATATTTCAAATTCTACTATACTAGAATTGTTAAAACTGTACCATATATTTCTAATACTACTAAACTAGAATTGTTAAAACTGTCCCATATATTTCTAATTTTACTATACTAGTATTGTTAAAACTGTCCCATATATTTCTGTCCAATTCTGCTGTACTAGTATTGTTAAACAATAACTAGTCTCATGGGTGATCAGGAAAAGAAGATGGACATATGTTGATCATGTGATGAGAAGAAGCGATCAGAGAATCCCAAAACAAGCTATCAAGTGGAACACAACAGGCCAAAGAAAAAGAGGCAGACCGCGTGAAACTCTGAGGAGGACATTGTTAAGAGAGGCCAAATTAACAGGCATAAAATCCTTTGATGAGGTTGAAAGACTTGCCGAAGACAGGAAAAATTGGCAAACTACATTGCGAGCCCTATGTGACGTTTAACGGCAAGGGAAGGATATAAGATATAAGATAAGAAGTATTGTCAAAACTGTACCATGCACTCTATCTAATTATGCTGTACTATTACCAGTTTTACTGCAGTTACTGTCACAGCCACTTTGCACATTCATGCAATATTGAGTTTATCAGCCATGTACTAGGAACACCAAAAAGAGGGCCTTGACCAGGTGTGATTACTCCACCTTCTCCTTGACATTGTTGTCTTATTTTTGCTCTTGTGTAACATGACGGCAAACACAGGAATTAGAGGTGTACATTTTTTGTTGTGAACAGAGTCAGCCGATAGATGAGGACAGGAAACCGGGTGTGGTGTATATTGGCCATGTCCCACATGGGTTCTATGAGAAACAACTTCGAGAGTACTTTTCACAGTTTGGATCGGTACTGAAGGTCAAGTTGTCCCGGTCAAAGAAGGTCAGTGGTATGTCATGTCACCAGTGCCATGTGTGTGATTTAGTTCTTCTTCTTGAGATTCCCCCCTCCCCCCCAGGAACTGTCACTATTTCTTATGCTTAGTTCACTTGTTTAGTTGTTTTGTTCAGTTTACTAGTTTAGTTGTTTTGTTTAGTTCACTTAGTTTTGTTCAGTTCACTTATATAGTTCTTTTGTTTTCAGAGTGGCAAGTCAAAAGGTTATGCATTCATCAAGTTCAGATATGCTGCTGTAGCCAAAACAGTAGCAGAGACGTGCCACAACTATTTGTTCTTCAACAAGCTTCTAAAGTGTAAGGATGTTTGTCTTGTATGTGTGTCTGTGCAGATATATTTGTCTTGTATGTGTATGACATATGTCTGCAGAAATATTTGTCTTGTATGTGTATGACATATGTCTGCAGACATATTTGTCTTGTATGTGTATGTCTGTGCAGATATATTTGTCTTGTATGTGTATGTCTGTGCATACATTTGTCTTGTATGTGTATGTCTATGCAGACATATTTGTCTTGTATGTGTATGTCTGTGCAGACATATTTGTCTTGTAACCAGTAGCAGCCTGTTAAAAATGACTAGAGAATGACACACGTATCTAGAATGACACAGATATTTAGAATTCACTGAACATGATAAAATCACCTGCAACATGGTAAAAATCTGAATTTCATCTGGAATATTGTAAAGACTAGAATTTATTTTATGGAATGTGGTCAAAAATAAATTTCATCTGGAAGAATGTGAAAACTAAACTTCATCTGGAACATAGAAACTAATCATCACATCCAGCTTGGAAAAACCAAACTTCACTTTAAATGTGTTAGAAACTAACCTTCACCTCAAACAGTGTAAAGAAAAGAATTTACCTAGAAAGTAGTAAAAATTAAACTTCATCCGGAATATGGGGAAAACTAAACTTCATCTTGAATGGGTGGGGAGGGGGCGGTGACACTAAACACAAACTTTATCTGTAATATAGGGAAAAAAAAATAAACTTCATTTAGTATGTTGGAAAATCTAAACCTCATGTGGCATATGGAAAAACTAATCTTCATCATCTTATTATTATGTGCTATGTCAAAATGCTTTTGGTGACCATGCTTCTGCATTTTGTGTGGTCCTTGGTGTTTCCAATTAATTTAGATACTTGTCTTTTTCCAAATACTTGTCTTTTTCCAGATACTTGTCTTTTTCCAGATACTTGTCTTTTTCCAGATACTTGTCTTTTTCCAGATACTTTTTTCCAAATACTTGTCTTTTTCCAAATACTTGTCTTTTTTCCAGATACTTTTTTCCAAATACTTGTCTTTTTCCAAATACTTGTCTTTTTTCGAGATACTTGTCTTTTTTTCCATGCCACTTGCTCAGTCCACTGAGATATTTTTCTCTTGAAATTCTTCTCCTCCCTTTCCCCATGAATTTTCCAGTCATTACTAGGTTTTCCAACTACTGTCTTCTCATGACGTGCAAGAACTGTCTTTTTTCTTATCATGTTAACTAGTTTTCCTCGCTCTGAAGCTTCTTTGAGGTCCTCCTGTTTTTCTGTCTCTCTGTGTAGTATCTTTCACCATACTACATCTCTGTTCCTTCCGGTTTCTGTGTCATCTTTTTGCTCTATGATTGGGGCCATTGAAATGATTAGAGACTGGCTTGAAAGCATGGTGGGAAATGTCATAAAGATGTTTGTGCATGTGGTCATCCAGTCTGAGACAGGTCTCTCCAGTCTAAGTTATCTAACACTTTTTCACACAATGGCATATATTACACTGTGTGACCCACATTTGAATCCCTGATGAAGTTCAAGGACAGTTTTGGGAAGAGCAGTCAGTTCCATTCCCCAGACTACAGGGCAGGTGACACAGTGAGGGCTGTTACATTTTGTAGTTCCATCCTATAGTTTCAGCTTCTCTGTCTTTGCTGCCAATGCCAGAATGACTCAGGGAGTCTATGGGCCATTCCAAAAGTATTAGAATTTTATCATCATTACCACTATCCTGAAAAAGTCATTCAGAAAGCCTTCAACTGTATTCAGAAAGTGAGATGCAAAGATACATATAAAAGCCTTGAACTGTATTCAGAAAGTGAGATGCAAAGATACATATAAAAGCCTTCAACTGTATTCAGAAAGTGAGATGCAAAGATACATATAAAAGCCTTCAACTGTATTCAGAAAGTGAGATGCAAAGATACATATAAAAACCTTTTGATTCATCAGATTTAAATTAGTGCTTCCCTTCTAGCCTCATGGTCAGATGGTTAAGATAATTTTATGGTGCCATCTGCCGTTGCTACAGTTTGACCCTGGCACTGTTTCAAGGCATTATGTTCAGAGCCCTGGCACTATTTCAAGGCATTGTGTTCAGAGCCCTGGCACTAGTTCAGTGCATTGTGTTCAGAGCCCTGGCACTAGTTCAAGGCATTGTGTTCAGAGCCCTGGCACTAGTTCAAGGCATTGTGTTCAGAGCCCTGGCACTAGTTCAAGGCATTGTGCTCAGAACCCTGGCACTAGTTCAAGGCATTGTGTTCAGAGCCCTGGCACTAGTTCAAGGCATTGTGTTCAGAGCCCTGGCACTAGTTCAAGGCATTGTGTTCAGAGCCCTGACACTAGTTCAAGGCATTGTGTTCAGAGCCCTGGCATTTTAAAAATGAAAAAAGCGGAAGAAAATAAAGCCAGATTTCTCCAAATGTTTGAGCTAATAAAGGCGGGTAACTCAATGTTTCCTCGTGAGTTATGACAAAACACTGCTACTACATGCCCACACCTGAACTGTATCACACAACTGCTGCCTCATCATCTGCCAGTTATCCCTGTTAATTTTTTGTAGGTCATGCCCTTGTTAAGATCTTCCTGCTGTATATATCAAGTGCTGATGTCCATGCTGTTTGTATCAGGTATTGATTTCCCTGCTGTTTATACCAAGTACTGTTTTCCATGGTGTTTATATCAAGTACTGATTTCCATGTTGTTTAAATATCAAGAACTGATTTCCCTGCTGTTTATATCAAGTACTGATTTCCATGTTGTTTAAATATCAAGAACTGATTTCCCTGCTGTTTATATCAAGTACTGATTTCCATGTTGTTTAAATATCAAGAACTGATTTCCCTGCTGTTTATATCAAGTACTGATTTCCATGTTGTTTATATCAAGTACTGATTTCCATGTTGTTTAAATATCAAGAACTGATTTCCCTGCTGTTTATATCAAGTACTGATTTCCATGTTGTTTAAATATCAAGAACTGATTTCCCTGCTGTTTATATCAAGTACTGATTTCCATGTTGTTTATATCAAGTACTGATTTCCATGTTGTTTAAATATCAAGAACTGATTTCCCTGCTGTTTATATCAAGTACTGATTTCCATGTTGTTTAAATATCAAGAACTGATTTCCCTGCTGTTTATATCAAGTACTGATTTCCATGTTGTTTAAATATCAAGAACTGATTTCCCTGCTGTTTATATCAAGTACTGATTTCCATGTTGTTTAAATATCAAGAACGGATTTCCCTGCTGTTTATATCAAGTACTGATTTCCATGTTGTTTATATCAAGTACTGATTTCCTTACTGTTTATATCAAGTACTGATTTCTTTACTGTTTATGTCATGTTCTTGTTTTGACCCCAGCTAGATGTATGAAATGACCTTTATTCAACCAGGTGAGTACAAACCTTTGAGCGAAGTCCATGAAGACACATTCCGCACATACAGGTGGAAGCCAAACTACCTTACAAAGAGACAACATAACACAGCCAAGAAGGAGAAGACGTTAGTGGAATCTGCAAAGAAATCAGCACGGCAGAGTCAAAGGAAGTTGGACAAGCTGAAAGAGATGGGCATTGACCTGAAGCTAGAGGATGTTATGGTAAGTTTTATATCACTTTGTCAGTTATAGTGGAGGTGAAGAGCTGTATATCACTTGTGTCAGTTGTAGTAGAAGTGAAGAGCTGTATATCACTTGTGTCAGTTATAGTAGAAGTTAAGAGCTGTATATCACTTGTGTCAGTTATAGTAGAAGTTAAGAGCTGTATATCACTTGTGTCAGTTATAGTAGAAGTGAAGAGCTGTATATCACTTGTGTCAGTTGTAGTAGAAGTGAAGAGCTGTATATCACTTGTGTCAGTTATAGTAGAAGTGAAGAGCTGTATATCGCTTGTGTCAGTTATAGTAGAAGTTAAGAGCTGTATATCACTTGTGTCAGTTATAGTAGAAGTTAAGAGCTGTATATCACTTGTGTCAGTTATAGTAGAAGTTAAGAGCTGTATATCACTTGTGTCAGTTATAGTAGAAGTTAAGAGCTGTATATCACTTGTGTCAGTTATAGTAGAAGTGAAGAGCTGTATATCACTTGTGTCAGTTATAGTAGAAGTTAAGAGCTGTATATCACTTGTGTCAGTTATAGTAGAAGTTAAGAGCTGTATATCACTTGTGTCAGTTATAGTAGAAGTTAAGAGCTGTATATCACTTGTGTCAGTTATAGTAGAAGTTAAGAGCTGTATATCACTTGTGTTTGTTATAGTGGAGATGAGGAGCTTTGTATTGCTAATGTTGGTTATTTGACATGTTTGAGAAGAGAACTGAAAATGTGATTAAAATAAAGCTAAAAGTGTTGGAAGAGCTGAAGTAAAGTGAGTGCGGACACTGCAGCATTTTCACAGGAAGATTTGTGTTTGTTCTGTAAGAGCTTGAGCCATGTAGCAATTTGAGCTCCAATTTTTAATGATCTTTTTTTGTCATTATGTAGAATGTTCCGGAGTGTGTGAAGACAAAACCAGAGCCCAAGACTGCCACAGCAGCGAAGATATTAGATGGTGCTGACGCAGTTACTTCCCTTGCTTCCAGGAGTGCCAGAGCATTGGCCAGGACCGTAAAGACAGCTTCCGCAGAACCTACTTCTCTTACCTCCCCAGTGTCTGTTAGTCCTGTAGTTCCCGCCAAAATATTGAAGAGGACTTCTAAAGGTCCTGCAGTTCCCACCAAAATATTGAAGAGGACTTCTAAAGGTCCTGCAGCCACCAAAGGGAGAAAAGCAAAACCTCCGCAGTCAAAGAAAGCAAGAGTGAAATAAATGCTTGTACATTCATTTTAGTTTGTGTGTTTCTTATTTGGATTATTTGGCTGTTTTACAGACTTCTGGAAGACAGGATTGTGACTGTAACTGAGATGTCTGTCTCTCTCAAGACTGGCTAATGATTGTGCCTGAGATGTCTGTCTCTCTCAAGACTAATGATTGTTATGAGATATGTCTCTATAAGGGCTAGCTAATGATTACTATCAGAGATCTCTCTCTCAGGCCTAGCTAATGATTGTATCAAAGATGGCTTTCTCAGGGCTAGCTAATGATTGTATCAGAAGGAATGATTGAATGGAAACCCTTTTATACTTAATTTCTTCTTCTGTCTTATATCTCTGGAACTATGAGCTGGCGTTCCTTGCAGCTGATGTTGAGATGTTGAGACATAGCTCTATGTCAGGTTGGGGATGAGTTTTGGTGGCTAGTTTTTCAGTTCTTGAGTGCAACTAAAAGGCAGGAAGTTTGCAGTACTTCTTTAGCAGACTCCACCACCATGAGGACTACGGCAATCTGTGCCTCATTAGCCAGGCTATGCTTGTTACTGGGAGTACCAATGGAAAGGTGAGACGGGGTCTTGGCCAGCACTAGTTCACCAACCCTGACATTAGCATGTATGCTGTAGTTAATATATGGGCATAATATTGTGTCTGCTAGCCTGTTCTGTGTTTGTGCTGGTTTATCTGTGTGTCTACATATTTGTCTGTCTTTGTTTACCTTTGTATGTCTTTGGCTGTTTATTTTCTGTGTACATGTCTGTTTATTATCCTTGCTTCTTTGATTATGAGAAAGATTACATTTTTTTTTTATGTCAGATTATGAGAAAGATTACATCCTGTTTTAACGAGCTCGCGCAGCCCTAGCGTCAGCCAGTTAATCTTACCAGTGACATCTGCTAGTTAAGCCTGCAACAGTTCGGTCCTCATGCTCGTCCGTTACGATTCTGGTGTACGTTTAACTGTGGGGGAAAATAGATCGTTTCTTATTTCATCTTTCCGCGACTCTTGATTATTTGTAACGTAAAACAGATTTCAGTTAGGGAAGCAATTACTACTATTTTAGGTGGCCAGCGACCCATAGTCTACATCTGGGCTCAAAGTTGGCCAAACTTAGTCTTTCTCTCTATTTTCCTCCGTCTTTCTCTCTATTTTTCTTAGTCTTTCTCTACTTCTCTGTCTCCCACCCAACTGTATCCCTTTTGGTCTTTATCTGTCTCTCTTGCTCAGATCCTGTCCCACCAAACCCTGGGGGCCCCCGCCTCAGCCTGGGTAGGGATCACTATAATCCCCGTGGTGGTGGAGAATTGTAAAGAAGTATTGCCTGCACCCCCCACCCGCTTTTTAGCTGCGCTCTCAGCAGTTCACAAAGTAGACAATACCGCCCCCTAGGCTTCCAATGCTACCCCATAGGGTTCTAATGCCTTCAGTAGACGATGCTGCCCCATAGGGTTGTAATGCCTTCAGTAGACGATGCTGCCCCGTAGGGTTGTAATGCCTTCAGTAGACGATGCGGCCCCGTAGGGTTGTAATGCCTTCAGTAGACGATGCGACCCCGTAGGGTTGTAATGCCTTCAGTAGACGATGCCGCCCTGTAGGGTTGTAATGCCTTCAGTAGACGATGCTGCCCCGTAGGGTTGTAATGCCTTCAGTAGATGATTCCGGCCTGTAGGGTTGTAATACCTTCAGTAGATGATGCCGGCCTGTAGGGTTCTAATACCTTCAGTAGACGATGCCGACCTGTAGGGTTCTAATACCTTCAGTAGACGATGCCGGCCTGTAGGGTTGTAATACCTTCAGTAGGAATGATTGAATGGAAACCCTTTTATACTTAATTTCTTCTTCTGTCTTATATCTCTGGAACTATGAGCTGGCGTTCCTTGCAGCTGATGTTGAGATGTTGAGACATAGCTCTATGTCAGGTTGGGGATGAGTTTTGGTGGCTAGTTTTTCAGTTCTTGAGTGCAACTAAAAGGCAGGAAGTTTGCAGTACTTCTTTAGCAGACTCCACCACCATGAGGACTACGGCAATCTGTGCCTCATTAGCCAGGCTATGCTTGTTACTGGGAGTACCAATGGAAAGGTGAGACGGGGTCTTGGCCAGCACTAGTTCACCAACCCTGACATTAGCATGTATGCTGTAGTTAATATATGGGCATAATATTGTGTCTGCTAGCCTGTTCTGTGTTTGTGCTGGTTTATCTGTGTGTCTACATATTTGTCTGTCTTTGTTTACCTTTGTATGTCTTTGGCTGTTTATTTTCTGTGTACATGTCTGTTTATTATCCTTGCTTCTTTGATTATGAGAAAGATTACATTTTTTTTTTATGTCAGATTATGAGAAAGATTACATCCTGTTTTTAACGAGCTCGCGCAGCCCTAGCGTCAGCCAGTTAATCTTACCAGTGACATCTGCTAGTTAAGCCTGCAACAGTTCGGTCCTCATGCTCGTCCGTTACGATTCTGGTGTACGTTTAACTGTGGGGGAAAATAGATCGTTTCTTATTTCATCTTTCCGCGACTCTTGATTATTTGTAACGTAAAACAGATTTCAGTTAGGGAAGCAATTACTACTATTTTAGGTGGCCAGCGACCCATAGTCTACATCTGGGCTCAAAGTTGGCCAAACTTAGTCTTTCTCTCTATTTTCCTCCGTCTTTCTCTCTATTTTTCTTAGTCTTTCTCTACTTCTCTGTCTCCCACCCAACTGTATCCCTTTTGGTCTCTCTTTCTCTGTCTCTCTTGCTCAGATCCTGTCCCACCAAACCCTGGGGGCCCCCGCCTCAGCCTGGGTAGGGATCACTATAATCCCCGTGGTGGTGGAGAATTGTAAAGAAGTATTGCCTGCACCCCCCACCCGCTTTTTAGCTGCGCTCTCAGCAGTTCACAAAGTAGACAATACCGCCCCCTAGGCTTCCAATGCTACCCCATAGGGTTCTAATGCCTTCAGTAGACGATGCTGCCCCATAGGGTTGTAATGCCTTCAGTAGACGATGCTGCCCCGTAGGGTTGTAATGCCTTCAGTAGACGATGCGGCCCCGTAGGGTTGTAATGCCTTCAGTAGACGATGCGACCCCGTAGGGTTGTAATGCCTTCAGTAGACGATGCCGCCCTGTAGGGTTGTAATGCCTTCAGTAGACGATGCTGCCCCGTAGGGTTGTAATGCCTTCAGTAGATGATTCCGGCCTGTAGGGTTGTAATACCTTCAGTAGATGATGCCGGCCTGTAGGGTTCTAATACCTTCAGTAGACGATGCCGACCTGTAGGGTTCTAATACCTTCAGTAGACGATGCCGGCCTGTAGGGTTGTAATACCTTCAGTAGACGATGCCGGCCTGTAGGGTTGTAATGCCTTCAGTAGACGATGCCGGCCTGTAGGGTTGTAATGCCTTCAGTAGACGATGCCGGCCTGTAGGGTTGTAATGCCTTCAGTAGACGATGCCGGCCTGTAGGGTTGTAATGCCTTCAGTAGATGATGCCGGCCTGTAGGGTTCTAATACCTTCAGTAGATGATGCTGGCCTGTAGGGTTCTAATACCTTCAGTAGATGATGCTGGCCTGTAGGGTTGTAATACCTTCAGTAGATGATGCCAGCCTGTAGGGTTCTAATACCTTCAGTAGACGATGTTGGCCTGTAAGGTTCTAATGCCTTCAGTAGACGATGTTGGCCTGTAAGGTTCTAATGCCTTCAGTAGACGATGTTGGCCTGTAGGGTTCTAATACCTTCTGTAGACGATGTTGGCCTGTAGGGTTCTAATACCTTCAGTAGACGATGTTGGCCTGTAAGGTTCTAATACCTTCAGTAGACGATGTTGGCCTGTAAGGTTCTAATGCCTTCAGTAGACGATGTTGGCCTGTAGGGTTGTAATACCTTCAGTAGACGATGTTGGCCTGTAGGGTTCTAATGCCAGTTCCTACTTCCCACACCACTTCCACCACCCCACTTCACTTGGGATCTTCTCATCAGCCAGTGTGGGATGCAGTGGAGTAAGCGGTGAGGGGAAAAAGGAGGGACAGTAGGCACAGAACCCTACGAGGCGGCATCATCTACAGAAGGTATTGGAATCTCTTGGGATTTAGGGACCACTGCACTAACAGGACATACTTAATGGTTCTTACATTTCACGTGTACCTTCTCATGTTTGGATTAAAGTCTCTGGCCAGGATATCTGTAACTGTCAAAAACTGCTAACATTTTCAATATTTTATGCCTGGATAAACTAGCTTCCCTGATGTGACATACTGCATGGATAAACTAGCTTCCCTGATGTGACAGACTGGCTAGATAAACTAGCTTCCCTGATGTGACAGACTGGCTAGATAAACTAGCTTCCCTGATGTGACAGGCTGGCTGGATAAACTAGCTTCCCTGATGTGACATACTGCCTGGATAAACTAGCTTCCCTGATGTGACAGACTGCCTGGATAAACCAGCTTCCCTGATGTGACAGACTGCCTAGATAAACTAGCTTCCCTGATGTGACAGACTGCCTAGATAAACCAGCTTCCCTGATGTGACAGACTGGCTAGATAAACTAGCTTCCCTGATGTGACAGACTGGCTAGATAAACTAGCTTCCCTGATGTGACAGATGCCTAGATAAACTAGCTTCCCTGATGTGACAGACTGCCTGGATAAACCAGCTTCCCTGATGTGACAGACTGCCTAGATAAACTAGCTTCCCTGATGTGACAGACTGCCTAGATAAACTAGCTTCCCTGATGTGACAGACTGCCTGGATAAACCAGCTTCCCTGATGTGACAGACTGCCTAGATAAACCAGCTTCCCTGATGTGACAGACTGCCTAGATAAACTAGCTTCCCTGATGTGACAGACTGCCTAGATAAACCAGCTTCCCTGATGTGACAGACTGGCTAGATAAACTAGCTTCCCTGATGTGACAGACTGGCTAGATAAACTAGCTTCCCTGATGTGACAGACTGCCTAGATAAACTAGCTTCCCTGATGTGACAGACTGCCTGGATAAACCAGCTTCCCTGATGTGACAGACTGCCTAGATAAACTAGCTTCCCTGATGTGACAGACTGCCTAGATAAACCAGCTTCCCTGATGTGACAGACTGCCTAGATAAACTAGCTTCCCTGATGTGACAGACTGCCTAGATAAACTAGCTTCCCTGATGTGACAGACTGCCTGGATAAACCAGCTTCCCTGATGTGACAGACTGCCTAGATAAACCAGCTTCCCTGATGTGACAGACTGCCTAGATAAACTAGCTTCCCTGATGTGACAGACTGCCTAGATAAACCAGCTTCCCTGATGTGACAGACTGGCTAGATAAACTAGCTTCCCTGATGTGACAGACTGGCTAGATAAACTAACTTCCCTGATGTGACAGACTGCCTAGATAAACTAGCTTCCCTGATGTGACAGACTGCCTGGATAAACCAGCTTCCCTGATGTGACAGACTGCCTAGATAAACTAGCTTCCCTGATGTGACAGACTGCCTAGATAAACTAGCTTCCCTGATGTGACAGACTGCCTAGATAAACTAGCTTCCCTGATGTGACAGACTGCCTAGATAAAATAGCTTCCCTGATGTGACAGACTGCCTGGATAAACTAGCTTCCTGATGTGACAGACTGCCTAGATAAACTAGCTTCCCTGATGTGACAGACTGCCTAGATAAACTAGCTTCCCTGATGTGACAGACTGCCTGATAAACTAGCTTCCCTGATGTGACAGACTGCCTAGATAAACTAGCTTCCCTGATGTGAGAGACTGCCTAGATAAACTAGCTTCCCTGATGTGACAGACTGGCTAGATAAACCAGCTTCCCTGATGTGACAGACTGCCTAGATAAACTAGCTTCCCTGATGTGACAGACTGCCTAGATAAACCAGCTTCCCTGATGTGACAGACTGCCTAGATAAACTAGCTTCCCTGATGTGACAGACTGCCTAGATAAACTAGCTTCCCTGATGTGACAGACTGCTAGATAAACCAGCTTCCCTGATGTGACAGACTGCCTAGATAAACCAGCTTCCCTGATGTGACAGACTGCCTAGATAAACCAGCTTCCCTGATGTGACAGACTGCCTAGATAAACCAGCTTCCTGATGTGACAGACTGCTAGATAAACTAGCTTCCCTGATGTGACAGACTGCCTAGATAAACTAGCTTCCCTGATGTGACAGACTGCCTGGATAAACTAGCTTCCCTGATGTGACAGACTGCCTAGATAAACTAGCTTCCCTGATGTGACAGACTGCCTGGATAAACTAGCTTCCCTGATGTGACAGACTGCCTAGATAAACTAGCTTCCCTAATGTGACAGACTGCCTAGATAAACTAGCTTCCCTGATGTGACAGACTGCCTGGATAAACTAGCTTCCCTGATGTGACAGACTGCCTAGATAAACTAGCTTCCCTGATGTGACAGACTGCCTAGATAAACTAGCTTCCCTGATGTGACAGACTGGCTAGATAAACCAGCTTCCCTGATGTGACATACTGCATGGATAAACTAGCTTCCCTGATGTGACAGACTGCCTAGATAAACTAGCTTCCCTGATGTGACATACTGCCTAGATAAACTAGCTTCCCTGATGTGACATACTGCCTAGATAAACCAGCTTCCCTGATGTGACGACTGCCTAGATAAACCAGCTTCCTGATGTGACAGATGCCTAGATAAACTAGCTTCCCTGATGTGCAGACTGCCTAGATAAACTAGCTTCCCTGATGTGACAGACTGCCTAGATAAACTAGCTTCCCTGATGTGACATACTGCCTAGATAAACTAGCTTCCCTGATGTGACAGACTGCCTAGATAAACTAGCTTCCCTGATGTGACAGACTGCCTAGATAAACTAGCTTCCCTGATGTGACAGACTGGCTGGATAAACTAGCTTCCCTGATGTGACAGACTGGCTAGATAAACTAACTTCCCTGATGTGACAGACTGCCTGGATAAACTAGCTTCCCTGATGTGACAGACTGCCTAGATAAACTAGCTTCCCTGATGTGACAGACTGCCTAGATAAACTAGCTTCCCTGATGTGACAGACTGCCTAGATAAACTAGCTTCCCTGATGTGACAGACTGCCTAGATAAACTAGCTTCCCTGATGTGACAGACTGGCTAGATAAACTAGCTTCCCTGATGTGACAGACTGCCTAGATAAACTAGCTTCCCTGATGTGACAGACTGGCCTAGATAAACTAGCTTCCCTGATGTGACAGACTGCCTAGATAAACTAGCTTCCCTGATGTGACAGACTGCCTAGATAAACTAGCTTCCCTGATGTGACAGACTGCCTAGATAAACTAGCTTCCCTGATGTGACAGACTGCCTGGATAAACTAGCTTCCCTGATGTGACAGACTGCCTAGATAAACTAGCTTCCCTGATGTGACAGACTGCCTAGATAAACTAGCTTCCCTGATGTGACAGACTGCCTGGATAAACTAGCTTCCCTGATGTGACAGACTGCCTAGATAAACTAGCTTCCCTGATGTGACAGACTGCCTAGATAAACTAGCTTCCCTGATGTGACAGACTGCCTAGATAAACTAGCTTCCCTGATGTGACAGACTGCCTAGATAAACTAGCTTCCCTGATGTGACAGACTGCCTAGATAAACTAGCTTCCCTGATGTGACAGACTGCCTAGATAAACTAGCTTCCCTGATGTGACAGACTGCCTAGATAAACTAGCTTCCCTGATGTGACAGACTGCCTGGATAAACCAGCTTCCCTGGTGTGACATATTGCCTGGATAAACCAGCTTCCCTGGTGTGACATATTGCCTGGATAAACCAGCTTCCCTGTTACAGTCTTGTACTGAAGATGTTTTAGAGCAAGATTGTGGGTACTTTAGTTTTGTACGAGATTGTCAGATACATCAGTCACCTCAAAAACATTTTTTTAAGATTAACAGTAGAAACAATGAAAATAAAAATTCATTCAGGCTAACACATAAAAATCTACACCCTTTTTGGATGATTTCATAAAAATTAGGTTCCTGGCATACAGAGTTTAGTCTACCATATCTATTAACTGCGTTATTTCAAAGTGAAAACAGCGGTTGAGTTTCTTAGAAATTCTTTTGTGCGGTCTTTGGATTTTTATTTTGGTACGGCACTTTGGTTCCCACAGTGTCAGAAAATGGAGAAAGGGAGAAAATAATAGCAAAGAAATAGAAAAAAATGGGATATACTAATTTATAGCTAAGACTTGGGATATACAAGTTTATAGCTGAGACTTGGGATATACAAGTTTATAGCTAAGACTTTGGATATACAAGTTTATAGCTAAGACTTTAGATATACAAGTTTATAGCTAAGACTTGGATTCTGACAAATAGATTCTTACCTGGGCAAGTCTATCCCAGCCTGCCCTGGCCTTACTATGAAGTGTTCTTCTAGAGGAAAATAAGAGAAGTTATGGAAATATTGGTTAATTATAATACCACGCCCCTTGGTATATTTGCCATTTACCTAGATACACAGATAGCGTCTGAGTAGCAAAGTGTTTAATGCATTAGCGTCTCACCACGTGACAGTTGCAGATGTGCTAGTCATATGTAATGAGGTTCCCCAACAGAGTACACACGTGTAATTTGATTTTTAAAAAAAGGGACTCTTCAGTCAAATCTCAGTCTGATTCACTCCAGCATCGAACACAAAACATTCAAGAGAGCACACTGTCCTAGCTTCCCCAATCTTCTCAGGTTTTCCTAATCAGCCAAAACAACCCACGTTGTAAATAATCTTTATTCCCTTCAACAGTCCCTAAATCAAAATGTATATGATGCAGGTCTCCCATATTAAAACTAATACTCCCGACTAAAAAAAAAAAAATTCTACTGGCACAAATAGGCTTGTCACCTCTGTATTTTACAAGCCCACCGACTGCCACACCTATTTGCTTTACACCTCCTCCCATCCTGAAGCCTGTAAGAACTCCATCCCATGCTCCCAACTCCTCCGTCTTCGCCGCATATGTCAGGATAATTTAGACTTTATAGATCAGTCCAACCAGTTATTAGAATTTTTCCGTCATCGCCGCTGCACAGAAAAGGTCCTTCGTGAAGCCTTCAACCGTATCCAACTAGTGAGCCGCAAAGAAGTATTCAGGAAAAAGCCTGTTACACCATCTGACAGAGTTAGTACTGCCTTTCCACCCGCATGGTCAGATGGTTAAGAAAATTCTTTATCATCATCTGCCGCTAATCCAACTCGACCCCAACACTCGCGACATTTTCTCTGTTGGCATACAAATGTGAGCCAAACCTTAAGGACATCCTCGTCCACATTCACTTGAAGCAGAGCCTTACATATGTTGGAACCAGCCCCCATCCCCCCCCCCCCCGCTGATTTACCTGCCCTGTATTCTGGGAAACGAAAACGATCAACTTTCCCAAAACTATCCTCACTCTTCATGAGGGATTCACATGCGAGTCCCGTAATGTGATATATGTCATCGTTTGCAAAAGATGCAGGATAACGTTTATTGGTGAGACTGGCCTCAGATTAGGGGACCGCATGCAAAAACATCTGTACGACATCACCCAGCATGCTTCGAAACCAGTCCCAAATCATTTCAGCGGCCCCATCCACAGAGGCAAATCTGATTTTCTGGTAACAGCCATCAAACAATGTCACGTAGATGACACAAGCCGCCTGGCGCTTGAGAACCGCTGCATTCAAAATTATGGGACGCTGGAGCCACATGGGTTAAACTCGCTGTTCAGCTACACTTAACATTCTCTTCAATCACTATAGTACCTCTCCACTAAGCTCCATCCCTTCTTACGTGTCAAACCTCCTCACAGCATCACTTTGCAACCCCTCTCCCCCAATCATCTATTTCAGCTTCTCCTGGCTAAGTCAACATTGTATCACTCTCTCTCCCCTCCCCGGTTCCCCATCCACCACCCCCAGTTACAACCCACCGACACATGTCACAGGTCTCTGTTTAAACAGTCTCCACGTTCTACTAAATCCCATTCTTGACACACACACCGCCGGACAAGCCACGCCTTACAATTTACAGCTAAGTACTCTATTTAATAAAAAAATTTTAAAAAAAATAATATTCATGTGAATCTATACTTTATCTCCTCTCTCTATTTCTTCGTCCTGTATGTTTTTGTATGATTAAGGCTCACGCCGAAACGTCATAACTTTGTAGTCGTTAAGTAATAAAGCTGCTCCTACATTTTTCCTAGTTTATAACAGAATGTTCACTGCGACTCGTCCTGTCTTGGACTACCTGTCGCCATCTTTGTTCCAACTAAAACTTATTGTAGGCATCTTCCCACCGATCTGAGTCTCAAGTAGGTCAGTCGTATTTTACTTAACAATCTTCAGCACCTGTTATCACTAACCTTCTGGAGAATTCGTTGATAAATATCTTATATCACAGGTCTGGCTTCAGCTTGTCCAACCCACACACAATTCTCATGGACGTCTTGACCTTTCTCCCTCTCTCTCTCTCTCTCTCTCTAGTCTATGACGTTATATTTCACATCACTGGCTCGTAGTCACTCTTCTTTCGCTCTGTCCCCTTACAAAATGTGTACTGACTCTAAAGCAATGGTTACCAACCTGTGGTGTAGAAGGTTTGGGAACCGCTGTTGTAGAGAATGTAGACACGAGTAACAGGGTCTCAAACGTGTATAGATGGGGCGGCGGCAAGTTTAGTGATTGTGCAATAAAGTAACATAAAAGTCTAGTAATTGTGCAGTAAAGTAACATAATTGTTTAGTGATTGAGCAATTCTTCTATAAAGTAACATAAATGTTTAGTGATTGTGGAATTCTTCTATAAAGTAACATAAATGTTTAGTGAGTGTGCAATTCTCCTATAAAGTAACATAATTGTTTAGTGATTGAGCAATTCTTCTATAAAGTAACATAAATGTTTAGTGATTGTGGAATTCTTCTATAAAGTAACATAAATGTTTAGTGATTGTGGAATTCTTCTATAAAGTAACATAAATGTTTAGTGAGTGTGCAATTCTCCTATAAAGTAACATAATTGTTTAGTGATTGAGCAATTCTTCTATAAAGTAACATAAATGTTTAGTGATTGTGGAATTCTTCTATAAAGTAACATAAATGTTTAGTGATTGTGGAATTCTTCTATAAAGTAACATAAATGTTTAGTGATTGTCCAATTCTTCTATAAAGTAACATAAATGTTTAGTGATTGTGTAATTCTTCTATAAAGTAACATAAATGTTTAGTGATTATCCAGTTCTTTTATAAACTAAAATAAATGTTTAGTGATTGTGCAATTATTTTATAAAGTAACATAAATACGAGGTACTGTAAGCAGTAAGATGGAAACATATAGAGAGAAATGGAATTTGCACGTCATAAAGCAAAGAATAGTACCTAGCAACTAGCACTAAAACATTCAAATATGTCGATGGACGTTAGAAAAGAAAAACTCTTTCACGCAATATTCACCCCCCCCCCCCGACCCCCGATTCTGTGCCATCAGTGCCAAACATGGACACTTACCACATACCAAGACAGAAAGACGAGAGATGAGAAGCTTAAGCAAGACAAGATGGGATTAAGTGCGAAATGAAATAATCCGGCATATGGTGGGAACAGCACCTGTCAGAGCTACGTCGAAAATCGGAGAATTAAGTGGTGTAGGTGTTTGATACTGGCAGCTGCGCGCGCAGACGAGGCGAGAACATCTGGAGAAATGGCGAGAGGACAACCAAGGTAAAGGTGGATAGATGGGGTGAAAGACACACTGGGGAAACATAACATGACAGCTAGCCAGGCCCTCTCACTTTGCTCTGGACCGATGTCTGAAACTCCCTGCCACGCTTGTGGCATAAGAAGACAGAAGAAGAAGAAGAAGTACTGTTTCTAAGTCTGACAAAATTTCAAGTCACTACCGGTGAATTATTAATTATTAATGAATAATTGTATTACAAGGAATAGTTGCATTACAGTGAATTGTTATATTGCACAGGATAGTTGTATACAAGGAACAGTGTCACAAGTAAGTAAGAAATGTATAGGAATCAGGTGAGCAGAAAGTATACCTGGAAAACACCCAAGGAAAACAAATAAAAACAATAATAACCTGGAGAAACTGACTGTCAGAAATCTGGTATAACGATTTTGTCGACGAACTAGCAACACATATCTGGGAGAATAAAAAAAACAGGTTCATGCAAGCGGAAATGTACAGACCACAGAATTTACAAGGCGCAGAATGGAACGCCATTAGTTTTTTTTTTTAATGGAAAGATTTAGTGGGATGGAAGGAGGCTGGTTAGGGACAAGATGTTGTGGAGGATTTATTTTCCCAGCAGCTAAGGAAAAGAAAAGTAAGATAAGAAAAGTTGGAAAGTTAGAATCCTGAATTAGAAACCAATGTTTATTGTGTTGTTTCAAAAATTGGATAGGCGGCAAAATGGCGGCGGTTTCCTTGTCACGTGATGTGAAGTATCGGAAATTGGTGATAAGATTTGAGTTCACCTGTTTATTATTACATTTTGTTTTCTCCATGATTTTCCCCTTATTTATTATCATCGGTTTCCTCTCTCAAGTCATCACTCTTGTTCTTCCTGTCTCTCTGTATCTTTTCCTTTATCTCTATCTTTTGTTTTTCTATCTCTGACTTTCTCTCTATCTCACTTTCATTATCTCTTTGTCTTTTCCTGTACCTCTCACTGTACTTTCTTTTCTCTGTCCCTGTATTCTCTCTCTACCTCTTCTGTCTTTTCCTCTACCTCTGTGCCTCTCTCTTTCTCTCTATATCCCCCTGTCCTTCTCTCTATATCACCGTGTCTTTCTTGTGTCTATCTGTCTTTTCCTCTATCCTCTCAGTCTTTTCCTTTCTGTCTTTCTCCCCTGTCTTGTCTCGTTCTGTCTTTTCCTCTATCCTCTTAGTCTTTTCCTTTCTGTCTTTCTCCTCTGTCTTGTCTCGTTCTGTCTTTTCCTCTATCCTCTCAGTCTTTTCCTTTCTGTCTTTCTCCCCTGTCTTGTCTCGTTCTGTCTTTTCCTCTATCCTCTCAGTCTTTTCCTTTCTGTCTTTCTCCCCTGTCTTGTCTCGTTCTGTCTTTTCCTCTATCCTCTCAGTCTTTTCCTTTCTGTCTTTCTCCCCTGTCTCTCGTCTCCTTCTTCTTTTTCTTCTCTGTGTCTTTGTGCACCTCTCTTTTTCTCCTCATATCTTTAGCTCCCTTTTTGTCTGAATGTCTCTTTTTCTCTGTCACTTGTCTTCTCCTCTCTCCCTCTCTCCCTCTCTCTCTCTCTCTTTTGTGCCCGTCTTTCTGTCTATCTTTCCCCTTCCTCTTTTTTCTGTTTCTCTCTTATTCTCTCTCTCTTTCTCTCCTTCTTTCTGTCTTTCTATTTTTCTGCCTTTGTTTTTCTCTTTCTTTGTCTTTCTCTCTCTATCTCTCTGTCGTTCCGTGCCTGTCATTTACATCGTTAGCTTTCATTTAGTTAAGTTCCTAATATTGTTGTTTTAACACAACCCCCCCCCCCCCAAAAAAAAAAAACAAAACAAAAAAAAAACAAAACTTGCTTCTCTTCCATCACCCATATCTTTCTTTCAAGCCTAACTAGCACATGCTATGTTAAATTCCACTCTTCATCTCTCTCTCTCTTTCTCTCCCTCTCTCTCTCTTTCCAACATTCTTGTTTCTCTACTCCTCTTCCCCGCCCTGCCTCTATTATTTCGGCAGGTATCAAGCACAAGTATCCGAACGGCTGTTACTTCCCCTGAACATGTCAGATACAAGCCCCACCCCCTCCCCAACCCCCACCGACCTGGCTACGTTGTTCCCCGTCCCTGGAGCTTCTCCCGGTAGATATTTTAGGCTCTAAGTGCCTGTGATGGATCTACTTTCTCTCCGGAATGTGCCTCTTTCTCGTCTAATTCATCAGCTTCTCTTCACTTTTGGCAGATGACTGATAAATCGTTCATCTCGCACACACAATCATCACTCTTATTTCGCGGCCATCACTCTTTTCACAATCATCACTCTTTCTTCACACACTTTATCTATCACAATGTCTGTCAATGAAGGTTTAAGGAATTTTACGGCCTCATCGAAAATGGTCTTAGGGGCCTCTAAGCGTTCTTCCAAACTAGTGAATTGATCAGAGTTGTAAGCTAACTGCATGGCCTATATAAACACGTGGCCCCCAAACACTGGGGCCATTGAATGTCTTGTTATACTTCTTGTAGGATATCTTCACCCAAAGAAGCTCCTCACCCCACCCCCCCCCCCCCCAAAAAAAAAAACTTCCCAGAAAACTACAGGGTTGTCATGTGACGTTAAACTGGTCCTTATCAAAATGAAGATTACTTGTCAGTATAATCATTGTGTCTTTCATCTATGTCCAAAATTTAATCCTTTTTTTTCCCCATCTGTCAGTCCGTCGTTTGTGTTATTGGCAACATATAGGAGGGACCCTATGGCAACATATAGGAGGGAACCCATGGCAACATATAGGAGGGAACCCATGGCAACATATAGGAGGGAACCCATGGCAACATATAGGAGAGACCCCATGGCAATATATAGGAGGGACCCCATAGCAACATATAGGAGGGAACCCATGGCAACATATAGGAGGGACCCCATGGCAACATATAGGAGGGATCCCATGGCAACATGAATGTGGGAGGGACCACACGGCAACATGAGTGTGAGATGGACCCCATGGCAACATGAATGTGGGAGGGACCCCATGGCAACATGAATGTGGGAGGGACCCCATGGCAACCTGATTATAGGAAGGACCCAATGACAACATGAATGTGGGAGGGACCCCATGGCAACATGAATGTGGGAGGGATCCCATGGCAACATGAGTATAGGAGGGACCCAATGGCAACATGAGTGTGAGAGGGACCCCATGGCAACATGAGTGTGGGAGGGACCCCATGGCAACATGAGTATAGAAGAAACCCCACGGCTAGGAGCGACAAGCTACAGTTCTTCCTACTCGTCCTATGGCAACTCCATGAACTCTGCAACATTTCCAGACGTATGGGCATCATCTTTCCTTCAGACAATGAACTTCAAAACTCTTTCTGTGTTAGTTCAACATGAACAAAGATGTACAAGAGAAGCAGCCGAAGTCCGTCCGCATCAAAGATGTGTGACAGGATCTGGTCAAGGGCATCTAACCCATGATGTAACTCTGAATTGTTGTGTCAGAGTTAGGCCCCTGATGGTCGTCACTCTCTGGTAGAATCTTCTGGTCTGTTGTGGCCTTGACTTCAAGTTCACTCTTCGCTCGTGGAAAGTTTGGTCGTGGTTTGTGAGACGACATTTTCAGCTCCGATCATTCGACGTTTGACAGTCGACAGAGAACGTGGTGTAGTCTTGTAGCTGTTAATAATAATAATAATTGTGATAGTTAGCAGTTGTGAGTATGTTATAGTTGATAGTTTGGTTGAATTCTTATCACAGTAGCTTAGCTAGACAGCAGCCAGGAATTATATTGTGTGGAATCGTCCTTTGATATATTTTCGTTGTCAGCCATCATCATCATCATCATCATCATTACGCAGTAAACGGTTGTGAGTGCCAAGGTAATACAGTCTTGATAGATAATCCAATGTGCCAGTTTGTGATCGTCCTGGATGTCCTGTAAAGAGTGATATCATTGCAGGGAGTGTTTGGTTCTGGATGTCCTGTAAAGAGTGATATCATTGCAGGGAGTGTTTGGTCCTGGATGTCCTGTAAAGAGTGATATCATTGCAGGGAGTGTTTGGTCCTGGATGTCCTGTAAAGAGTGATATCATTGCAGGGAGTGTTTGGTCCTGGATGTCCTGTAAAGAGTGATATCATTGCAGGGAGTGTTTGGTCGTCTTCTGTCTACTTGTCTGTAATTTAGTCATCCACCCTCTGGCACAGCCAACACACGTGTTTTAGCACGTAATGACAAAACTTCTATAGATGTCCTTTAAGAAAAAACAATTATCATACATTAAGCCCCATATGTAGATTTATTACTGTAATGTCAAATATATAAATGTGACCATGCCCTGACATGAACAGAAGGTGAAATATATTTATTGTTCTTTTTTTTAACCATATAGTTCAGGCAGTATAGAGTAAGGGGCATGTAGTTCAGGCAGTATAGAGTAAGGGGCATATAGTTCAGGCAGTATAGAGTAAGGGGCATGTAGTTCAGGCAGTATAGAGTAAGGGGCATGTAGTTCAGGCAGTATAGAGTAAGGGGCATGTAGTTCAGGCAGTATAGAGTAAGGGGCATGTAGTTCAGGTAGTATAGAGTAAGGGGCATGTAGTTCAGGCAGTATAGAGTAAGGGGCATGTAGTTCAGGCAGTATAGAGTAAGGGGCATGTAGTTCAGGCAGTATAGAGTAAGGGGCATGTAGTTCAGGCAGTATAGAGTAAGGGGAATGTAGTTCAGGCAGTATAGAGTAAGGGGCATGTAGTTCAGGCAGTATAGAGTAAGGGGAATGTAGTTCAGGCAGTATAGAATAAGGGGCATGTAGTTCAGGCAGTATAGAATAAGGGGCATATAGTTCAGGCAGTATAGAATAGGGGCATATAGTTCAGGCAGTATAGAGTAAGGGGCATATAGTTTGTGTATAAATACAGCAGAAACACAATCTACGTCCCTTAGCATTTGCTTTTCATAGGGGTGTGAAGTGCCTTCACATTTCTAGGCCACTACAGCGTCTGAGGTGGGGGTGCTACCCCCTGTCCTCGCTGCCTTTGTTGTCCTAGGGAAGCCCCAGCTGATTATTTTCCTAGGGAAGCCCCAGCTGATTATTTTCCTAGGGAAGCCCCAGCTGATTATTTTCCTAGGGAAGCCCCAGCTGATTATTTTCCCAGGGAAGCCCCAGCTGATTATTTTCCTAGGGAAGCCCCAGCTGATTATTTTCCTAGGGAAGCCCCAGCTGATTATTTTCCTAGGGAAGCCCCAGCTGATTATTTTCCTAGGGAAGCCCCAGCTGATTATTTTCTGAGTCTGGGTTGACCTTGGTGCCGGTCGGTCAGAAAAAATTCTGCCCAGGTGCGAGATCGAACCAGGGATCTTCTGATCAGCAGGCGAATGCGCTAGGCACTACACCATTTCGGCACCCTAGAAACACAATACAGATTTTTTTAAAATCTACAGCCAGGTCTGCTGTATTTTCGACCCGGAAAAAAAATTGTTTTGCTAAAAAGGCCTTACGGGAAAAAATGGAGTTAGGGGAGTATACAAAATTTTGTACGTGAGGAAAATGGACATAAAACTAGCACAGTATTTTCAGAAATATATAATTAATAAATAGATGAATCCTACGATAAATATACCGCTTTTCTTAAAGGAAGGCTTGAAGTTTGTGCGGTTATGTGGGGGATGGTTGTAATTGGTGAGTTACTGAAAAGTGGGGGAGAATGGTTGATGTCTTCATCTCCTGGCTCAGAGTGAGTAATTTAACATCACATGTGGATGGTTGTGTTAGAAGGTTGTAGCTTGTGTTAGAAGGTTGTAGCTTGTATTAGAAAGTTGTAGCTTGTGTTAGAAGGTTGTAGCTTGTGTTAGAAGGTTGTAGCTCGTGTTAGAAGGTTGTAGCCTGTGTTAGAAGGTTGTAGCTCATATTAGAAGGTTGTAGCTCATGTTAGAAAGTTATAGCCGTTGAATTACTGAGAAGTGAGAAGAATGGTTCTACAACAAATTTGGGCTCTAGAAAAAGCTCCAGAGGAGTGGAAAACTGGCCTTATAGTAAAACTACCAAAGAAGGGTGACCTCAGAGATTGCGGGAACTGGAGAGGCATTACCCTACTGCCACTCACCAGTAAAGTATTTTGCAGAATAATCATCAACAGAATTGTACCAGCACTTGAGGGAAAACTTCGGAAAGAGCAGGCAGGATTTAGGAAAGGAAGATCATGCATAGACCACATATTTGTACTTAGACAAATATTAGAACAGGCAAATGAGTGGCATAGCATAACATATGCATTGTTTATATATTTTGAGAAAGCCTTTGACAGTGTCAACAAAGATGCACTGTGGAAAATCCTAAGATGGCATGGCCTCCCCCATAAGATAGTGAATGTAATCAAAGCCCTATATGAGGGTTTTCAGTGCAAAGTGATCTGTGGAGAACATACCTCCAGCAGCTTCAGGGTACAAACAGGAGTGAAGCAGGGATGTGTACTATCACCAACATTATTTATCTTGGCAGTAGACTGGTTATTGAAGGAGGCAACATCAGACAAACGCAGAGAATTACAATGGACCCTTGAAACAGTGCTGGAGGACCTTGACTTTGCGGACGACATTTGTCAGTTATCAAGCAGCCACAAAGATATGCAAGATAAAATAAACAAGCTAACTCAGAATGCAAACAACATAGGACTAAAGATCAACGTAGGAAAGACAAAGTTAATGAAGCAAAATGTGAACAACAGAAATGTACTCAGAGTAGAGAGCAAGTTAGTGCAGGAGGTCAACGAATTTGTATACCTTGGCAGTAGATTAGTAGAGAATGGAGACAGCACAGAGGACATCAACAGCAGACTTACTAGAGCAAACCAGGCTTTTGCAATGCTGCAGACTATATGGAAATCAAAAACACTAAGCATGAATACGAAAATCAGGATATTTAAGAGTAATGTTCTAAGTGTACTACTCTATGGAAGTGAATGCTGGAAAATCACCAAAACCATAGAAAACAAGTTGAATTCTTTCCAGACTAAATGTTTACGAAGAATCAGAAAAATATTTTGGCCAAACACCGTAAGAAATAACATCTTGTTGCTAGAAATGCAGATGAAGCCACTGACAGCAATTATTGAGGAAAGACGCTGGCGATGGTTGGGACATGTGCTCAGAATGACTGACAACTCACTACCAAGGGTAGCACTAAGATGGACACCACAGGGGAACAGAAGTAAGGGTAGACCAAAAGAGACACGGAGAAGAACAACAGAAAGGATGTTGAGCAATAGAGGGCTCACCTGGGCAAGAGCAGAAAAGAAGGCTAAGGACAGGCATTTGTGGAAAACCCTTGCGGAAGTCCCATGTGCCCTGGGCACTCAAGGTTCAGAGAGAGAGAGAGAGAGAGAGAGAGAGAGAGAGAGAGAGTGAAGGATGGTT
Source organism: Achatina immaculata (assembly GCA_009760885.1). Taxonomy (NCBI): domain Eukaryota; kingdom Metazoa; phylum Mollusca; class Gastropoda; order Stylommatophora; family Achatinidae; genus Lissachatina; species Lissachatina immaculata. Next base: position 952,201 of record CM019715.1, on the reverse strand, counting down.
GCTGTCTGTATCTCCTGGCTCAGAGTGAATGATATAACATCACATGTGGATGCTTGTGCTCCGCTGTCCTCTTTATGTGCTTTTTCAAGAAATTAACATTCAAACACCTTCAGCAGAATGTTCAAGACCCTTACATCAAAACAAATATCACAGCAACTGATATTACATATCATAAAATGCTACATATATTCAACATTCCTTTATGGCGTAGAAGCCTGGACTTTGAATAAGACAACGGAAGAGAAAATCGAGCCCCTTGAAATGTGGACATACAGAAGAATAGGGCGTATTCCATGGGCAGAAAAGAAAAGAGAGAACGAAGTGCTAAATAGCTTTATATCCAGGACAGTGTTTCTCAACCTTTGAAATGTAGGTCCTTGAAGACAAACGTTTAGTACTCAGACCTGCTTCATCCAAGAAAAAATAATGCAGACTATAACCTCCTCCTTCTGTTATCTGGAGGATATTCTTTGACAGTTTGCTCATCAACGCTTGCAGCATCTACCGTCACACAAAACTGTAGAGATCTTTGAGACCTGTAAACCAGCCACTGCTAGTAGTAAAGGGAAATAACTTGTGCAGGGTTTGGAGGTCATTAGAAAGTGAGTTCTGCTTGATTGTGAGAAACATTGCTCTTGATTTTAAAAAAAAATGTTTGGTTTTCAATTCACACGTTGAGCAGTTTTTCCATTTCTTCAGTATCTTCAGGTCTTGATCTTATTGATACAGCAGGACTAGAAGTTGTTTTACTAATAGCGTCCTTGCTTCTGATGACAACGTGAAGCCGATGTATTAACGACTGTAGCACTCACAAAACCACATGTCCTATCATTTCTTTCAAAGCGCTTTTATTATTTCAAGTTTATTCTTTTTGTGCTGATAGCTTTTCTTTGTCCCCTCACAGCATGTCATGCCTCAGCTGTGAGGTTTACAGCATGTCATGCCTCAGCTGTGAGGTTTACAGCATGTCATGCCTCAACTGTGAGGTTTACAGCATGTCATGCCTCAACTGTGAGGTTTACAGCATGTCATGCCTCAACTGTGAGGTTTACAGCATGTCATGCCTCAACTGTGAGGTTTACAGCATGTCATGCCTCAACTGTGAGGTTTACAGCATGTCATGCCTCAACCGTGAGGTTTACAGCATGTCATGCCTCAACTTTGAGGTTTACAAGTTATTTTCTGGAAGATATTTAACTTTCTTCATGATTAACATTAAATCACACAATGTTTGTAATAATCACACTTTTAAGACTGAAAAAGTTTATATCTTCATGTGAAATCATGTAATAATTGAATATTAGCTTAAAGTATTCATGATCACAGAAGTTTTTAATCATCACAGTTATTTTCCAGGATATTTTTAATGTTAATAAAAGTTATGTTCATCACAGAGCCATTAATGATTCCATCATTCAAAGTTTGTTTTTTTTCTTTCAAACTTTGGCAAAATCTTTGACTAACTTCTTCACTTACAACTTTTTTTCCGCTGTTTTTGACAGAATAGTCAGGCCTGAATGTCTAATTTGGGTTACACCTTAAATTCTAATAACTGTTTTAATCAGTGTAAGTTAGTTGAAAGGCCTCTCATCATTTGTCACTAACTGGTGTTGTTAAAAACAAAATGCGAGCAGTTTACGTGTATGTCTTGAAGTCTTGCTGTGATCATCGCTGTAGTGAAGTTTGCCTTGGGATTCGCGGGGATTTCTCTCAGTCTCTTGTGTCTCGTGAGAGTTCTCTACATTTTATCATCCAAAGTAGTCTCTCCTTTCCCCACCTCAGCAATCCTTCTCATATTAAACATCGTTACAGATCAGGTGATATCGTTCTGTAGAACGATGAAGGCTGAAACTACTTTATAGTCTGTCCTTCTGTCTCTTTCTTCTTCTGTCTGTTCCTCTGCCTCTCTCTTCTTCTATCTGTTCTTCTGTCTCTATTACTTTTTCTTCTATCTGTTCATCTGTCTCTCTATTTGTTCTTCTGTCTCTCTTACTTTTTCTTCTATCTCTTCCTCTATCTGTTTTTCTGTCTCTCTTAATTTTTCTTCTATCTCTTCCTCTGCCTCTCTCTTCTTCTATTTGTTCTTCTGTCGCTATTATTTTTTCTTCTATCTGTTCCTCTGTCTCTCTGTCTGTTATTCTGTCTCGTTTACTTTTTCTTCTATCTGTTCCTCTGTCTCTCTATCTGTTCTTCTCTCTCTCTCTTACTTTTTCTTCTATCTGTTCCTCTGTCTCTCTGTCTGTTCTTCTGTCTCTCTTACTTTTTCTTCTATCTGTTCCTCTGTCTCTCTATCTGTTCTTCTGTCTCTCTTACTTTTTCTTCTATCTGTTCTTCTGTCTCTCTTACTTTTTCTTCTATCTGTTCCTCTACCTCTCTCTTCTTCTGTCTGTTCTTCTGTCTCTCTTACTTTTTCTTCTATGTGTTTTTCTGCCTCTCTCTTCTTTTTTCTGTTCTTCTGTCTCTCTTACTGTTGTTCTATCTGTTTCTCTGTCTGTCTATCTGTTCTTCTGTCTCTCTTACTTTTTCTTATATGTGTTCTTCTCCCTCTCTCTTCTTTTTTCTGTTCTTCTGTCTCTCTTACTTTTTTCTATCTTTTCCTCTTTCTGTCTATCTGTTCTTCTGTCTCTGTTACGTTTTCTTCTATCTGTTCTTCTGTCTCTCTTACTTTTTCTCTCTCTGTTCCTCTGTTTCTCCCTGCTCTTTCGTCTGCTTCTCTAATTCTCCCTGTTCTTCTATTTCTATCTACCACTCTCTCTCTCCCTGTTCTTCTATTTCTATCTGCCACTCTATTTCTATTTCTATCTGTCTTGAAGGGCAGAACGTAAGACGGGCCTGCGTGTCCAATCCTTTACCCTTTAAAAGTGAAGATCATTCATTCATTCATTCATTCTCTCTCTGTTCTTCTATCTGTCTCTGTTTCTCTCTGCACCCCACGGTTTTCTGTATCTGTCTCTCTCTGTTCTTCTCTCTGTGTTCTCTTGTCTCTCTGTGTTCTGTCTCTCTGCCTTCTCTGTTCCTTTCTGTCTCTCTATCTCTTTCCATTGTCCTGTCTGTCTGTCTCTGTTCTCGTATAACTTACATTTGTGAAACTGGCCTCAGATTAGAGGACCGCATGCAGAAACATCTGTATGATATCACCCAGCATGCCTCGAAACCAGTCCCGAATCATTTCAATGGCCTCAATCACAGAGGCGAATCTTACTTTCTGGTAACAGCCATTAAAATGTCATGCAGATGACACAAGCCGCCTAGCGCATGAGAACCCCTACATTCAGGAATATGAGACTCTGAAACCACATGGTTTAAGCTCGTTATTCAGCTCCACCTAACATTCTCCTCGTCCATAATCATAATCCCTCCCCACTAAATTCCACTCCCTTCTCACTTGTTATATATAGCTCAGAACCTATCCACAGCATCACATTACAACCCCTCTACCCCTACTATAATCACCTTTCACCTTCTCCCCGCTAGATTACCATTGTATCACTCTCTCTCTCCCCTCCACGGTTTCCCAACCCACCACCTTCAGTTACGACACACCTATCACATATCCCAAGTCTCCATTTAAATACTTTCTACACTCCACCATGCGCATTTCTGACACACAGCGTCGGACAAGCCGCAGCTTCCTACAAGTTACAGCTTCCTACAAGTTACAGCTTCCTACAAGTTACAGCTTCCTACAAGTTACAGCTTCCTACAAGTTACAGCTAAGTGCTTTATTCATTTAATTTTTTTTTTAAACACAGCATTCATGTGAATTTATACTTTATCTCCTCTATCTATTTCTTCGTCCTGTATGTTTTTGTATGATTTAAGGCTCACGCCGAAACGTCACAACCGTGTACTTGTTAAGTAATAAAGCTGTTCCTATTTTTCCCCCTAGTTTATACTTTATGTTCTCTTATGTGATTCTCTGTCTCTCTGTTTCCCCACCTGTCTATCATTCTCTCTATCTCTGTTACTCTAGCTCTCGTGATCCTCTTTCATTTCTTCTGTGTGTGTGTATCTCTCTCTTTATGTCTTTTCATCTTTCTTTCTATCCTTTTGTCTTTACCTTCCACCGGATCTCCCTCCGCCTATCCCTGTCTCTGTCCCATCTCTCTTTGTCTAATCTATCTTTGTCTCTGCCCCACCTCTCTTTGTCCATGTCCCATCCCTCTTCGTCGCTGTCTCATCTCTCTTGTCTCTGTCCCATCTCTCTTTGTCTCTGTCCCATCCCTCTTCGTCGCTATCTCATCTCTCTTGACTCTGTCTCATCTCTCTTGACTCTATCCCATCTCTCTTTGTCTCTGTCTCATCTCTCTCTTTCTCATCTCTTTGTCTCTGTCCCATCTCTCTTTGTATCTGTCCCATCTCTCTTTGTATCTGTCCCATCTCTCTTTGTCTCTGAGCTCCTCTCCCACTTGCATTCCACGCCCCTTCTCTCTCTTTCCCTCCCCCTTCGTCTCTATCTTTTCTTTCTCTCTATTTCCACGCATGCATTTCACTCTCTTTGTCTCTCCCTCTCTCTCCGCTTCCCCTGTCTCTATTTCTACCCTTCCCCCTTTTTTTCTCTCTCTCTCCATCCCCAGCTATTATATCTTACGTCATCTTTCTCAGCCATGAAGCCAGGTAGCCCTGGGGTCCAATGAACACCTGGTTTATGTAAATTAATTCACCCTAACTCCTTCCCTATACGGTACCCACCCGTGATACCCTCTCCCTCCAGCAGGTGAGCTCCCTAAACCTGACAACAACCCAGCACACCCAGGTAACCAACCAAAAATAAAGCAAAAAAAAAATTGCCCAAAGAAGTTGACGTTATCAATTGTAAATAGCCTGCCAGAACTAGCTTGATTTCTACGGTAGCGCAGTGTGGTCAAATGTGCCATATATATATATATATACCGCAAGAACTTAATATTGAAGAAGGTTGGCTAGTAAACAGGATTCAAGAGAGAAAACTTAAATATTTTTAACACATTAAACGTCATTAGAATCTAGAGAAGATGGTCTTGGAAGGATACATAATGGGAAAAAGAAAGAGAGGAAGACCAAGGCGAAGATGGCTGCAAGACATCGTTGATAATCTGCAAATGGATGCATCAGCAGCAGGGCATCTTGCTTACAACCGAGAGGCCTACAGGAGTGCTGTTAGGGAGGCAAAGTTCCGCAAGGGACATGCAAATGACTGACTGACTGACTGACTGACACTACGTAGAAGTTTTGTGTTAGGTATTAGCTTCTACTGTAGATGGCCTAAGATGCTTGGATGTACAGAAAACTCGTGTAACGTAATCAATCATCATTTTAGGTACAAAGAAGTGAAGTTTTTTTTTTCTCATTTCTTTTTCTTACTCATGACCTCGTTATTCTCGTCGTATTTGTTGTTTTCGTAGACGTTTTTGTTGTCGTTGTCGTTTTTATCGCTATTGTCGTCGTTAATGTTATTGTTGTCTTCGGCATATCTATCTATCTATCTATCTATCTATCTATCTATCTATCTATCTATCTATCTATCTATCTATCTATCTATCTATCTATCTATCTATCTATCTATCTATCTATCTATCTATCTGTCTGTCTGTCTATCTGCCTGTATGTCTGTCTATATATATATATATATATATACATACATACATACATACATACATACCTACCTACCTTTTGCCCGCCCGTTCATCCATCCATCGATGGAAAAAATGTGCTGGATTTCACTAGATATGAAAGCACATTGTAGTGAACATTTATCTACATGAAGTATAGATCTATAGAACTTCAGTCATATTATCTATATTTTTGCGTCAACCAAAACAAACAAAGTAAAAGTTGCTTCTATCTGGAGACGAGGACTTTCAATTGAACATCTTCAGTTTTACTTGTATATTACTTATGCCCACTAAAGTTTACGTTGTCTGCCCTACAGTCAGTTAGAAAGAAGTCTTTCTAACCCAACTTTGGATATATACAACGTAGCAAAGCGGGCTACCGTAGAAATATGCTCCTAGATTGTGAAAGTCCTGTCTGTTTCCCCGTGCAAGTTTCACTCAGGGCGCGGAAAATGTGATACAGAAACAAAATGTGAAGGAGCTAAAATTGTGAACATTCACAGACAAAACACGACCATTACAACAGCCTCTTTCAGTGAGCTGTTCCAGCGCTGAGCAGAAAAACAAAACACATGTTCTTTTTTTTTCCCGGTGATAACTGTTCTGTCTGTGGCCGGGGAGAGCATTTCAAGTTGTCAGAGTGTTCTTCTGCTTTCACGATGTGCTTTTGTCTGTTGTTTTCTCTAAGGATCTTGGCTAGTTACAAACACGCTGAGGATTAATGAAACATGTAAGTCTTTTCTCTTGCATATTTGAAATGTATTGATGACACAGCGGAACAACACTTTTTTTTTTTTTAGGTGCCTTGGTTTTTAGGCTGTTCCTGGGGTTTTTTTTTTTGGGGGGGGGGGGGGGCTGATTCAGAAAATTTAATTGGAGAGACCGCATCTAATTTCTTAAATATGGTCGAATTTATACAATTTTAGTCCGCTCGTTAACACATCTCTTCTGCAGAACTGAGATGTCATAACAAGCTGTCTTATTTGAATGGGAAATTTATATGTTTAATTTACCTACATTTTTGTGTATGTGTGTGTACAGTGAACTTTGTTTCACAACGGTTTGCCTATAATGCACACTGGCATAAAAATGTATAGCTCAAATGACAAAATCACTTTTGTTCCGTTTTATTTCATAATTATGTGCATACAATTAAGATGGTAAATCATGCTTTTCGTAGACTACATAAATTTGTATTTCAAAAGTTTCTCAGCCTCATCTGTTTAAAACAGTTGCGCTGTATAATAGTTATGATCGTATATGAGGTGTGTGTATATTCCCACTTATATTTCATTATATTTGCAAATCAAACACCGTAGAGGTTATGGCTACTTCAAGACGGAGCTGCTTAAATCATCCCAACGTATTTTGTTATATTTGTGGGGTGTACACGCTGAAAGCAATTAGGAAATCTGTTTCTGAGTTTGTAAAAAAGAGCGTATGTAGGTTATTTTGATGTCAAGCTTGGAGATCAAGATAAGCCATGAGCTCCTCATATTGTATGCAAAACTTGTATGTAGCATTTGTGCCAGTGGACAAATGGAAAGAGAAGCTGCCTGAAACTTGGAGTACCAATGGTGTGGAGGGAACCGAAAAACCACTTCAGTGAGTTAATTTTGTATTGTTAATATCATAGACGTCAATAAAAATAATCATGACAAGTTGTCTTACCCTGATCTACCTTCAGCCAGGAGACCTGTTCCACACTCAGATCTTGTACTCATTCCACCTTTCCTTGAACTACCACAGCTCTCAGAGGATGAGTCTTGCATGTCTGATATCTCACAGCTCTCAGAGGATGAATCTTGCATGTCTGATATCTCACAGCTCTCAGAGGATGAGTCTTGCATGTCTGATATCTCACAGCTCTCAGAGGATGAGCCTTGCATGTCTGATATCTCACAAGGTAAAGAAACTGGGGGCAGTGAAAGTGAATTCCAAACAACTTCACACAGTGATCATTTTGATCAGGATGAATTGAATGATCTGATCAAGGGACTTAAATCTTTCCAAGGAATCTTCTGAATTGCTTGCCTCCAGACTAGAGGAAAAGAATGTACTTCAGCCTGAAACGAAAATGGCAGTTTATCGAAGGAGAGAAAAGGATTTGCTGCCATTCTTTACCGAAGACAACAAATTAGTATTCTGTAATGACATCGGAAACCTTGTGAAGAAAACTGGTCTCTCAGAATATAACCCAAGTGAGTGGCGTCTTTTCATCGACAGTTCAAAATTTGAAATGTGTTCTTTTAAATAACGCAAGGAGATATGGTTCTGTTTCAACTGGTCATTCCACTAGGATGAAAGAAGAGTACAAGACCATCTCTTTAGTCTTGGAAAAGACAACTTACCAAGAACATCAATGGGTGATTTGTGTAGACTTGGAGATGGTTAATTTTCTTCTTGGTCAACAAAGTGACTACACAAAGTCTCCTTGCTTTTTATACCTTTGGGATGGTAGAGCCAACATGAACATTAGGTTAGAAAAGATTGGCCTCCGAGGGAATATGGTGGCTGGAGGACAAAATGTAATCAGTGAAACTTTGGTAGCACGAGACAGAATCATACTGCCACCACTACATATAAAGTTAGTTCTGATGAAACAATCTGTAAAGGCTTTGAATAAAGAGGTTCGTGCACTGAATACATAGTGGATACGTTACCTGGACTCTACATGAAAAAAAAAAAAACTGGAGGCAGGAATTTTCGATGGTCCACAATTCAGACAACTGACCCACATTTCATAGCATCAGTGACTGAAATCGAATCATGTGCCTGGTCTTCATTTTTTTCTTGTTGTGAAAAGCTTTCTTGGCAATAAGAAGGCTGACAGCTACACACAATTAGCAGAGGATATGCTCTTTCATTTCAACAAGTTTGGCTGTAACATGAGTGTTAAGATCCATTATCTCCACAGTCACTTAGATCACTTTCCAGAGAACCTTGGTGACTTAAGAGAAGAGCAAGGTGAAAGATTTCACAAAGGCATAAAAACAAAAGAAAGCCAGATACCAAGGAAGATGGGATGCAGACATAATGGCAGACTATTGTTGGAATCTTATGCGGGATTGTCCTGGCAGATCCCACTCTTGGAAGTTTTACAAAAGGAGCGTCGTGTGGAAAGTTTGTATCATAAACTAGTGCTTTTGGTATGAAATAAGTAGACTTTCGTGTGGTACACTTTTCTTTAATGTTTCCTTCATAAGACATCAGTTTAAACACTACATTAAAATATCCTGATTTGTTATGGGCGATCAGAATGAAGGGTGGTATATGGCATATGTTCTGTATCTCAAAAACTAGATCTTATAGGTGAAAACATGTGTCATTTTTAGAATCGGCAGGTCAAATATACCCAGAAGCTGGTCTTACATTTTAGACCACAAAATGTGTGGTAATCAGTGTAATTAAAAGTTTTTTCTTATCTGAATTATAGTCTGGATTGCTGGATATCTAGTTTTTCCGTGAACATTAAGAAAATGGAGAAGGAAATGAGCTCGCTTGGAATGTGGATATGCACAAGAATGGCGAGAGTTTCATGGGGAGAGAAGAAGTACTACCTGGGACAATAAATGAACAAAACATTAGAAGGTTGAAATATTTCAGTCATATCAAGAGGCGTAATATAATAATGAAAACCATACTGGAGGGAAAAGTTGAAAGATAGATAGATAATAAGAAGTAGAAAACGATAAAGATTGGTGAACATCAGAAACAACAAATAAATGAACTGGACTGAACTTGTCCAGGTACATTGTGACAAGAAAAGACAGATAAAATATTACAGGACTATTGTAGCCAACATTCCAAGGGGATAGGGCACATGATGATGATGATCTTATTTCTCCCCCCCCCCCCCAATATTTAGAATGTAATGAGGATTACTAAAATACGTCTTTTTGTGGAATGTTTAATATTTTATGTGTGGATTTTTGTCATGTATCTGTTTGTTGAATGTTTTCAACAGAATGTAGTGTTCGAATATTTAGAATGTAGTGTTCGAATATTTAGAATGTAGTGTTCGAATATTTAGAATGTAGTGTTCGAATATTTAGAATGTAGGGTACGAATATTTAGAATGTAGTGTTCGAATATTTAGAATGTAGTGTTCGAATATTTAGAATGTAGTGTTCGAATATTTAGAATGTAGGGTACGAATATTTAGAATGTAGTGTTCGAATATTTAGAATGTAGTGTTCGAATATTTAGAATGTAGTGTTCGAATATTTAGAATGTAGGGTACGAATATTTAGAATGTATTGTTCGAATATTTAGAATGTAGTGTTCGAATATTTAGAATGTAGTGTTCGAATATTTAGAATGTAGGGTACGAATATTTAGAATGTAGTGTTCGAATATTTAGAATGTAGTGTTCGAATATTTAGAATGTAGGGTACGAATATTTAGAATGTAGTGTTCGAATATTTAGAATGTAGTGTTCGAATATTTAGAATGTAGGGTACGAATATTTAGAATGTAGGGTACGAATATTTAGAATGTAGGGTACGAATATTTAGAATGTAGTGTTCGAATATTTAGAATGTAGGGTACGTATATTTAGAATGAATGAAATTTATACGCAGTTTTTTTAAAGTGTATATTATGGAAGGATACGTCTCTATTTATTTATTTATTTATTTATTATTAAAACGGTGTATTATTGTACGACCTAATTCTTTTATTAATTGTTTAACTCATTTGTTCCAAAACACCATTAGTAGGGTTGTTAGATTTTGCACGCCAATACACATCAATGATAAGAGAGACATTTAAGCAAAATATAAATACAACGAAAAGCGTCATGTGCCTGGTTTTCATTTTTTGCTTGTTGTGAAAAGCTTTCTTGGCAACAAGAAGACTGACAGCTACACACAATTAGCAGAGGATATGCTCTTTCATTTCAACAAGTTTGGCTGTAACATGAGTGTTAAAATCCATTATCTGCACAGTCACTTAGATCACTTTCCAGAGAACCTTGGTGACTTAAGAGAAGAGCAAGGTGAAAGATTTCACCAAGGCATAAAAACAAAAGAAAGCCAGATACCAAGGAAGATGGGATGCAGACATGATGGCAGACTGTTGTTGGAATCTTATGCGGGATTGTCGTGGCAGATCCCACTCTTGGAAGTCCTACAAAAGGAGCTTCGTGTGGAAGTTTGTATCATAAACTAGTGCTTTTGGTATGAAATAAGTAGATTTTCGCTTGGTACACTTTTCTTTAATGTTTCCTTCATAAGACATCAGTTTAAACACTACATTAAAATATCCTGATTTGTTATGGGCGATCAGAATGAAAGGTGGTATATGGCATATGTTCTGTATCTCAAAAACTAGATCTTATAGGTGAAAACTTGTGCCATTTTTGGAATCGGCAGGTCAAATATACCTAGAAGCTGGTCTTATATTTTAGACCACAAAATGTGTGGTAATCGGTGTAATTAAAAGTTTTTTTTTATTTTCTGAATTATAGTCTGGATTGCTGGATATCTAGTTTTTCCGTGAACATTAAGAAAATGGAGAAGGAAATGAGCTCGCTTGGAATGTGGATATGCACAAGAATGGCGAGAATTTCATGGGGAGAGAAGAAGTACTAGCTGGGGAAAAAATGAACAAAACATTAGAAGTTTGAAATATTTCAATCATATCAAGAGGCGTAATATAATAATGAAAACCATACTAGAGGGAAAAGTTGAAAGATAGATAATAAGAGGTAGAAACGATAAAGATTGGTAAACGACAGAAAAAAAAAGAACTGGACTGAACAGGTACACTGTGACAAGAAAAGACAGATAAAATATTACAGGTCTATTGCAGCCAACATTCAAAGGGGATAGGGCACATGATGATGATGATCCTATTCTCTTCCCCCCCCCCCATATTTAGAATGTAATGAGGATTACTAAAATACGTCTTTTTGTGGAATGTTTAATATTTTATGTCGGATTTTTGTCATGTATCTGTTTGTTGAATGTTTTCAACAGAATGTAGTGTTCGAATATTTAGAATGTAGTGTTCGAATATTTAGAATGTAGGGTACGAATATTAGAATGTAGTGTTCGAATATTTAGAATGTAGGGTACGAATATTTAGAATGTAGTGTTCGAATATTTAGAATGTAGTGTTCGAATATTAGAATGTAGTGTTCGAATATTTAGAATGTAGGGTACGAATATTTAGAATGTAGTGTTCGAATATTTAGAATGTAGTGTTCGAATATTTAGAATGTAGTGTTCGAATATTTAGAATGTAGGGTACGAATATTTAGAATGTATTGTTCGAATATTTAGAATGTAGTGTTCGAATATTTAGAATGTAGTGTTCGAATATTTAGAATGTAGGGTACGAATATTTAGAATGTAGTGTTCGAATATTTAGAATGTAGTGTTCGAATATTTAGAATGTAGGGTACGAATATTTAGAATGTAGTGTTCGAATATTTAGAATGTAGTGTTCGAATATTTAGAATGTAGGGTACGAATATTTAGAATGTAGGGTACGAATATTAGAATGTAGGGTACGAATATTTAGAATGTAGTGTTCGAATATTTAGAATGTAGGGTACGTATATTTAGAATGAATGAAATTTATACGCAGTTTTTTAAAAGTGTATATTATGAAAGGATACGTCTCTATTTATTTATTTATTTATTATTAAAACGGTGTATTATTGTACGACCTAATTCTTTTATTTTAATTGTTTAACTCATTTGTTCCAAAACACCATTAGTAGGGTTGTTAGATTTTGCACGCCAATACACATCAATGATAAGAGAGACATTTAAGCAAAATATAAATACAACGAAAAGCGTCATGTGTCTAATCCAGTCCACGACTTTTAAATTTAATTTCCCTGTGTTTTCTGTCCACTAAAATTTCTCAACAAAATTTATTTTAACACAGCATGTAAAATAATTCAGAAGTGAATTCACTCCTACTACGTAGTTTACCTATGTTTACGACGATGTAGTTTAAACCCTTTCACTCCTACTACGTAGTTTACCTATGTTTACGACGATGTAGTTTTAACCTTTTCACTCCTACTACGTAGTTTACCCATGTTTAAAGCTATGTAGATAGGACGGAAGGGGTTAAAACTATGTAGATATGAGTTTTATTCTTCTTTTTCTTCTTCGAACATTTTCAGACGTGGACTTTTAGGCTTTTGAAGTATTTGATGGTCATCTGGAAGGAGTGAACAACCCTAGACAGTTTGTTTTGGACTGGTGTAGTAGTTGGCCATATTTATCTTCTATGTTGCTCATATATTGGCCTCTTGTGCAGCACGTGGTCTGCCGTCATCTTATTGATGCCACGTGGACATTCGTCAGTTGGTCCTATCTTGAATGTGTTGTACAGATGGCATCTTAGCCTACTGTGCCCGGTACGCAGCCTTAGGATGATGATGACTTGTTCTTCTCTGTTTAGCTGGTAGCAGGCATCGTGTCTTTGATATTTTGGGTGCTCTTTCTCCCATTTCTTCTTGTGGCTGAGATTTATCAGTGTTTTGGCCTCCCCATGGCAGTTTACCTCCTTCTTTCGCTAGGGTGTCCGCAGTTTCGTTTCCCGGTATACCAGAGTGAGATGGGGTCCATTGCGTTAATCCTCTGTCGTTTGGTTCGTGCCTGTGTCTCGTCCATTTCTGTTCGTAGGTCTTTGGTTTCTTTGTTTCTGTGGCCCTTTAGTGCTGGTGTACTTTCTTTGACATTTTGTTCTCTCGTGACAGTTTCTGCTGCAGGTTTGAGGGAATCTGCCTCTGCTCTGATGACAGCTTCTACTTCAGCTTTGAAGGCATCTGCCTCTGCTCTGATGACAGCTTCTACTGCAGCTTTGAGGGCATCTGCCTCTGCTCTGATGACAGCTTCTACTGCATCTTTGAGGGCATCTGCCTCTGCTCTGATGACAGCTTCTACTGCAGCTTTGAGGGGATCTGCCTCTGCTCTGATGACAGCTTTTACTGCAGCTTTGAGGGCATCTGCCCCTGCTCTGTGGCTGCTGGAGAACTTCCCTGCTGGTATTGATATTTCTCTGTGGCTGCTGGAGAATTTCCCTGCTGGTATTGATATTTCTCTGTGGCTGCTGGAGAATTTCCCTGCTGGTATTGATATTTCTCTGTGGCTGCTGGAGAATTTCCCTGCTGGTATTGATATTTCTCTGTGGCTGCTGGAGAATTTCCCTGCTGGTATTGATATTTCTCTGTGGCTGCTGGAGAACTTCCCTGCTGGTATTGATATTTCTCTGTGTTCCCCTGTAGTTAGTTCAATGAGGACACCTCCACCGCCATTTTCTTTTGCGGGTGTGGCTGATCCATCGGCGTAAACATGGGTCCATTTGCTGGGTGGGAAGTGTTCCTCTATGTGTTTGATGGCCAGTAGTTTCCTTTGCTTGTCTGTCAGGTTATTTTTCTTTTCTTTCTCGTTGATGTTTTCATTCAGATCGGGGAGCTTTTGTTTCATCTACGCTTGACCTGTGTCAGGGGAGTAGAGTGGTTTGGGGGGTGGTTTTGTTGGGTGTGGGTTGTTGTCTCATCATTGGCATAGACATCTCAGTGAAGTTAGATCGCTTTAGCCTGCCTCGTCCTAGTCCTTTAACTCCGAGCTTCAGTGGATGGTTTTCTGATCTTAGGAAGTTTTCTGCTTGTTTCCGTGTTAATCTGTGTCTTCCAACTGTGATCTTTTCCAGCTCTTTTATTGGTGTGATCCTCATCGCCCCTGTGATGATCCTCATTGGTCCCTGTGATGATCCTCATTGGTCCCTGTGATGATCCTCATTGGTCCCTGTGATGATCCTCATTGGCCCCTGTGATGATCCTCATTGCCCCTGTGATGATCCTCATTGCCCCTGTGATGATCCTCATTGCTCCTGTGATGATCCTCATTGCCCCTGTGATTACCCTCATTGCTCCTGTGATGATCCTCATTGGCCCCTGTGATGATCGTCATTGTCCCTGTGATGATCCTCATTGCCCCTGTGATGATCGTCATTGCTCCTGTGATGATCGTCATTGCTCCTGTGATGATCCCCATTGCCCCTGTGATGATCCTCATTGGCCCTGTCGTGATCCTCATTGCCCCTGTGATGATCCTCATTGTCCCTGTGATGATCCTCATTGCCCCTGTGATGATCCTCATTGTCCCTGTGATGATCCTCATTGGCCCTGTGATGATCCTCATTGGCCCTGTGATGATCTTCATTGGCCCTGTGATGATCTTCATTGTCCCTGTGATGATCCTCATTGTCCCTGTGATGATCCTTATTGTCCCTGTGATGATCCTCATTGTCCCTGTGATGATCCTCATTGGCAAGTTTTTTTCATAATTGACATTCGAGTTTTTGCCTGAGGCCGGCTTTTCTCTAGGTGGGTCTTCCACGCCATGGGTCGGTCAAAGGTCACTCCTATGTATACAGGGGTTTCTTCTGGTCGTAGGGTACGTCCATTTAGCGTCAGATTAGCTCTCTCTGAGGTCTTGTTGATGGCGAGAAGACTGTGTGGGTTGTCTTTCCTTCATTAATTCTGACCAGCCATGTACCGGCCCACTAATCTAGCACTGTCAGGGCTTGTTGTTGAATTCTTTCGGCTGCAGAAGTGATATTTTCTTCAGAAGTCCACATGACCAGATCCTCAACATATACAGAGCGTGGCCGACTCTTCTTCGTATGTTTTCTATGATATCATTTATGTGGACTAGGAACAATGTCACTGACAGGGCTCCTTTCTGAGGGACTTCTTGCTCTAGGGTCATATTCCTGCTGGTGTGCCCTTGGACTTTGAGATTGTCATTTCTGTTCTCCAGGTACCGGCATGTCCATTTGTACGTTCTGCGACTTACCTGGCTACTGCTTAGTTTTACTTTCAGAAAACGTTTCCACAGAAAGTTATTGCTTATATTGTTCAGTAACCAGTGCTATATAAAAGCCTTATATTATTCAATCATCACTGTTATATGGAAGAGGTATATTGTTCAGTAATCATTGCTATATAAAAGCCTTATATTGTTCAATAATCATTGCTATCTGAAAGCCTTATATTGTCCAATAATCAATGCTATCTGAAGGTTACCGCTGCTGAATTTTTTTTTTTTTTGGTCTGATTTTTTGTCTAATGCAATCTTCTTCTGTGAGAGATAATCATATTCTTACTTTGGAGTTATCTTATCTTAGCAGTAGCGGAGATAATCATATTCTCGTTCTTGGAGTTATCTTATCTTAGCAGTAGCGGAGATAATCATATTCTCGTTCTTGGAGTTATCTTATCTTAGCAGTAGCGGAGATAATCATATTCTCGTTCTTGGAGTTATCTTATCTTAGCAGTAGCGGAGATAATCATATTCTCGTTCTTGGAGTTTTTAAAATCTCATCTTGGCAGTAGTGGAAATAATCATATTCTGACACATGGAGTTATCTCATCTTGGCAGTAGTGGAAATAATCATATTCTGACATATGGAGTTATCTCATCTTGGCAGTAGTGGAAATAATCATATTCTGACATATGGAGTTATCTCATCTTGGCAGTAGTGGAAATAATCATATTCTGACATATGGAGTTATCTCATCTTGACAGTAGTGGAAATAATCATCATTGCTCCTGTGATGATCGTCATTGCTCCTGTGATGATCCCCATTGCCCCTGTGATGATCCTCATTGGCCCTGTCGTGATCCTCATTGCCCTGTGATGATCCTCATTGTCCCTGTGATGATCCTCATTGCCCCTGTGATGATCCTCATTGTCCCTGTGATGATCCTCATTGGCCCTGTGATGATCCTCATTGGCCCTGTGATGATCTTCATTGGCCCTGTGATGATCTTCATTGTCCCTGTGATGATCCTCATTGTCCCTGTGATGATCCTTATTGTCCCTGTGATGATCCTCATTGTCCCTGTGATGATCCTCATTGGCCCTGTGATGATCTTCATTGGCCCTGTGATGATCTTCATTGTCCCTGTGATGATCCTCATGGCCTGGTTTTGCAGTGGTGTGATTTTATTAAAGTTGGACCGTGTTACAGCTGCCCATGCTTCTATGCCAAAGTCTAGGGCAGCTCTCACATAACCAGTCTCACATAACCAGTCTCACATAACCAGTCTCACATATCCAGCTCTCACATGTCCAGTCTCACATAACCAGTCTCACATAACCAGTCTCACATATCCAGCTCTCACATGTCCAGTCTCACATAACCAGTCTCACATAACCAGTCTCACATATCCAGCTCTCACATGTCCAGTCTCACATAACCAGTCTCACATAACCAGTCTCACATATCCAGCTCTCACATGTCCAGTCTCACATAACCAGTCTCACATATCCATCTCTCACATATCCAGCTCTCACATGTCCAGTCTCACATAACCAGTCTCACATATCCAGCTCTCACACATCCAGCTCTCACATATCCAAGTCTCACATATCCAGATCTCATATATCCAAGTCTTATATATCCAGCTCTCGCAGTTTCTCTAGGAAAAAGGAAGGAGGAGGAAGAAGAAGGAAGGAGGAAGAAGAAGGAAAAAGAAGGTTGTACTAGCAAGTTTTTTTCATAATTGACATTCGAGTTTTTGCCTGAGGCCGGCTTTTCTCTAGGTGGGTCTTCCACGCCATGGGCCGGTCAAAGGTCACTCCTATGTATACAGGGGTTTCTTCTGGTCGTAGGGTACATCCATTTAGCGTCAGATTAGCTCTCTCTGAGGTCTTGTTGATGGCGAGAAGACTGTGTGGGTTGTCTTTCCTTCATTAATTCTGACCAGCCATGTACCGGCCCACTAATCTAGCACTGTCAGGGCTTGTTGTTGAATTCTTTCGGCTGCAGAAGTGATATTTTCTTCAGAGGTCCACATGGCCAGATTCTCACCATATACAGAGCGTGGCCGACTCTTCTTCGTATGTTTTCTATGATATCATTTATCTGGACTAGGGACAATGTCACTACAGGGCTCCTTTCTGAGGGACTTCTTGCTCTAGGGTCATATTCTTGCTGGTGTGCCCTTGGACTTTGAGATTGTCATTTCTGTTCTCCAGGTACCGGAATGCCCATTTGTACATTCTGTGACTTACCTGGCTACTGCTTAGTTTTACTTTCAGAAAACTTTTCCACAGAAAGTTATTGCTTATATTGTTCAGTAATCATTGCTATATGAAAGCCTTATATTGTTCAATCATCATTGTTATATGAAAGACGTATATTGTTCAGTAATCATTGCTATATAAAAGCCTTATATTGTTCAATCATCATTGTTATATGAAAGACGTATATTGTTCAGTAATCATTGCTATATAAAAGCCTCATATTGTTCAATAATCATTGCTATATGAAAGCCTTATATTGTCCAATAACCATTGCTATCTGAAGGTTACCGCCGCTGAAATTTGTTGTTGATTTTTTTTTTGTTTGTGTCTGATTGTTTTGTCTAATGCAACCTTCTTCTGTGAGAGATAATCATATTCTGACACATGGAGTTATCTCATCTTGGCAGTAACGGAGATAATCATATTGTGACACATGGAGTTATCTCATCTTGGCAGTAACGGAGATAATCATATTCTGACACATGGAGTTATCTCATCTTGGCAGTAACGGAGATAATCATATTCTGACACATGGAGTTATCTCATCTTGGCAGTAGAGGAGATAATCATATTCTGACACATGGAGTTATCTCATCTTGGCAGTAGAGGAGATAATCATATTCTGACACATGGAGTTATCTCATCTTGGCAGTAGAGGAGATAATCATATTCTGACACATGGAGTTATCTCATCTTGACAGTAGCTAATTAGCCGTTGCGAGTGTTCACATGTGTGTGTTTATGTGTGCGTGGTTATGTGTTTGTGTATGTGAGTGCATGTGTGAAGGAGAAAGAGAATTGGTATATTGAGTTTATTGTTCAGTTGTCGTTTTAAACTTCTACCAGTTTCAGTCATAATTTCTTTTGTTCATAACATTTTATCACCTGCCAGGGCTATGAGAGTAGATGGAGGCGTACGTTCAGTTTTACAAAAAGAAAATGGAAAGAGTGAGGAACTTTCATTACCAGGGCCAGTTTCACCGCAGTCGTCATTTCTCTTATCTTTGCCATCGTTATATATCCTTCTCTGGTTTCCTCTCTCTCTCTCTCTCTCTCTCTCTCTCTCTCTCACACAGACATACACACATTCCCTTCCTCTCTTTCCGTGTATATTGTGAGGTTTCTGTTCTACCTCAGTATTTTCATTTTACTTGCTCCTCTCTCCACTCTTCATGATTATCATCGTTTTGGTTGCTGTCATCCTTCCAATCTTTATGATTATCATCGTTTTGGTTGCTGTCATCCTTCCAATCTTTATGATTGTCATCATTTTGTGTGTTGTCGTCCCTCCACTCTTTATGAATATCTTTCAGGATTTGGAATTGCCAAGGGATTTTTAAGGCGGAGGGACTTCCGGTCTCACTCCCTAGAGACCAGGGAATTTTACTATTGGTGGGATTCATGAGAAAGAAATCCCTGCCACTTCTGGTGGGATTCATGAGAAATTTCTGCCACCTCTGGCGGGATTCATGAGAAAGAAATCCCTGCCACTTCTTGTAGGATTCATGAGAAAGAAATCCCTGCCACCTCTGGTGGGATTCATGAGAAAGAAATCCCTGCCACTTCTGGTAGGATTCATGAGAAAGAAATCCCCGCCACCTCTGGTGGGATTCATGAGAAAGAAATCCCTGCCACTTCTGGTAGGATTCATGAGAAAGAAATCCCTGCCACTTCTGGTGGGATTCATGAGAAAGAAATCCCTGCCACTTCTGGTGGGATTCGAACCTGGGAGTGCAGTGTCAGTAATTAACACATTAAAGAGTTACAAAGATGAAACACTCAGTGACCTGCGACCAGGAATATGCCAGACATGTGAGTTTTCTCTCAAGAATGGTAGTACAGTGGATTCTGTCTCAGTGCTGTATACCAGGTCACGAAACAGCGACAGCTTAACAAACGAAGGCGGCAGACTGCCACAAACAGATGCAAGCATGACATACGAGGAAGCTGAATCTGTGATTAAAACAACATTCAAGAACAAATGGACAAAATGTGTTCTGAGGTTACCAGAAAGATAATGCTCACCACCAACTCGGCAGACAAGAGAAAGTGGTTATTTATTCGGCTCTGCGTCCGTCACAGCAGCAAAGGGATGTAACCTTTACAAGCTCAGGGTTTGTCCCAGACACACACGCCCGGCACTGGCAGGGTGACAGCAGAACATACGAGTGTCCAATTTACGAGAAACAGAGAAAACACGTGTGGGCAACATACGTGAAACAGAGAAAACAGGTGTGGCCAATATATGAGAAACAGAGAAAACAGGAGTGGCCAACATACGAGAAACAGAGAAAACAGGTGTGGCCAACATACGAGAAACAGAGAAAACACGTGTGGCCAACATACGAGAAACAGAGAAAACAGGTGTGGCCAATATATGAGAAACAGAGAAAACAGGTGTGGCCAATATATGAGAAACAGAGAAAACAGGAGTGGCCAACATACGAGAAACAGAGAAAACAGGTGTGGCCAACATACGAGAAACAGAGAAAACAGGTGTGGCCAATATACGAGAAACAGAGAAAACAGGTGTGGCCAGCGCATGTATCAGTTCAAGATAAGGTGTATGGGGATTTACACCAACTCCAACTGACCACCGATTACTTTAGAAGTGTACAACTCGACTATGAGGACGATCGAAGAGGAAGAAGAAGAAAAAGGAGGAGGAGGAAGAAGAAGAATGAAGAAGAAGGAAGGAGGAAGAAGAAGGAAGAATGAGGAAGAAAATGAAGGAAAGAAGGAGGAAGAAGAAAAAGAAGAAAGAAGAAGGAAGGAGGAGGAAAAAGAAGAAGGAAAAAGAGGAAGAAAAAGAAGGAAGAAGAGGAAGAGGGAAAGAGAAGAAAAAGAAGAAGAAGCCGTAACCTTCGACACCCGAGGCAGATGCCTAACTTCGAGGCTACACGTCCTCTTCTCAGCCGTAAAATCTGTTTGTCTCCGCTATCTGTAGTTCTACGTTTTCGCTCTTGAAAGAGTCCTTGTTGTTATTAATTGTTTTGTTCACAATTTCCGCTTCAGCTTTTCTGTTTTCGGATCATTACTTCCCTTCCTTCAAGTGATGTCCCCTTGTCAACAGTTAAGTTTCTATACACAACATGGCAGACAAATCATGTCTCGGTGCTTTCCGAAGTGTGAGTGTATGTGCGTGCGTGCGTGCGTGTGTGTATGTGAGTGTGTCTGTGTGCTCTTAGCTGAGGATTCGAACCCTCGACCATTCGGTTCCTGGGCGAGTGCTCTAACCACTGCGCTAGCCGGTCCCCCGGTGTGTGTGTGTGTGTTTTTTTTTTTTTAACAGCCAAGCTTTTTTGTGTGCTACTGTTTGAAGAATTTCTTTTCTATTCTCGTGATTCTGCACTTTGAGGACCGAGTTCTCACCTGGGACACAATAGTTTGAATCTGGATAAGATTTAGGCCTTCTTTTTCTGTCGAACACTAATAACCCAACCTTCACGCTCTAGAGCCACCTCCCCTGTATGCCACTGTATTCTTATCTACAGCCACTTCTCCTGTATGCCACTGTATTCTTATCTACAGCCACTTCTCCTGTATGCCACTGTATTCTTATCTACAGCCACTTCTCCTGTATGCCACTGTATTCTTATCTACAGCCACTTCTCCTGCTGTATGCTACTGTATTCTTTCAAACATACAATCTTCCTTTGCATAAACACCGAATGGACCGAAGGAAACTGATAAATAAGATGTATATAACAAACTGTGACTAAGATGAGCGCGATCATGATTTCACATTTTGTACCATTCTTACAACTTTCTTGCGCCACACTTTTTTTAATTTTGATCTTCGTTCCCCCCTCCCCCCTTTTTTTCAGTGACTGTCAGGTTCTCTAACTTCTGTCTTCTCATGACATGTCCAGTGATTGTCAGGTTCTCTAACTTCTGTCTTCTCATGACATGTCCAGTGATTGTCAGGTTCCCTAACTTCTGTCTTCTCATGACATGTCCAGTGATTGCCAGGTTCCCTAACTCCTGTCTTCTCATGATATGTCCAGTGATTGTCAGGTTCCCTAACTTCTGTCCTCTCATGACATGTCCAGTGATTGTCAGGTTCTCTAACTTCTGTCTTCTCATGACATGTCCAGTGATTGTCAGGTTCTCTAACTTCTGTCTTCTCATGACATGTCCAGTGATTGTCAGTTTCCCTAACTTCTGTCTTCTTATGACATGTCCAGTGATTATCAGGTTCTCTAACTTCTGTCTTCTCATGACATGTCCAGTGATTGTCAGGTTCCCTAACTTCTGTCTTCTCGTGACATGTCCAGTGATTGTCAGGTTCCCTAACTTCTGTCTTCTCATGACATGTCCAGTGATTGTCAGGTTCCCTAACTTCTGTCTTCTCATGACATGTCCAGTGATTGTCAGTTTCCCTAACTTCTGTCTTCTCCTGACATGTCAAAAGAAATTTAATTTTCGTTATCGTAACATTTCATTTGGCCTTCGTTGTTGAACAACTCTGAGAGCTTCTTCGTGTGGCTTTCGTTGTTCAACAACTTCTCTGATTGTTTCTTCATTCTTTTCCAATGTATCTGTTGCATCTTTGTACCAAACTACTACCTTCTGTAGCTTCCAAGTTCTGTCTACGCCGTAAAACATTTCATTTCTTCTACGTCATTTTTTTAAACGAAAATCTCTTGTCCGAGTGTACCAACATTAGACAATGTCTGACCTGTTGTCCCGTGTTCAGTCCCGGATTTAGGCACAAAATAAACTTTTTAAAAAGCTGCCATTTAGGGCCTGGCAATCTGCTGGCAGCATTTATGAAAATGGAAAAAATGATGTGCAATAAAGTTTCGACCATGAACACCAAAAAAAAGTTATTCAGTGTTACATGGAACCCGTATTGTTACATGGAACTCGTATTGTTACATGGAACCCGCATTGTTACATGGAACCCTTATTGTTACATCGAACCCGTATTGTTACATGGAACCCGTATTGTTACATGGAACCCTTATTGTTACATCGAACTCGTATTGTTACATCGAACCCGTAATGTTACATCGAACCCGTATTGTTACATGAACCCGTATTGTTACATGAACCCGTATTGTTACATGGAACTCGTATTGTTACATGGAACCCGTATTGTTACATCGAACCCTTACTGTTACATCGAACCCTTATTGTTACATCGAACCCGTATTGTTACATGGAACCCTTATTGTTACATCGAACCCGTATTGTTACATGTAACCCGTATTGTTACATCGAACCCTTATTGTTACATCGAACCCGTACTGTTACATGGAACCCGTATTGTTACATGGAACCCTTATTGTTACATGGAAACCGTATTTTTACATGGATGCGAAGCGTGGGCACTAACCAAGTGCTTTCAAAATCTACCGGAAGCAGCGGAGATGTGGTTTATAAGAAAAACGACGAGGATATCATGGAAATGTGGTTTATAAGAAAAACGACGAGGATGTCATAGACAGCCAAGAAAACAAATGAAAAAGTTTTAAGCGAGGCCGGGTAAAAGAGAGAAATTATGGCACACGACAATCTAGATTTGTAGGACATGTTTTAAGAAGAGGCAAACTGGAACAGCTAGTGACAACAGGGAAACTGGAGGGGAAAAGGGACAGTGGAAGACAAAGAAATAGTATACTTGACGGACTAAAAGAGCGGAACAAAGCAGCCCAACACACATCTTATGGAAAGACCAAAGGATATATGGTTGTGGAAATGAATGACGACCAACGTCTGTTTGGCCAGAGAGAGAGAGAGAGAGAGAGAGAGAGAGAGAGAGAGAGAGAGAGAGAGACGCGGGCCCTCTCGAGTTATATTTTCAGAAAAAGCCCAAGCTTTATATAGCTTAGACCCTCCCCAAATCTAAATCTTAAACCGCAGCTAAGGATTTCACCAAATCTAAATCTTAAACCGCAGCTAAGGATTTCACCAAATCTAAATCCAGCACTGCGAGTATCTGAGAACCGTACGTACATATTTGATATTTTTATTCGCAAGGTGATCAAATTCTCACAGGTATCTTCCAACATGTTTGCTAGCCTGTTTATCTTCAGGTGTAAATCTACTCACTAAATGGATACACAAGTTTATGTGCAGTCCAGAGTTTTGCTTCGGGTAGAAAAATTAATCTTTTTGATGAATGTGAAAGCTGCGGTTTGTAGGCGAAAGAAAACAGGAAAATGGAGGAACATTCGGGAGTAAAAAGAAAGTCCAGATGGAACTGCAGGTGTGTTACAGTAAAACATGATTAGTTACACGATTTAGTGCGAGTAGTGCAAGGCAGTGCGAGGCAGTGCGAGGTAGTGCGAGGTAGTGCGATGTCTGTGGTTAGCATTTCTTTTTACTAGTGAAGGAAATCAGAAAGCGTGTTAGAAACGTGCGTGCAGGTCAGAGTTCATCAGGAACATTCACCTGCCGCAGGTGTGGTGACGACTGATGAAGATGACAGGTCATGAAATAAATGTTACTACAGGAACAACGTGAGTTTTTGCATTTCATTTATTCTTTGAAACATAAAATATAATATTTATCGATGTTTGATAATCTAGAGAAGACCGTCTTGGAAGGGTACGTAATGGGAAAAAGAAAGAGATGAAGACCACGGCGAAGATGGTTGCAGGACATCGTTGATGATCTGCAAATGGATGCATCAGCAGCAGGACATCTTGCTTACAACCGAGAGGCCTACAAGAGAGGTGTTAGGGAAGCAAGGTTCCGCAAGGGACATTCAAATGACTCACTGACTGACGATGTTTGTTCATTATTTTGACTGCATGATGAAGTATTACATATGTTCCTCGCCTTGCGATGGAGCTCTTTCTGATGAACCATCATATGATGTGATAAATAAATAATTCAATAATCACCAACACTTATCACTTTCAAAGAGTGACACGGCTGACATCTTGGATGTGACTGGATTGGTTCAGGTACATTTGAAATGAATCGAATTATTTGATTAGCCGGACAGTGAGGTCAGTTTTTTAAATATCAAGGCCAAGATCTGACGCAGATTTTGATTGGCTTGTGTAAAGGTTGTTCTAACACGGGACATGTTTGACAACACAGCGTATCGCTAGTCAGCCCAAGAACGGATCAAAGTTTGATGACAACCGAATGTGCGTCGCTATCGCAAACAATCGTAAAGTCGAAAAATCGTAAATCGAGGATTCGTAAGTGGCGGATAATCTGTATACAGATGGCGGAAGTCGCAGAATGAAGGACAGTGAACCTCAGATTTACAAAGGACGTCGCCAGCGCACGATGAATTCAGATCTCGGGAGAACACAGATTTATTTATTTAACGCTTTGACCAAAAAAAAATCCTTTATCATCTATCAGAATCTGTTATAGCATGTTGTTTCATTTCTCTTGTTGCTGTTGATTGATGAAGGCATAAGCCAAAATATTACATACACTCTTTTCTTGTAGTGGCGTGGAAAGATTGAAGAAACATCGATGCTGATAGCAATAACAAAGTTAAAGCTAAAACATCTATGGTGATAATAGCAGTAACAAAGTAATAGTGATAACATCAGTACTAGCAACAATAACATAATGCTGTAAATATCGCTTGCTCTCATTTCCATATTGATGGAAATCAGAAAGCGTGTTAGAAACGTGCGTGCAGGTCAGAGTTCATCAGGAACATTCACCTGCCGCAGGTGTGGTGACGACTGATGAAGATGACAGGTCATGAAATAAATGTTACTACAGGAACAACGTGAGTTTTTGCATTTCATTTATTCTTTGAAACATAAAATATAATATTTATCGATGTTTGATAATCTAGAGAAGACCGTCTTGGAAGGGTACGTAATGGGAAAAAGAAAGAGATGAAGACCACGGCGAAGATGGTTGCAGGACATCGTTGATGATCTGCAAATGGATGCATCAGCAGCAGGACATCTTGCTTACAACCGAGAGGCCTACAAGAGAGGTGTTAGGGAAGCAAGGTTCCGCAAGGGACATTCAAATGACTCACTGACTGACGATGTTTGTTCATTATTTTGACTGCATGATGAAGTATTACATATGTTCCTCGCCTTGCGATGGAGCTCTTTCTGATGAACCCATCATATGATGTGATAAATAAATAATTCAATAATCACCAACACTTATCACTTTCAAAGAGTGACACGGCTGACATCTTGGATGTGACTGGATTGGTTCAGGTACATTTGAAATGAATCGAATTATTTGATTAGCCGGACAGTGAGGTCAGTTTTTAAATACCAAGGCCAAGATCTGACGCAGATTTTGATTGGCTTGTGTAAAGGTTGTTCTAACACGGGACTTGTTTGACAACACAGCGTATCGCTAGTCAGCCCGAGAACGGATCAAAGTTTGATGACAACCGAATGTGCGTCGCTATCGCAAACAATCGTAAAGTCGAAAAATCGTAAATCGAGGATTCGTAAGTGGCGGATAATCTGTATACAGATGGCGGAAGTCGCAGAATGAAGGACAGTGAACCTCAGATTTACAAAGGACGTCGCCAGCGCACGATGAATTCAGATCTCGGGAGAACAAAGATTTATTTATTTAACGCTTTGACCAAAAAAAAATCATTTATCATCTATCAGAATCTGTTATAGCATGTTGTTTCATTTCTCTTGTTGCTGTTGATTGATGAAGGCATAAGCCAAAATATTACATACACTCTTTTCTTGTAGTGGCGTGGAAAGATTGAAGAAACATCGATGCTGATAGCAATAACAAAGTTAAAGCTAAAACATCTATGGTGATAATAGCAGTAACAAAGTAATAGTGATAACATCAATACTAGCAACAATAACATAATGCTGTAAATATCGCTTGCTCTCATTTCCATATTGATGGACATGACCAAAAGCCGTCTACAAAAGAGAGCACTGACCGATTGTCTTGTCTTGTCTTGTCTTCTGCAGCCTTCTATTTCATGTGCAGCTACCATCATAAATCATATATTTCTTGTATCTTTGTTTTGTCTTGTCTCCTGCAGCCTTCTATTTCATGTGCGGCTACCATCATAAATCATATATTTCGTGTATTTTTGTCTTGTCTTGTCTCCTGCAACCTTCCAATTCATGTGCAGCTACCATCATAAATCATATATTTCGTGTATTTTTGTCTTGTCTTGTCTTCTGCAGCCTTCTATTCCACGTGCAGGTACCATCATAAATCATATATTTCGTGTATCTTTGTCTTGTCTTGTCTTCTGCAGCCTTCTACTCCACGTGCAGGTACCATCATAAATCATATATTTCGTGTATCTTTGTCTTGTCTTGTCTTCTGCAGCCTTCTATTCCACGTGCAGCTACCATCATAAATCATATATTTCGTGTATCTTTGTCTTGTCTTGTCTTCTGCAGCCTTCTATTCCACGTGCAGCTACCATCATAAATCATATATTTCGTGTATCTTTGTCTTGTCTTGTCTTCTGCAGCCTTCTATTCCACGTGCAGGTACCATCATAAATCATATATTTCGTGTATTTTTGTCTTGTCTTGTCTTCTGCAGCCTTCTATTCCACGTGCAGCTACCATCATAAATCATATATTTCGTGTATCTTTGTCTTGTCTTGTCTTCTGCATCCTTCTATTCCACGTGCAGCTACCATCATAAATCATATATTTCGTGTATCTTTGTCTTGTCTTGTCTTCTGCAGCCTTCTATTCCACGTGCAGCTACCATCATAAATCATATATTTCGTGTATCTTTGTCTTGTCTTGTCTTCTGCAGCCTTCTATTCCACGTGCAGCTACCATCATAAATCATATATTTCGTGTATCTTTGTCTTGTCTTGTCTTCTGCAACCTTCTATTCCATGTGCAGCTACCATCATAAATCATATATTTCGTGTATCGTTGTCTTGTCTTGTCTCCTTCCTCATATAACTTTTATTGGTGACGGGACAAGCAGACATCTTGATAGGGCTCGACAAGGCGCTGGGAAAAGTTCTGAGAAGTAAAGAGAAATCTAGCTTGGCAAACATTCCACTTTTTGAGGAAAACTTTACCATCCATGAACTCCAGAGTGCTATGGGTAAGCTACAGCTAAGAAAAGCACCAGGACCAGACAAAATATCAAATGAAATGATCCTTCATCTGGGCCCTGTAGGAAAGTCCACACTGCTCAACTTCATTAACAAGACCTGGCAAAGTGGAGTACTACCAAAATCTTGGAAGTCAGCCATAGTTAGACCTATCCTGAAAAAAGGAAAGCCAGAAGATGACCTAAAAAGCTTTAGACCAATCTCACTGACTTCCAACATTGGAAAGCTAGCAGGACGAATGCTTAACAGAAGGCTGTACTGGTGGTTGGAATCCTCGGGGTCCCTCAGTAACTTCCAGCCAGGCTTCTACAAAAGATCAAGAACCAAAGATCAGTTATTTCTCCTCACTCAAAGTGTAAAACACAGTTTTTTTACACAAGAGAAACTCTGTAGCTGTCTTTGTAGACTTCTAGCAGGCATATGACAGGGTTTGTAGACTTCTAGCAGGCATATGACAGGGTTTGTAGACTTCTAGCAGGCATATGACAGGTTTTGTAGACTTCCAGCAGGCATATGACAGGTTTTGTAGACTTCCAGCAGGCATATGACAGGTTTTGTAGACTTCCAGCAGGCATATGACAGGGTTTGTAGACTTCCAGCAGGCATATGACATGGTTTTGTAGACTTCCACCAGGCATATGACAGGTTTTGTAGACTTCCAGCAGGCATATGACAGGGTTTGTAGACTTCCAGCAGGCATATGATATGGTTTGTAGACTTCCAGCAGGCATATGACAGGTTTTGTAGACTTCCAGCAGGCATATGACAGGGTTTGTAGACTTCCAGCAGGCATATGACAGCTTTTGTAGACTTCCAGCAGGCATATGACAGGTTTTGTAGACTTCCAGCAGGCATATGAAATGGTCTTGTAGACTTCCAGCAGGCATATGACAGGGTTTGTAGACTTCCAACAGGCATATGACAGGTTTTGTAGACTTCCAGCAGGCATATGACAGGTTTTGTAGACTTCCAGCAGGCATATGACAGGGTTTGTAGACTTCCAGCAGGCATATGACATGGTCTTGTAGACTTCCAACAGGCACATGACAGGGTTTGGCGAAAAGTATAGGAGGATTTTGGTTTTCTTCTTCTTTCTGCATGTACTGTTGGTGTGTACAGTGTGTTAATGGGGGCTTTACTTAGGCCGTATCGTATCGTAGAGATCACGTTACGCACGTGAATAACAGGGTAGATTTTCATCTTGATCTTCGTGAATTGAGGTTACTGGACTAGTTATACATAGAATTCCAGCTCTCACTCTCACTTGCTGGATTAGTTAAACAATGTTCCAAACATATTTCTCATCAAGGTTCTTCAAAACCTCACGTTGACGACAACTGGTACAGATAGTCAAGTAAATCCTGGGTAAAAAAAAATCAAGTAAATCCTGGGTAATGTGACTTGGAACATTTATTGATGGAATGATGATAATGTTGATGAAAATAACATTAAATCTGACTGCTGGCTGGTTATCCCTGCCATGTGGCCAGTCCGTTCATACGTATAACTGCAGTACAACTATAACGTTCATATATTCCACGAAGACACCACACCGCACAAAAACCTCCACAAAGTTACACGTTCAAACCAAAAACTGATTCCACGCACTCAGCCTTGCCCCCACAATTCCCTGTCACGGGTTTTGCAGCCCCCGTGACCTTCTCCAAGGATCTCAGCACGAGAAAATAAAAAAAGAAAAACTATAATAATGCCCTTACTATTAACCCAACAATTTTTACCAGAATCCTGCTATAAAAGGTCTACTGTTAAAGATGCAAAACATGGGCATACATGGAAAAATGTATCAGTGATTACCAGGACCATACAAACTCAGGTCAGTAACAGACTGTCAAACAAACTCAGGTCAGTAACAGACTGTCAAACAAACTCAGGTCAGTAACAGACTGTCAAACAAACTCAGGTCAGTAACAGACTGTCAAACAAACTCAGGTCAGTAACAGACTGTCAAACAAACTCAGGTCAGTAACAGACTGTCAAACAAATGCACCCTGGATGAAGGTGACAAGTTTCTGCTCTTAGCTGCACCTTGTTCCTAATCTTTATAATTGACCTCCCCGACCTGTTGAACGCCCACAAAGCCATGTTTGCTGATGACCTTGACATATGGACTGGTGGAACAGGCCTGCAGCTGGCTGCTGAGAGACTTAATAGAACCCTCTTCACCATATCAGCCCTATTGCAATTTCTGGAAGTTGAAGATCAATGTTAATAAAACTACATATACAGTCTTCATTCTTAGCAATAAACTAGCAAAGACTGAACAGAAAATAACTCTTGATGGTGCTCAAATCATGAAAGAAAAAAGAAAATCCAACATACCTTGGTGTGAAACTAGTCAGGAAATTGAGTTTTAAAGAGTTCATGAATGGACTAGCAGAAAAAGCATCCAAAAGACTAAACCTACTCAAGCGACTTGCAAGTATATCCTGGGACGCTGACAAAGCAACACTCAGACAACTCTATACAGGATATGTTAGATCTATAATAGATTACAACCCCTCCCCCTACAGGTCACATCATCAAAGAGCTATCGTATACAAGTAGACAGAATCCAGAACCAAGCTGTTCATTTCATGTTTGGGGCAATGAGATCAACACCCACAGCTGCATGTGAAATTTATGCAGACATAGAGCCATTAGATATAAGATGTGAAAAGTCAACGATTGAGGTAGTAGAAAGATATAAACGCATGTCCCCAGACCATCCTAACAGATTAGTGGTTGATAAATGGAAGCATAATAACAGACTAAAACTGAAAACTCCAGTGCACATAGCAGAACAGTTAAACACAAGACACAAACTCCCTGAAGACAGAGAAGAACTTACAAAGTACCAGACATCCCACCAAACACAAACTATACACTTCCTCAAAATAAAACCAGACTCAAGAACAAGTTTGTGAACAAATCATCAGATCCCAACAGCCTAAAGCTGTGTGCACTGGAGACCATAGAATCCTACCCCAAGGACTGGATCCATGCATACACTGATGGGTCAGCATTCAAGGAAACACACAATGCAGGATATGGGGTAATCATTATGTTTCCAGACAAGACAACAAGCCACGTTTCTGCTCCTTGTGGATCTCGCTGCTCCAATTATGATTCAGAGATGCAGGCAATATTAGCAGCCCTGGCAGTCACCACCACCAAACACAAAACTGCCTCTCACTCAAAAAATCTTGTTATTTTCTCAGACTCCCAGTCTGCTCTCCAGGCCCTTGAAAACCATCAGCTGATCACATTACAACTAACATACTCAGTGCAATAAACCAACTCGCCTCCTATGACATCAAGAGTGACCGCTGACCACACACCATACTGCATGCACTGCAACAGACAAGAAGAAGAAGAAACTGTTAAGCACCACCTGCTGGACTGCAGTGCATTGAAGGACCTTCAGAAGAACCTGATACCACCAAACTCCTCAATCATCGACATTGTGTAAGGAGATGTAGAACAACTGAAGAGGACACGTACGTTTCATTATCTGGCACAAGTGAGTGAAAACTCGTAAACAGGGGGATCGGAAAAGTCAGTCTTGTCCTACGTTTATTATTGCTCAAAGGAAGAGAGCTACTTTGATCCTATATTGATCATTGCCCAGATGAGCAAGGTTAATTTTCTACTGTGCTCATAATTGTTCAGGAGAAATGGGTTAGTTTTGCAATATGTTTATTACTGTGTAAGCTAAAAGAATTAGCTTTGTCTTTTGTTCATTATTGATCTGGCGAAGAGGATTAGTTTTGTTTCACGTTCATCAATTTTCAAAGATATTCACCACTGTTCAAAGTTAGTTTTGTTAATTACTGTTCAGGGACAAGGGGTTAATTTTTCCTATGTTCATCATTGCTCTAGCAAAAGGCGTTCATATGTTCATTATTGCTCTAGCAAAAGGCGTTCATATGTTCATTATTGCTCTAGCAAAAGGCGTTCATATGTTCATCATTGTTCTAGCAAAAGGCGTTCATATGTTCATCATTGTTCTAGCAAAAGGCGTCCATATGTTCGTTATTGTTCTAGCAAAAGGCGTTCATATGTTCATCATTGTTCTAGCAAAAGGCGTTCATATGTTCATTATTTTTCAAGAGAAAAGGGTTAGTTGTGCTTATGTTCATCAATGTTTAGAGTAAAAAAGATTAGCTCTACAGTACACATGAAAGAGAATTTTACGTGCAAGTGGCATTTCCACCATACAGCACAGCTGCTCAAGATTTGCCAAGTAATAAGTGCAGCTGGCATTTCCACCATACAGCACAGCTGCTCAAGATTTGTCAAGTAATAAGTGCAGCTGGCATTTCCACCATACAGCACAGATGCCCAAGATTTGCCCATTTTTTTCTGAACTAAAATCGTATTTTATAGCTTGGAGTCATCACATGTGCTTTCTTTTTTTTTTATTTTGCAGGCAGACGATAATCATGAAGATCTGTATTCTGCTGTCATGCTGTCTGCTGTTCACTCTCACAGCCGGCACTGGTATGTGTAATAATCTAATGAGTGTTCATTTTTAGTCGCTGTTTGAAATATTTGTTTCTCTGCGTGTTTGTGACTTCTGTCTCTATCAAGTCTGTCCTTTTTATTTATCCACAGTCTGGTCAGACCCGAGTTCTTTTCAGCTTTGGAAGCAGAGAAGATATATGGGATATCTGTCAGATATCGCTTCAGATTACAACATAATACACGGAACTGTGCTCACAGGGAAAATACTATCTAATTATTCAACCAAGAAGGCGTTTATTTCAGCCATAATAGTTACATCTTCCTCTCTCTCCTATGACTCACTCCAGTTCTCTCTAAAAATTCTCATAAAATTATACAACGGTCATCTAGCGTGTTTGGTCAGAGAGACCGACTCACTAATCAGATGCATTTTTTGTTATAGTCGTTTCACGTACCCCGTGCTAAACCTGTGAAATATCAGATAATCTGCGAAGGTTTAGTATTCTGGTTGGTGTACTCACTAAGTCAAGAGCTCACAGTCACTGTTCCATCACTGGTTGGTGTACTCACTAAGTCAAGAGCTCACAGTCACTGTTCCATCACTGGTTGGTGTACTCACTAAGTCAAGAGTTCACAGTCACTGTTCCATCACTGGTTGATGTACTCACTAAGTCAAGAGCTCACAGTCACTGTTCCATCACTGGTTGATGTACTCACTAAGTCAAGAGTTCACAGTCACTGTTCCATCACTGGTTGATGTACTCACTAAGTCAAGAGTTCACAGTCACTGTTCCATCACTGGTTGATGTACTCACTAAGTCAAGAACTCACAGTCACTGTAATATAACAATAGAAGAAATAGAGGAGACAGGCGCTAGAGGAGACAGGCGCTAGAGGAGACAGGCGCTAGAGGAGACAGGCGCTAGAGGAGACAGGCGCTAGAGGAGACAGGCGCTAGAGGAGACAGGCGCTAGAGGAGACAGGCGCTAGAGGAGACAGGCACTAGAGGAGACAGGAAAAAAATAATAACCGAGTTACTGAATGACATTTACACCAGTGGTTATATTCCCAGTGACCTGATTAAATCCACGTTTATAGTACTACCAAAGAAACCAGGTGCAAAGGAATGTGATGACCACCGGACTATCAGCCTCTCATGTCACATAACGAAGCTACTTCTGAGAATCATTATGAGAAGAACAGGGAAAAAGATAAAAATGGAAACAGCAGATGAACAGTTTGGATTTGTTGAAGGAAAAGGAACACACAATGCCATTTATGCTTTACGAACACTAACAGAAAGAGCTTTAGAAGTACAGAAAGATCTCTACTTATGCTTCATTGATTACACTAAGGCATTTGACAAGGTGAAACATAATGAAATTATTAAAATGCTTGAAGACATCAATATAGACGGCAAAGACCTGAGGATTGTAAAACATCTATACTGGCAGCAAGAAACAGCAATTCGAGTTGAAAATAGAACTGGAAAATATCAACCTATAAAACAAGGGGTGCGACAAGGATGTGTACTATCTCCAGACCTTTTTTCTCTGTACAGCGAGAATATTCTAAGAACAATCATCACAGAACCAGACATAACAATTGGAGGATACAATATTAACAACTTTCGATATGCTAACGACACAGTACTGATAGCTGAGAACCAACAAGATCTGCAAAATCTCTTGGATAAAGTCGCCAAAGAAAGTGAACAGAAAAAACATTACTTTGAACATAAAAAGACAGAGACTATGGTTATATCTAAGAAACAGAATCCACCAACATGCAGTATTAAATTAAACGGAACTATTCTAAAGCAAGTGCAGAAATTCAAATACCTTGGAGCAGTAATAACTTCAGATGGGAAATCTTATCTTATATCTTATATCCTTCCCGTGCCGTTAGACGTCACATAGGGCTCGCAAAGTAGTTCGCCAATTTTTCCTGTCTTCGGCGAGTCTTTCAACCTCATCAAAGGATTTTATGCCTGTTAACTTGGCCTCTCTTAATAATGTTCTCTTCAGAGTTTCACGCGGTCTGCCCCTTTTTCTTCGGCCTGTTGTGTTCCACTTGATAGCTTGTTTTGGGATTCTCTGCTCATTTCTTCTCATCAAGTGGCCAACATATGTCCATCTCCTTTTCCTGATCACCAGTGAGACTGGTTGTTGTTCAGTCATCTGTCTTATCTCTGCATTGTTCTTGAATTCATTCCACTTGATGCCGAGTATTTTCCTTAGGCATGTGTTTTCAAAAGAGTCTAATTTCTTTTCTATTTCTTTAGTTGTTTTCCAGCTTTCGCATGCATAAATGAGGGTGGATATTACATTTGAATTGAATAGTCTTAACTTGGTTTTTGTGCTTATAACTTTTGAATTCCATATGTTCTCAAGATTCTTGAAGATTGATGCTGCTTTTGCAATTCTGATCCTAACTTCCTTTCTAGTGTCACCATCCTGGTCTATGTAGCTGCCAAGGTATGCAAATTGATTGACTTCTTCAATATCTGTCCCTTCTATGTGTATTTTTCCATTTTGATTGATGGGAATTTTCATTATTTTTGTTTTGTCCTTGTTAATTTCAAGTCCTATTTTGCTAGCCAGTGAAGACAGGCTATCTGTTTTTTCTTGCATGGAATTCACATTATTACTGATAAGAGTTATGTCATCAGCAAAATCAAGATCTTCTAGTTGGGTCCCATGTACCCAGTCAATACCTGTGTTACCTGTGCAGCATTTTTTCATTATGAAGTCTATTGTAATCCCAAAAAAGATGGGAAATGCAGAACAGAAATTAGGAACACAAGAACAGTTTGGATTTGTTGAAGGAAAAGGAACACACAATGCCATTTATGCTTTACGAACACTAACAGAAAGAGCTTTAGAAGTACAGAAAGATCTCTACTTATGCTTCATTGATTACACTAAGGCATTTGACAAGGTGAAACATAATGAAATTATTAAAATGCTTGAAGACATCAATATAGACGGCAAAGACCTGAGGATTGTAAAACATCTATACTGGCAGCAAGAAACAGCAATTCGAGTTGAAAATAGAACTGGAAAATATCAACCTATAAAACAAGGGGTGCGACAAGGATGTGTACTATCTCCAGACCTTTTTTCTCTGTACAGCGAGAATATTCTAAGAACAATCATCACAGAACCAGACATAACAATTGGAGGATACAATATTAACAACTTTCGATATGCTAACGACACAGTACTGATAGCTGAGAACCAACAAGATCTGCAAAATCTCTTGGATAAAGTCGCCAAAGAAAGTGAACAGAAAAAACATTACTTTGAACATAAAAAGACAGAGACTATGGTTATATCTAAGAAACAGAATCCACCAACATGCAGTATTAAATTAAACGGAACTATTCTAAAGCAAGTGCAGAAATTCAAATACCTTGGAGCAGTAATAACTTCAGATGGGAAATCTTATCTTATATCTTATATCCTTCCCGTGCCGTTAGACGTCACATAGGGCTCGCAAAGTAGTTCGCCAATTTTTCCTGTCTTCGGCGAGTCTTTCAACCTCATCAAAGGATTTTATGCCTGTTAACTTGGCCTCTCTTAATAATGTTCTCTTCAGAGTTTCACGCGGTCTGCCCCTTTTTCTTCGGCCTGTTGTGTTCCACTTGATAGCTTGTTTTGGGATTCTCTGCTCATTTCTTCTCATCAAGTGGCCAACATATGTCCATCTCCTTTTCCTGATCACCAGTGAGACTGGTTGTTGTTCAGTCATCTGTCTTATCTCTGCATTGTTCTTGAATTCATTCCACTTGATGCCGAGTATTTTCCTTAGGCATGTGTTTTCAAAAGAGTCTAATTTCTTTTCTATTTCTTTAGTTGTTTTCCAGCTTTCGCATGCATAAATGAGGGTGGATATTACATTTGAATTGAATAGTCTTAACTTGGTTTTTGTGCTTATAACTTTTGAATTCCATATGTTCTCAAGATTCTTGAAGATTGATGCTGCTTTTGCAATTCTGATCCTAACTTCCTTTCTAGTGTCACCATCCTGGTCTATGTAGCTGCCAAGGTATGCAAATTGATTGACTTCTTCAATATCTGTCCCTTCTATGTGTATTTTTCCATTTTGATTGATGGGAATTTTCATTATTTTTGTTTTGTCCTTGTTAATTTCAAGTCCTATTTTGCTAGCCAGTGAAGACAGGCTATCTGTTTTTTCTTGCATGGAATTCACATTATTACTGATAAGAGTTATGTCATCAGCAAAATCAAGATCTTCTAGTTGGGTCCCATGTACCCAGTCAATACCTGTGTTACCTGTGCAGCATTTTTTCATTATGAAGTCTATTGTAATCCCAAAAAAGATGGGAAATGCAGAACAGAAATTAGGAACACAATAGACCAAGCAAAGACTGCATTTCAGAGAATGAGAAACATATTAGCTAACACATCCTTATCAATGAATATTAGAAAACGAGTCCTAAAATGCTATATTGAACCTATCTTGTTATATGGAAGTGAATCATGGACAATAGGCAAGTCTGCACAAAAATCATTGGAAGCAGCAGAAATGTGGTCTATTAGAAGGATGTTGCAAATCCCCTGGACAGCAAAAATAACTAATGAAGAATGTAGGAGAAGAGCTGGAGAGACAAAAAATCTTGTTTAAAAAAATAAGAGAGAGACAGTGTACTTTCATAGGACATACAATGAGAAGAGGGGGGCATTGAAAATATTATAACAACAAGAAAAATAGAAGGAAGAAGATCAAGAGGAAGACCAAGAGAAATGATACTGGACATCTGACTGGATGGTGTGAGAGGAGATCACCAACTGAACTGATGGCCTGCATGAAGGATCGGGTACTCTGGAGAAGCATAATAGCAACACCAGTCGGCACGGCACCTGATGATGATGACATAGAAAACTACTTATCATTTTTCAACATAATCCCGAAAATGTTCC
This sequence comes from Achatina immaculata, assembly GCA_009760885.1. Lineage (NCBI taxonomy): Eukaryota > Metazoa > Mollusca > Gastropoda > Stylommatophora > Achatinidae > Lissachatina > Lissachatina immaculata. The sequence continues at coordinate 915,110 of CM019715.1, read as the reverse complement.
ATGCAGACCCCGTCAACCCTTCATTAATACCCGGATTCTTAGAGAAAAACCTTTATATGACTCTGTGGCCTCTTTATGTCCGTATTGAACTTCTTCCCACTTACCGCCTCCTTGATGGGTCCAAACATATGATAATTACATGGTGCGAGGCCATGTGAATATATTGGTTGTGGAAGACAATCCAAAGACAAATTCGTAATATGCTGCACCTGTTGTATAAGGCCGCGCAATACATCATAACTGAGCAAACTGTAACGTTTTGACATTATTACAGGCCTCAAGTGGTCCTCACGCAGGCCACGGTAAGCTTCGCTGTTGATGGTGGTTCCTTTGGATATGTAATGTTTCATGAATGAGTCTTTAAAGTGCAAGAAGAGCGTGAGTATCAGTTTCCGACCGACGGAGTTCTTCGGAACTTCTGTTTCTGCTAGGAAGAATGTCGCCACTCTTCTCTGGCGTGTCCTGTGGCCTGCAGGCTTCCTGTGACACTTATATACCTGCTAAAGCGATGCACGCATGTCTTCATAATGTCTCTTTATTCTGCGATGAATACCGTACAAGTTTCTTACCTTACACTACCCAAGAAACGAATAATTACGCGCTGTTCTTCTCTCGTGCATGCTTTCAAGGGAACGGCCATCTTTATTCTGGTGTGCTGACGTCATTTTTTCAAACTGACGGACGTGCTTTGCACACATACATCTAGAGAGTGATGATATAACATATATGTACTGAAACTGTCTGCTGCTGAATTTAGATTTTTGTTAGATGAAAATTAAGGCTATTTGTCTACACGCTCTGGTGATAATGACGATAGCAGTAATTCTGGGTAGCAGCAATTTTAATGTAATTACATTCAGCAGCAAAAACTGCATCTGAACAGCAAATAATATCAGTATTCTTAATATGTTTACTATGTCTTCCTTAAAAATGTCTAAAAAGAAATTAGACTCTTTTGAAAACAAATGCCTAAGGAAAATACTCGGCATCAAGTGGAATGAATTCAAGAACAATGCAGAGATAAGACAGATGACTGAACAACAACCAGTGTCATGGGTGATCAGGAAAAGGAGATGGACATATGTTGGTCACTTGATGAGAAGAAATGATCAGAGAATCCCAAAACAAGCTATCAAGTGGAATACAACAGGCCGAAAAAAAAAAGAGGCAGACCGCGTGAAACTCTGAAGAGGACATAGAAAACTACTTATCATTTTTCAACATAATCCCGAAAATGTTCCATGCAGACCCCGTCAACCCTTCATTAATACCCGGATTCTTAGAGAAAAACCTTTATATGACTCTGTGGCCTCTTTATGTCCGTATTGAACTTCTTCCCACTTACCGCCTCCTTGATGGGTCCAAACATATGATGGTGCGAGGCCATGTGAATATATTGGTTGTGGAAGACAATCCAAAGACAAATTGTAATATGCTGCACCTGTTGTATAAGGCCGCGCAATACATCATAACTGAGCAAACTGTAACGTTTTGACATTATTACAGGCCTCAAGCAGGCCACGGTAAGCTTCGCTGTTGATGGTGGTTCCTTTGGATATGTAATGTTTCATGAATGAGTCTTTAAAGTGCAAGAAGAGCGTGAGTATCAGTTTCCGACCGACGGAGTTCTTCGGAACTTCTGTTTCTGCTAGGAAGAATGTCGCCACTCTTCTCTGGCGTGTCCTGTGGCCTGCAGGCTTCCTGTGACACTTATATACCTGCTAAAGCGATGCACGCATGTCTTCATAATGTCTCTTTATTCTGCGATGAATACCGTACAAGTTTCTTACCTTACACTACCCAAGAAACGAATAATTACGCGCTGTTCTTCTCTCGTGCATGCTTTCAAGGGAACGGCCATCTTTATTCTGGTGTGCTGACGTCATTTTTTCAAACTGACGGACGTGCTTTGCACACATACATCTAGAGAGTGATGATATAACATATATGTACTGAAACTGTCTGCTGCTGAATTTAGATTTTTGTTAGATGAAAATTAAGGCTATTTGTCTACACGCTCTGGTGATAATGACGATAGCAGTAATTCTGGGTAGCAGCAATTTTAATGTAATTACATTCAGCAGCAAAAACTGCATCTGAACAGCAAATAATATCAGTATTCTTAATATGTTTACTATGTCTTCCTTAAAAATGTCTAAAAAGAAATTAGACTCTTTTGAAAACAAATGCCTAAGGAAAATACTCGGCATCAAGTGGAATGAATTCAAGAACAATGCAGAGATAAGACAGATGACTGAACAACAACCAGTGTCATGGGTGATCAGGAAAAGGAGATGGACATATGTTGGTCACTTGATGAGAAGAAATGATCAGAGAATCCCAAAACAAGCTATCAAGTGGAATACAACAGGCCGAAAAAAAAAAGAGGCAGACCGCGTGAAACTCTGAAGAGGACATTATTAAGAGAGGCCAAATTAGTAGGCATAAAATCCTTTGATGAGGTTGAAAGACTCGCCAAAGACAGGAAAAATTGGCGAACTACTTTGCGAGCCCTATGTGATGTTTAACGGCACGGGAAGGATATAAGATATATAAGATATGTCTTCCTTATTTACTTCCTTTATTCCGTCCTAATTTATATTTCTTGCTGTTTTCTCCTGTTGCTTTGTTGTTCTTCAACCCATGTCTGCACGCACACCCACCTTCTCCCGCTAACCTTAATGTTACCAAGAAAAAACCCTTCACTCTTTGCCAACAACCAGGCCACGATAATGTCTGCCACAGGCCAGGTCTTCGACTGATACACACAGCGTTAGGCACACCATCCCCACAGCTTCCCTGGATACACCCCGCCCAGAGATGAGGCTGACGTTTGCTCGCTATTTATCCCTTGTCTGCCTCCACTTTTACCGTTAACTCCTTCGGTTTGATGCTTCTTTTGCCGTAATTCTGGAGAAAAAATGTCCCGTAAATTATGTGTTTGTACTGGAAACATTTATGTTGTTGTTCTTGTCTTGTCTTTCTTTATAAGTAAACATATTCATACATACATACATGCATGCATACATACATACATACATACATACATACAGACAGACAAAATAGGTATTTTTATAGATATACATTTAGACAGACAAAATAGATATGTTTACAAACAAACATTTACATACGGACAGACAAAATTGATATGTTTATAAACAGACATTTACATAAAAAAACAAAATATATGTGTTTATAAGCAGACAATTACATAGACAGACAGACAAATTAGATATGCCTGTAAATAGGCATTTACATTAACAGACAGACAGAATAGATATGTTTATAAACATACATTTACATAAACAGACAAACACAATAGATATGTTTATAAAGAGACGTTTACCTAAACACAAACAAAATAGATATGTTTATAAACATACATTTACATAAACAGACAAACACAATAGATATGTTTATAAAGAGACGTTTACCTAAACACAAACAAAATAGATATGTTTACAAACAGACATGCGCCATTTTCCATTCCGTCCAACTAAACAAAACGAACGAGCCGCTGGTCGTCAGATGTTAGCAGTCAGATGTTAGCAGTCAGATGTTAGCAGTCAGATGTCAAATGTTGAGCTTCAGATGCTGACTGTTGATTATCAAATGTTATCCGACCAATGTTAACCGTGAAATGTTAACCACTGACCTCTAATGTTAACTGCCAAATGTTAACAGACCAGCTGTAACGTTTTAACGTTAACCACTAACTTGTTGGCTGGTGTGCATAGACATTACATACGATTATTAGTCAAAAAGTACTTTCCAATCAAGGGACGTAACCACTGGAAAATATATTAACAGACTCTCTCTCTCTCTCTCTCGTCTTTCGATACATTTTAATGGTTACGTTCCTTGATTTGTGTGGTTACCTTTTGACTCACTTTGGTACAAGTATTGACCTAAAAAGATGACCGTATATTTTTCTAAAACTGTCAGTTCTTGATAAAGTTAAATATAATGATTAATATAAGTATTATAAATATTATGATTAGTATAAGTAATATACATATAATGATTAATATAAGTAACATAAATATAATGATTAATATAACTAACATAAAATGATTGCCTGTTTTATATTTTCTGTGGCAGACAAATTGTAATGTCTGTTGCTTTATGTAAGGTCGGATTTATACTTTGTGAGGCCCCAAGCTGTGTAAAGCTTGGGTTCCCTTTGTTAAAAAGTTATACCAGAAGGTGTGAGGGCCCTAAGCTACAGAAAGCTTGGGGGCTCCTTTGTTTAAACATTACACCAGAAGGTGTTTGAGGGTCCTAAGCTATATAAAGCTTGTGGCTCTTTTTTTCAAAACGTTATACCAGAAGGTATGTGAGGGTCCTAAGCTACAGAAAGCTTGGGACGCCTTTGTTAAAAAATTGCGCCAGAAGGTGTATGAGGCCCTAAGTTGTACCTTGTGCAGCTCATTCCTAAATCCGCAACTGCTTTTATGAAAGAAAAAAGAAAACATTGCTGAAATTATTTCCCGGCAGGACAAAGTTTCATCATCTCTTTTGCGGCAAAAAATAACTAAACTTCTGTCCTACTTTATATTTCTTGCTGTTTTCTCCTGTTGCTTTGTTGTTCTTCAACCCATGTCTGCTTGCACACCCACCTTCTCCCGCTAACCTTAATGTTACCAAGAAAAAAACACGTCACTCTTTGCCAACAACCAGGCCACGATAATGTGTGGCACAGGCAGGTCTTCGACTGATACACACAGCGTTAGGCACACCATCCCCACAGCTTCCCTGGATACACCCCGCCCAGAGATGAGGCTGACGTTTGCTCGCTACTTATCCCTTGTCTGCCTCCACTTTTACCGTTAACTCCTTCGGTTTGATGCTTCTTTTGCCGTAATTCTGGAGAAAAAAAATGTCCCGTAAATTATATGTGTTTGTACTGGAAACATTTATGTTGTTGTTCTTGTCTTGTCTTTCTTTATAAGTAAACATACTCATACATACATACATGCATGCATGCATACATACATACATACATACAGACAGACAAAATAGGTATTTTTATAGAGATACATTTAGACAGACAAAATAGATATGTTTACAAACAAACATTTACATACGGACAGACAAAACTGATATGTTTATAAACAGACATTTACATAAAAAAACAAAATATATGTGTTTATAAGCAGACAATTACATAGACAGACAGACAAATTAGATATGCCTGTAAATAGGCATTTACATTAACAGACAGACAGAATAGATATGTTTATAAACATACATTTACATAAACAGACAAACACAATAGATATGTTTATAAAGAGACGTTTACCTAAACACAAACAAAATAGATATGTTTACAAACAGACATGCGCCATTTTCCATTCCGTCCAACTAAACAAAACGAACGCGCAGCTGGTCGTCAGATGTTAGCAGTCAGATGTTAGCAATCAGATGTTAGCAGTCAGATGTTAGCAATCAGATGTTATCAATCAGATGTTAGCAGTCAGATGTTAGCAATCAGATGTTAGCAGTCAGATGTTAGCATTCAGATGTCAGATGTTGAGCTTCAGATGCTGACTGTTGATTATCAAATGTTATCCGACCAATGTTAACCGTGAAATGTTAACCACTGACCTCTAATGTTAACTGCCAAATGTTAACAGACCAGCTGTAACGTTTTAACGTTAACCACTAACTTGTTGGCTGGTGTACATAGACATTACATACGATTATTAGTCAAAAAGTACTTTCCAATCAAGGGACGTAACCATTGGAAAATATATTAACAGACTCTCTCTCTCTCTCTCTCGTCTTTCGATACATTTTAATGGTTACGTTCCTTGATTTGTGTGGTTACCTTTTGACTCACTTTGGTACAAGTATTGACCTAAAAAAGATGACCGAATATTTTTTTACAACTGTCAGTTCTTGATAAAGTTAAATATAATGATTAATATAAGTATTATAAATATTTTGATTAGTATAAGTAATATACATATAATGATTAATATAAGTAACATAAATATAATGATTAATATAACTAACATAAAATGCTTGCCTGTTTTATATTTTCTGTGGCAGACAAATTGTAATGTCTGTTGCTTTATGTAAGGTCGGATTTATACTTTGTGAGGCCCCAAGCTGTGTAAAGCTTGGGTTCCCTTTGTTAAAAAGTTATACCAGAAGGTGTGAGGGCCCTAAGCTACAGAAAGCTTGGGGGCCCCTTTGTTTAAACATTACACCAGAAGGTGTTTGAGGGTCCTAAGCTATATAAAGCTTGTGGCCCTTTTTTCAAAACGTTATACCAAAAGGTGTGTGAGGGTCCTAAGCTACAGAAAGCTTGGGACTTCTGTGTTAAAAAATTGCGCCAGAAGGTGTATGAGGCCCTAAGTTGTACCTTGTGCAGCTCATTCCTAAATCCGCAACTGCTTTTATGAAAGAAAAAAGAAAACATTGCTGAAATTATTTCCCGGCAGGTCAAAGTTTCATCATCTCTTTTGCGGCAAAAAATAACTGAACTCGAATTGTGAACTTTTCTTCCAGATACGTACGTATTTTCCTAGGTGTGGAAGTAAATTCATGTGCGTGTTTTCTCGGCGTAGCTATAAACTCAATGTTTTCTCGGCGTAGCTATAAACTCAATGTTTTCTCGGCGTAGCTATAAACTCAATGTTTTCTCGGCGTAGCTATAAACTCAATGTAGCTATAATCAGTGTTTTCTTGGTGTAGCTATAAACAATATTTTCTCGGTGTAGCTATAAACAATATTTTCTCGGTGTAGCTATAAACAATATTTTCTCGGTGTAGCTATAATCAGTGTTTTCTCGGTGTAGCTATAATCAGTGTTTTCTTGGTGTAGCTACAAACAATGTTTTCTCTGTGTAGCTATAAACACAATGTTTTCTCGGTATAGCTATAAAGAAAGTTTTCTCAGTGTAGCTGTAAACACAATGTTTTCTCGGTGTAGCTATAAACACTGTTTTATCGGTGTAGTTATAAACAGTATTTTCTCGGTGTAGCTATAATCAGTGTTTTCTTGGTGTAGCTATAAACACAGTGTGGCTGACGTAATCCCGCCCAATGAGAAACAACGGGAAAATAAATATAAAACAAAGAAATTGGAAGATACGTTGATTTGTTCCAGGAAAAGCGGTAAAACACTGTATAAATCAACATGGCGGATGGCTTCTGCCAAAGATGCTTTGTTATGTCGCTCTGTGTTTTGAAGTTCTGTCTTAGAACAAAGTTCTCACGGACGTGTCAGAACAGAAACTGGCTTGCTCGAGGCGAGGTCATCAGAGTTCACTCCCCGATCTGAGTTTCTGTAGCCGTGTCTTGCTACACAAAATCATCACAACAGAAATGAGATTCCGAGACATGCAATATCCGTAACAGAAAACCCCAAATCAGAAATGACGCCATCAAATCCAGGGTTAGAGTAACATCAGTGTTACGCGGTACAGAGAAACAGCACGTGAAATGGTATGGTTACACAACTACCACCAGACGGTACACCACAAAAACATCAAGTCTAATGGTTTGGCCTCTTCACAGGACTACCACCAGACAGTATACCACAGAAACAACAAGTAAAAAGGTTTAGCCACATTACACAACTACCACCAGACAGTATACCACAAATCATTCACACTAAGAACTGTGGGAAACAGAGGAAGAATAACTCACGTTAGAGAAAGAAAGTTACAGAAATTTTAAATATTTCATTATATGAAGCAGACTTCTGAGCCCTATCACGACTTCTATTGTCTCTTTAACACAGAGAGGTATACGAGGAAGGAGGCTAGATAAGACAGATTTCTCCATCCTTTATTTGTCGACTCCATTCCATGTTTTAAAGGAGTTTTCGCTATGTATTTTTAATGTCATTTATAAGATAATGACAGTCCAACATCTGCTGCAGGACAGCACCTACATATGAGGAGTACACAAAGCCAACGGCAACCACATATGAAGAGTACACAAAGCCACAAGCAACCACATATAAGGAGTACACAAAGCCAGCAGCACCTGCATATGAGGAGTACATAAAGCAATAACATATGAGGAGTACATAAAGCCACCAGCAACCTGTATGAGGAGTACACAAAGTCAACAGCACCTGCATATGAGGAGTACATAAAGCAATCACATATAAGGAGTACACAGAGTCAACAGCACCTGCATAGGAGGAGTACATAAAGCAATTACATATAAGGAGTACACAAAGTCAACAGCAACCACATATAAGAGTACATAAAGCCAAGAGCAACCCAAGCTAAGATCACAGGCAATGTCTACAACCTAAGGAGAATTGCTGCGTTCTTCAGCAAACTGCCGCAATTGCTCGGAACGCTGAATGAATGAATGATCAGATGTTCACAAATGCTGTAAGATTTCCCACATTTATATACGAGGGGTGATTGATAAGTTCTCGGCATAAGGTACAAATACTTGAAACGCACAGCTGATATTAGGTGCATTTGTAAATCAGGTTGATGTAAGAATAAACACCAAGTTTCAAGAAAATAACTGCAATCAATTTTCTTTTACGGGCTATTGAAGTGGTAAGGGGCGACAGAAATAGAGAAAATGGATAAAATTTCTCATCGAGCAGTCATTCGCTACCTCTGAATCAAGGGCTTATCATCGAAGGAGATCCATAAGGATATGTTAGAGACTCTAGGGGAGAGTGCCCCTTCTTACAGCACAGTGAAGAAATGAGCAGCTCAATTCAAACATGGAAGAGAGAGTCTGGAAGATGATCCCCATCCAGGAAGACCAAGAACGGTAACCACCGATGAAACCACCGGCAGAATCCATGACTTGATAATGGAGGATCGACGACTAACTGATCGGTGCATTGCTACTGAGTTGGATATCTTTCATGAACTTTTTCATGCCATTATTCACAATAATCTTCAAATCACAAAGGTTTCTGCTCGACTGGTCCCGAAACTTCTTGTAGCTGATCACAAACGACAGAGTCTCAACACGTCAAGTGACAATCTTGGCCATTTTTCTGCATATCCTGAAAAAGTTTCTTCAGCAATTTGTGACTATAGATGAGACTTGGGTTCATCATTTTCAACCAGAAACTAAAGAACAGTCAAAGCAGTGGAAACATCATGGATCCCCACCTCCAAAGAAAACAATGGTGGTTCTGTCTGCAGGCAAAGTGATGGCTTCTATCTTTTGGGATTCAGAAGGTGTGCTATTGGTAGACTATCTTCAAAAGGGCAGAACGGTCACCTGGACCTATTACTCTAATCTTGTGAAGCAACTGCGGGTCAAATTGAAGGAAAAACGTCGAGGGAAATTGACGAGAGGTGTTATCTTTCAGCAAGACAATGCTCCAGTTCACAATTCGGCGGTGGCAATGGCTGCCATTCATGAATGCGGCTTCCAGCTTCTTGAACATCCTCCTTATTCCCCAGATTTGGCCCCTTCGGACTATTACATGTTTACGAAACTCAAAAAGGAGCTCAGTGGTCGCAAATTTGCTTCAGATGATGACGTCATTCATGCTGTAGACCACTTTCTACAGGCACAAGATGCTGACTTTTACAAAGAAGGGATCCGTATGCTCCAGGATCGCTGGACTAAGTGCATAAACTTGCAAGGGTACTATGTTGAGAAATAACTCAAAATATTGTCCACAAATAATCCGTTGTACCTTATGCCGCGAACTTATCAGTCACCCCTCCTATAGAAGTAGAAACTTAAATTTTTTCAAGTGGGGTTTTCGTCCTGTCACTTCCATATTTTAAAGGAGTTTTCGCTATGTATTTTTAATGTCATTTATAAGATAATGACAGTCCAACATCTGCTGCAGGACAGCACCTACATATGAGGAGTACACAAAGCCAACGGCAACCACATATGAAGAGTACACAAAGCCACAAGCAACCACATATAAGGAGTACACAAAGCCAGCAGCACCTGCATATGAGGAGTACATAAAGCAATAACATATGAGGAGTACATAAAGCCACCAGCAACCTGTATGAGGAGTACACAAAGTCAACAGCACCTGCATATGAGGAGTACATAAAGCAATCACATATAAGGAGTACACAGAGTCAACAGCACCTGCATAGGAGGAGTACATAAAGCAATTACATATAAGGAGTACACAAAGTCAACAGCACCTGCATATGAGGAGTACATAAAGCCAAGAGCAACCCAAGCTAAGATCACAGGCAATGTCTACAACCTAAGGAGAATTGCTGCGTTCTTCAGCAAACTGCCGCAATTGCTCGGAACGCTGAATGATCAGATGTTCACAAATGCTGTAAGATTTCCCACATTTATATACGAGGGGTGATTGATAAGTTCTCGGCATAAGGTACAAATACTTGAAACGCACAGCTGATATTAGGTGCATTTGTAAATCAGGTTGATGTAAGATTAAACACCAAGTTTCAAGAAAATAACTGCAATCAATTTTCTTTTACGGGCTATTGAAGTGGTAAGGGGCGACAGAAATAGAGAAAATGGATAAAATTTCTCATCGAGCAGTCATTCGCTACCTCTGAATCAAGGGCTTATCATCGAAGGAGATCCAAGAGGATATGTTAGAGACTCTAGGGGAGAGTGCCCCTTCTTACAGCACAGTGAAGAAATGAGCAGCTCAATTCAAACATGGAAGAGAGAGTCTGGAAGATGATCCCCATCCAGGAAGACCAAGAACGGTAACCACCGATGAAACCACCGGCAGAATCCATGACTTGATAATGGAGGATCGACGACTAACTGATCGGTGCATTGCTACTGAGTTGGATATCTTTCATGAACTTTTTCATGCCATTATTCACAATAATCTTCAAATCACAAAGGTTTCTGCTCGACTGGTCCCGAAACGTCTTGTAGCTGATCACAAACGACAGAGTCTCAACATGTCAAGTGACAATCTTGGCCATTTTTCTGCATATCCTGAAAAAGTTTCTTCAGCAATTTGTGACTATAGATGAGACTTGGGTTCATCATTTTCAACCAGAAACTAAAGAACAGTCAAAGCAGTGGAAACATCGTGGATCCCCACCTCCAAAGAAAACAATGGTGGTTCTGTCTGCAGGCAAAGTGATGGCTTCCATCTTTTGGAATTCAGAAGGTGTGCTATTGGTAGACTATCTACAAAAGGCAGAACGGTCACCTGGACCTATTACGCTAATCTTGTGAAGCAAGCGCGGGTCAAATTGAAGGAAAAACGTCGAGGGAAATTGACGAGAGGAGTTATCTTTCAGCAAGACAATGCTCCAGTTCACAATTCGGCGGTGGCAATGGCTGCCATTCATGAATGCGGCTTCCAGCTTCTTGAACATCCTCCTTATTCCCCAGATTTGGCCCCTTCGGACTATTACATGTTTACGAAACTACAAAAGGAGCTCAGTGGTTGCAAATTTGCTTCAGATGATGACGTCATTCATGCTGTAGACCACTTTCTACAGGCACAAGATGCTGACTTTTACAAAGAAGGGATCCGTATGCTCCAGGATCGCTGGACTAAGTGCATAAACTTGCAAGGGTACTATGTTGAGAAATAACTCAAAATATTGTCCACAAATAATCCGTTGTACCTTATGCCGCGAACTTATCAGTCACCCCTCCTATAGAAGTAGAAACTTAAATTTTTTCAAGTGGGGTTTTCGTCCTGTCACTTCCATATTGTTAACTGTGGTTTGATGAGCCTTGACTTAAGGTCATATAACTTTCTGAAACTGAGGCCTCAGTCGCAGAGAATAACAGCCTAAACCAAATTTAATGAACATCATTTCGTTGTTAACGTCTTAAAGTTTCATCATGCCAAGATTGGCACATTAATTCCGCAATATAAAATTTTGATACAAGTTTGAAATTTGGTGTCCATTGCGACCACAGTATCGTTTTTTTAATATTATGCAATGGCGTCGTTTTTTAAGTCAGAAGTCCAGTCTTCTGTAATGGTCATCTTCTAATTGGCTGTCAACAGATCATTGTTTAATAATGGTCATCTTCTAATTGGCTGTCAATAGATCATTGTTTAATAATGGTCATCTTCTAATTGGCTGTCAATAGATCATTGTTTAATAATGGTCATCTTCTAATTGGCTGTCAATAGATCATTGTTTAATAATGGTCATCTTCTAATTGGCTGTCAATAGATCATTGTTTAATAATGGTCATCTTGATGTTGGCTGTTAGTAGATCAATGTTTAGTAATGGACATCATCATATTGCCTGTCAATAGATCAATGTTTGGTAATGGTCATCTTCATATTGCTTGTCAATAGATCAGTGTTCAGAAATGGACATGCCACTTGAACGCCAGAGCGAGAACTAAAAACATTAAGATAGAGGGAGAATAATTAGTATATAAGAATACAACTATGCACCAAGCACTGCAGCAAAAGCTATGATACCAGAATGTATAAATTAGATAGAGGCAGAGTGTTAGTGCGTTATCTTACGTCATATCTGTATGTTACGTGTGTGTGGTTGTGTGTACATAGCGTGTGTGAGCCGGTTAGTCCTCCACATAAGATTATGAATGCTTTTTATATAGGCCAGGCTAATACACCTCATACGGAAATATAAATGTTTTTATGTAGGCCAGGCTAAGACACCATATAAGAATATATATGTTTTTATGTAGGCCAGGCTAAGACACCATATAAGAATATATATGTTTTTATGTAGGCCAGGCTAAGACACCATATAAGAATATACATGTTTTTATGTAGGCCAGGCTAAGACATCATATAAGAATATACATGTTTTTATGTAGGCCAGGCTAAGACACCATATAAGAATATACATGTTTTTATGTAGGCCAGGCTAAGACACCATATGGGAATATACCTGTTTTTATGTAGGCCAGGCTAATACACAACATAAGAATATAAATATTTGTATGCGGAGCTGGCTAGTGCGCCATATATGAAATTAAACGTGGTTATGTCACATCCAGGACTGTGACATTGATTGCTTCCCTTCTTTGGATATAGAACGTTCATTTTGCTGTTCTAATTTCAGAACAACCAAGATTTGCCTTGAATCAAGCTCCCGGTACATTTATCCATCTGATTTAGAGATATTCTCATCTTTTCATGGATTTCTTTTGGTTTGGACGGACAATTTATGATGAACATGTACAAGATGGCCACGATTCCAACAATATGTAGCACAAAATTTGTCCCCAAATACCATTCTAGACGAGGAAGATGACATTCTGCTGTCGCCATCAAACCGCCATGATGGCGTCCCTATCAACCGTGGTTACATGTATGACGTCATCAATATTGGTGCTTCTGTGGATATTTTCTGTTGAAGGTAAGTAGCTGCGAGTGACTGAATGAACTTTCCAATGATTATAAATGAAATCATTTCTGAATCTTTTATTAGTTTTAATAATCAAATTGTTTAACAATGTTTATCTACCTAATCCTTCCTGCCGTTATCTGTTTTTGTTTGTTTGTATATGATCTACCATGGGTTTATCCTAAGATTTCTAATACTGTACCTCTCTGATGAAAGACCTTAAATGTAACCGTGCCCCCGATTTACGACTGATCGAGTTACGAGCGTTCGTGTTTATGTTCCAGGTTCAAATATGACTGTTTCGTTGCGATTAAATTTGTGACTAATTTGCAAACATTTGCTTCTCTGCATACACTCTAATTTCACCACAAGACAGCACTAGGAAATTAACTAGCACACTACATCATCATTCAGTAAATATAAAATGTGTACATGTGAGTGTTTGTATGACTGTATATACGTACATTTCTGTGTGTCATTGAAAAGCTGTTATAGTAATTATCTTTAAAATATTGTGATACATATTTGGCCATAATTTCCGCACAGTTCCCGCGCTTGTTTGTATTCTGTTTGTACTTTAAAGTGCTGGTAAACATGGTCTAGTCATCTTGTAACGTGTTGTAGAAGTGAGCTGCACTTAGTATCTGACCTCCCTTTCTAACGGCCGACTAACGGCCTGATGCCCGGTCCCAAATGCTGCCGTAGTCGACGTACGTCCATAGCTTTGTCTGGTCTCTGGTCTTACACAAACATTAAACATCTGCCTGCGACTCGTATGTTTATCTCACATACACAACAGACAGTAAACATCTGCCTGCGACTCGTATGTTTGTCTCACATACACAACAAACAAACGTTGTATGTGGCAATTAATACAAGTGTTTACCAGATGCAGGTGTGTCTGTGCTTAAAATACCTGCAGAAAGATATTTTATTACCTATTCCCCTTCCTTCGTGTTGTCCTACGCAGCATTTTTTTTGGCTTACAGTAGAAATATATGAAGGGTGATTGATAAGTTCTCGGCATAAGGTACAAACACTTGAAACACATAGCTGATATCAGGTGCATTTGTAGATCAGGTTAACGTGAAATTAAACACCAAGTTTCAAGAAATTAACTGCAATCGATTTTTTTTACAGGCTATGAAGTGGTAAGGGATGACAAATTGAGAAAATGGATAAAATTTCTCATCGAGCAGTCATTCGCTACCTCTGCATCAAGGGCTTATAATCTAAGGAGATCAACGAAGATATGGTAGAGACTCTAGGGGAGAGTGCCCCTTCTTACAGCACAGTGAAGAAATGGGCAGCTCAATTCAAACATGGAAGGGAGAGCCTGGAAGATGATACCCGTCCAGGAAGACCAAGAACGGTAACCACCGATGAAACCACCGGCAGAATCCATGACATGATAATGGAAGATCGACGACTAACTGAGCGGTACATTGCTACTGAGTTGGGCATCTCCCAGGAATGTGTTCATGCCATTATTCACAATGATCTTCAAATGACAAAGGTCTCTGCTCGATGGGTCCCGAAACTTGTTGTAGCTGATCACAAACGACAGTCTCAACATGTCAGGAGACAATCTTGGCCATTTTTCTGCAGTTCCTGAAACGTTTCTTCAGAAATTTGTGACTATGGATGAGACTTGGGTTCATTATTTTTAATCAGAAACCAAAGAACAGTCAAAGCAGTGGAAACATGGATCCCCACCTCCAAAGAAAACAAGGGTGGTTCTGTCTGCAGGCAAAGTGATGGCTTCCATCTTTTGGGATTCAGAAGGTGTGCTATTGGTAGACTATCTTCAAAAGGGCAGAACAGTCACTGGGGCCTATTACGCTAATCTTGTGAAGCAACTACGGGTCAAATTGAAAGAAAAGCGTCGAGGGAAATTGACGAGAGGGGTCGTCTTTCATCAAGACAATGCTCCAGTTCACAAGTCGGCGGTGGCAATGGCTGCCATTCATGAAAGCAGCTTTCACCTTCATGAACATCCTCCTTATTCCCCAGATTTGGCCCCTTCAGACTATTACCTGTTTACCAAACTGAAAAAGGAGCTGAGTGGTCGCAAATTTGCTTCAGATGATGACGTCATTCATGCTGTAGACCACTTTCTACTGGCACAAGATTCTGACTTTTACAAAAAAGTGATCCGTATGCTCCAGGATCACTGCACTAAGTGCATAAACTTGCAAGGGTACTATGTTGAGAAATAACCCCCAAAAAAAGTTGTCCATAAATAATCCGTTGTACCTTATGCCGAAAACTTATCAATCACCCCACGTATAGAACTAGAAAGTTTAAAGTGGGGTTTTTGTACTGTCACTTCCATATTGTTAAGTGGGGTTTGATGAGCCTTGACTTAGGCCAGATATTCCTGGATTTCGGAGGCAGTACTTTAACACAAGTGTCAGGAGTCAATTTCTGGAGGAAATATTTCAATACAGTATTTTAGCAAAAGTTTCAGGTGTTTAGTTTTTGAAAAAGTACATTAACACAGTACATTAAGCCATTACAGTAATACATTACATTAGCATAGTACAGTAACACAGCACAATAAAACAGTACAGTAATACAGTACATTAACACAATATAGTAATACACTACATTAACACAGTACAATAATACACTACATTAACACAGTACAGTAATACAGTACATTACCACAGTACAGTAAAACAGTACATTAACACAGGACAGAAATACAGTACATTAACACAGTACAGTAATACAGTACAGTAATACAGTACAATAACATAGTACAGTAATGTAGCACAAAGCAGTACAGTAATGCAGCACTTTAACACAGTATATTAACACAATACAGTAATGAGTACATTAACGCAATACAGTACTGCAGCACATTAACACAGTACAGTAGTATAGTACCTTAATATAGTACATTAACACAGCACAGTAATACAGTACATTAACACAGTACAGTAGTATAGTACCTTAATACAGTACATTAACACAGCACAGTAATACAGTACATTAACACAGTACAGTAATGCAGTATTTTGGCACAATGCAGTAACAAAGCTTTTTTGGCACAATACAGTAATGCAGCACATCAAAACAATATAGTCGTACAATACCTTAACACAGTACATTAACACAGTCTAGTAATACAGTACATTAACGCAATACAGTAATACGGAACAATAACACAGCAGTTATACAGTACAGTAAAACAGTACATTAACGCAGTACAGTAACTCAGTACAGTAATACAGTACATTAACACAGTACAGTAATAAAGTTCAGTAATATAGCACACTAACACAGTACAGATACAGTGCATCAACACAGTACAGTAATACAGTACAGTAACACAATACATTGACACAGTGCAGTAACACAGCACAGTAACATAGCACAGTAATAAAGTGCATTAACACAATACATTAGCACAGTACAGTAATACAGTACATTAACACAATACATTAGCACAGTACAGTAATACAGTACATTAGCACAGTACAGTAATACAGTACATTAACACAGTACAGTAATACAGTACATTAACACGTATGTTAGTTGCCACTGTTTAAAGCTGAAATGGCGGAATGCGATGAGAGCACTGGCCTACCATAAACTTGTTTCAAATGAGAAAGTAGCTTTAAATAACAGCCCTGGTCTTGTTTTCTCCTTCGCGTCCGGTAAGTAGCAGCCACGTGTTGCCTTCACAGCAACATGCCAGACAACAGCGTGGATGATTACAGCTACGTCTTGTCACTTGCGGTCTCTTTTTTGTTTACGACGTTTCAAACACGAGTTATTTACACATTTGCAACTTTCGTTGTAATTCACATGTTGCATTTAATGAGCTGCTTATTTATAGGCGAAACATGTTGCACTGGCAAGCAACTGTTGAAAGTATCAGATAAAAGATAAGCTTTGCTCTTACTTCTACTCATGCGTGGCCATGTTTTTGTTCGAGAGTCCTCGTACTTCTCTTTTGTTCTTTGTCCTAATGTTGATTTTTCTTTCAGATGCTACCTAAAGATACAGGTAGCGCTTTCATGTGGCTAAAGATACAAGTAGCACTTTTATGTGACTAAAGATACAGGTAGCATTTTCATGTGACTAAAGATACAGGTAGCGCTTTCATGTGCATAAAGATATAGGTAGCACTCTCATGTGCTTAAAGATACATGTAGCAATGTTATGTCATAAGGCACCTGAGATATGTGACGTCAGTTTCCATGTTTTCCTTGACCTGCCAGAAAGAGGGTCATGTGGAAAACATCGTGCCTGGCTGTCTCTCCTTCCATAGCTCCAGAAGGAGCCAGGTACCTATTTCTAGGTCTGGGTGACCGAGTTAGTTCCTGGAAGACTTGAACCACGGATTTTCCTGATGAGAGACTAAGGCTCTAACTACCTGAGAGTTGCTTACATTCTCCATTTTATCATTGTCTCCTCCTGTCCACTTTGTTCTCTTCATCTTCATCTTACTCACCGCCTCATTTCCTCACAGTTTCTCTTATCATCTCAAAAAAGTCCCTCTTCCTCCTTTTCCCGTTGCTTTTCTCTTTCCATGTTGCTTTCCTTTCTTTCCAGGTTGCTTTTCTCTTTCCAGGTTGCTTTCCTTTCTTTCCAGGTTGCTTTCCTTTCTTTCCAGGTTGCTTTCCTTTCTTTCCAGGTTGCTTTTCTCTTTCCATGTTGCTTTCCTTTCTTTACAGGTTGCTTTCCTTTCTTTCCAGGTTGCTTTTCTCTTTTCAGGTTGCTTTCCTTTCTTTCCAGGTTGCTTTTCTCTTTCGGGGTTGCTTTCCTTTCTTTCCAGGTTGCTTTCCATTCTTTCCAGGTTGCTTTCCTTTCTTTACAGGTTGCTTTACTCTCATTCCAGGTTGCTTTACTCTCTTTCCACGTTGCTTTTCTCTCTTTCCACCTTGTTTTTCTCTCTTTCCACCTTGCTTTTCTCTCTTTCCACGTTGCTTTTCTCTCTTTTCATGCTGCTTTTTCTACCCTGTCACGTTGCTCTTCTCCCTTTTTATCTTGCTCTTATCTCTTTTCACGTTGCTCTTTTCCCTTTTTATCTTGCTCTTATCTCTTTTCACGCTCTTCTTCTCTCTTTTCACGTTGCTTTTCTCTCTTTTCATCTTGCTCTTCTCTCTTTTCACGTTGCTTTTCTCTCTTTTCACGTTGCTCTTTTTTCTCTTTCCACGTTGCTTTTCTCTCTTTCCACGTTGCTTTTCCCTCTTTCCACGCTGATGTTTTCTCTTTTCTCGTTAGTCTTTCTCTCTTTCCATGTTGCTCTTTCCCTTTTTTCACGTTGCTTTTCCCTCTTTCCACGTTGCTATTTCTCTCTTTCCACGTTTCTCTTTTTCGACGTTGCTCTTTCTCTCTTTCCACGTTTCTCTCTTTCGACGTTGCTCTTTCTCTCTTTCCCGCGTTGCTCTTTCTCTTTTCAAGTTGCTTTTCCCTCTTTTCACGTTGCTTTTCTCTCTTTTCACATTGCTCTTTCTCTTTTTCCACGTTGATGTTTTCTCTTTTCTCGTATTATTATTATTAGTGGTAGTAGTAGTAGTAGTAGTAGTAGTAGTAGTATTAGTAGTAGTAGTAGTATTAGTAGTAGTAGTAGTAGTAGTATTAGTAGTAGTAGTAGTAGTAGTAGTAGTAGTAGTAGCAGTAGCAGTAGCAGTAGCAGTGAAGTCTCGGAATGCCAAAAGTTAAGAAATGGGAAGTTCTTATCTAAGTGGTTGAAGTCGTAAAAGTATGGAGAAGGCCCAAGTAACAAAAATACAGAGACAGCCGGCTCGCGTTGGGACTTGACGTGACTTCTGCACGAGACACGAGATCACGTGATCTTAACCGAGAGAGAATTCAAGTCCATTCGACTACCGACAGTTGAAAGGACAACTTCGGAGAGAGCTGGGTTTTTTTTAGACCAGCCGCTACACCCGGGCTTTACGCCAGAGGGACTAGTGTCCACTATTACGTCAGTGAAAAATGTATCAGCGATAATTTTACCCAAATTGCGTATTTAGAATATTTTTGTGTGTGTTACTGATAGATATTGTGTACCATTTTAGCGTTAGTTCAAGAGTTGCTGTAAAAATAGTTTCCCCAATGTTAATTTGATATTGTGTTATTGTGGCTGGGCTATCTAAGCTTTCATGAAGTTTCGGTATTATATTTATATTTATTTTTACCTTAGAAAATCACCTGTTGATTTTAAGGAGGTTGTAGAGCCCAGTATTTTGATATTTTCATTTGTCAAACGTGGCGGTGTAGATTCTTCTAAATTTGGAGCACGTGTTGTCAAAAGTAGATGATTTTTTCTCTGATTTTCTGTTGTGCTTCAGACACGCATTACTAAATTAACTAAATTAACTAAATTAACTAAATTTGTCACATGTTAACGTTTTCTAGTTTAGGAGGAGAGCACTGAGGAATTTAGTGGTAAGATTTATTTAACGACGCCTAAGGTAGCTATTTATTTGTTTCCAACTTTCAGGACTTAGCCTGCTTTAGGTAGCATGTAGCGTGGCTGTCTTGGGTGCTTTGGATAGGAGGAGAATACAGCAATAATTGGCTATAGGAGGAAGCAATATTTAGTTTCATGAGGAAATAATACTTGACTTAATGAGGAAATTATGTTTTACTATGAGGATAAAACTATATTTTAAAACATAAGATAACCCTGTTGTGAGAAAGGTATCACTGTGTTAAGGAGGACACAACTCATGTTCTTGAGGGAGATAACTATGTTTATGAGGAGATTATTAAACAGATGTTTTAGGAATTGTTAGGAGCTGTCATTTAGAAATGATGCAGAATTATGAACAGTTAGTCTTATGTGTTTTCATTGAGAGTTCTGGCTAAATTGGATGCAGGTCTGTGTGTAGAAACACAGTAAACCATGTTGCCCCTGGCAGCGATCCATTTTCATTCATTTAGTCTACGTTTTGGGTTATTTATTATTACTGTGTTTGTGGAGTGCATGGAGAATGAGATTGCTCGGGGTTATGACGCGGGTAGGAACAGAAAGGTTACACGCCTGAGTTCCCCTGGTTAGGGTTAGACAACGGACGCGACTTAATGGGTCACCCCCCCCCCCCAGCTTCTAGTAGAAGTCATATGTCTTCGGTCCTTGTCCTTCTATCCGTCCTGTCTACAAGATCCCCACAGCTACAGCCACTCAATGGCGCACTGGAAACGACAGACACGTGCTCTTGCTGCAGCACATCATTCTCAGGAAGATATCATCATCATCATAATCATCATCATCATCCCCGCGCATTCTCTCATACGCTACCACAGTAAAGAAAGTAGTAGTAGTATAGTAGTAGTAGTAGCAGTAGTAGTAGTAGTAGTAGTAGTAGCAACCCTATATAGTAGTAGTAGTAACAGTAGTAGTTGTTGTTGTTGTTGTTGTTATTTTTGTTTTACCTAGGAAGTTTAGTAGTAATGTTGTTGTAACTCCCGTTCTCCGTCGTCTCACTGGTTCCTGCGTCTCAGAATGTTTCAGACATGGGCGTGTAGTAAATGCTACAAAACCAGTTCCTACTACAATTACAACAAAAAAAAATTCTATCTCCCTTAATGGTGTGTAGCTCAGTTACCCTGGAAGCATTAAGATACAAAGTTTGGGAACGATGATTTAGGCATCTAGAACTGAATGATGCGACACATGGAGCGCTGAAGGCAAAATCAGGAGTTGCCATCCTGGAGTGTTTACCTATCAATTAGAGCAGACGAGCTGCCGTCACGTGATATCTCTCACCTGAAGATTTAGCGAAACGATAAATCTTTTCTGCCCCGGGGATTCCAAATATCGGCTTTTATAGATCACTTTTATCCCGGACCAGGTAAAACACAAGAAGAGACGGCAAAGAAAGATAAGAAAATCAAAATAACTGAACATTTGTGAAGAAGGTCTAGTGTGCCCATTTCATTTCCACATGTCTACTATCTACTATTAAAGATAGACTGCTCCTGAGATAGATGATGGGTGTGGCGATGATTGGTGACCTCATGGCTGCCGGATGCATTTTTTCCAATTCTTCCTCATTGATACATATTTCGGCTGCCTTGTTTGTTTTGTCAGATGTCATCAATTTAGTTATCTTCGTATTAAGATAGAGCTTTTGCTCTTCGCTGTTCTTACGGACTGATATAATTAGTTTTTCCATTCATTTTTGTGTTGTGGACAGTAATACTGTGTCATCATCATATCTAATCTCTGGTATTTCATAACCTCCAATTGTTATGGCATCGTAATATTCTTTGTTTACATCTTCTCTGACATTCCTCATTATATTTTCAGTATACAAGTTAAATAAGTAGGGTGACAATATGCACCCCTGACGGACCCCTTGTTTTATGTCAAACTAAGTTGTTGTTTCACCATTTATTCTTACTGCTGCTTGTTGGTCTAGATACAGCAGTGGTGTTAATTGTATCAAATGTGTTGGAAATCCCATTTTTTCCCATTATTTTCCAAAGTTTCTGGTGTTGTATACAATCAAATGCCTTTGAGTAGTCTATATAAGATAAATATAGATTCACATTAAACTCTCTGCATTTCTCTATTATTAATCTTATACTGGATATATGATCTCTTGATCCTCTTCCTTGCCTGAAATCAGCTTGGATCATATTGACTTCTTCTTCTATTTTCTTTCGAAGTCTGCCCATTATGATTTTTAACAGAATTTTACTGGCGTGACTAAGCAGGGCAACAGTTCTGTAGTTTGTGCACAATTTCGAGTCACCCTTTTTTTGGCAGTGGTTAGAATATCCTGATTTTTGTCTTCATACTTCGTTTTTTTTTAGATTTCCATGTAGTCTGCATCATTGCAAAAGTCTGGTTTGCTCTAGTAAGTCTGCTGTTGATGTCCTCTGTGATGTCTCCATTTTCTACTACTCTACTGCCAAGGTATACGAATTCGTTGATCTCCTCCACTAACTTGCTATCTACTCTGAGTACATTTCCTTTGTTCACATTTTGCTTCATTAACTTTGTCTTTCCTACGTTGATCTTTGGTCCTATGTTGTTTGAATTCTGAGTTAGCTTGTTTATTTTATCTTGCATATCTTTGTGGCTGCTTGACAGTAGACAAATGTCGTCCGTAAAGTCAAGGTCCTCCTTGTAAAGCTTCATACAAAGTTTCTTACAGTGGAAGAAAAGTAAATAGTTTCATATAGTGGAAGTAAAGTAAACAGTTTCATATAGTGGAAGTAAAGTAAACAGTTTCGTATAGTGGAAGTAAAGTAAATAATTTTATATAGTGGAGGTAAAGTAAATAGTTTCATATCTCTCTCTCTCTGGACCTTAAGTGCCCAGGGCACATGGGGCTTCCGCAAGGGTTTTCCACAAATGCCTGTCTTTCGCCTTTTTTTCTGCTCTTGCCCAGGTGAGCCCTCTATTGCTCAACATCCTTTCTGTTGTTCTTCTCCATGTCTCTTTTGGTCTACCCTTACTTCTGCTCCCCTGTGGTGTCCATCTTAGTGCTATTTTTGGTAGTGAGTTGTCAGTCATTCGGAGCACATGTCCCAACCATCGCCAGCGTCTTTCCTCAATAATTGTTGTCAGTGGTTTCATCTGCATTTCTGCCAATAAGATGTTATTTCATAGTTTCATATGGTGAAGGTAAAATAAATAGTTTCATAAAGTTGAAGTAAAGTAAATAGTTTATAACAGTGGAAGTAAAGTAAATAGTTTCATTCAGTTTAAGTAAAGTAAATAGTTTCATCTCTCTCTCTCTCTCTCACTCTCTCTCTCTGAACCTTAAGTGCCCAGGGCACATGGGGCTTCCGCAAGGGTTTTCCACAAATGCCTGTCCTTCGCCTTTTTTTCTGCTCTTGCCCAGGTGAGCCAGCATAGGGCCAGCAACCCTATCTAGTAAAAAAAACTATCAGACTGCTACAGAAACGGAAGCAAGGGAAAAAACAAATGCAGGTGGAAGGAGAAATGCTTATCAGAAATAGTTTCATATAGTGAAAATAAATTAAATAGTTCCATATAATGGAAGTAGAGTAAATAGTTTCATACAGTGGTAGTAAAGTAAATAGTTTCTTACAGTGCAAGTAAAGTAAATAGTTTCATATAGTGGAAATAAATTAAATAGTTCCATATAGTGGAAGTAAAGTAAATAGTTTCATACAATGGACGTAAAGTAAATAGTTTTATATAGTGGAAGTAAAGCAAATAGTTTCATAAAGTGGAGGTAAAGTAAATAGTTTCATATAGTGGGGGTAAAGTAAATAGTTTCATATAGTGGAGGTAAAGTAGTTTCATATAGTGGAGGTAAAGTAGTTTCATATAGTGGAGGGAAAGTAAATAGTCTTATAAGGTTGAAGTAAAGTAAAAATAGTTTCATATAGTGGAAGTAAAGTAAATAGTGTCATGTAGTGGAGGTAAAATGGCAAATATTGTGTGTGTATAGTTCACGTAATATCAGAAACATATATCCAGTCGGATAAATAGACAAATGCATACATGTATAAAAGCGTAGATGATAGATAGATAGATAGATAGATAGATAGATAGATATAGATAGATAGATAGATAGATAGATAGATAGGCAGGCAGGTAGGCAGGCAGAGACCGACAGGCAGGCAGACAGAGACTGACAGGCAGACAGAGACTGACAGGCAGGCAGACAGACAGAGACTGACATGCAGGCAGGCAGACAGAGACTGACAGGCAGGCAGACAGAGACTGACAGGCAGACAGACAGAGACTGAAAGGCAGGCAGGCAGGAAGACAGAGACTGACAGGCAGACAGAGACTGACAAGCAGACAGAGACTGACAGGCAGACAGACAGAGACTGAAAGGCAGGCAGGCAGGAAGACAGAGACTGACAAGCAGACAGAGACTGACAGGCAGACAGACAGAGACTGAAAGGCAGGCAGGCAGGAAGACAGAGACTGACAGGCAGACAGAGAGACAGAGACTGACAGGCAGGCAGACAGACAGAGACTGACAGGCAGACAGACAGACAGAGACTGACAGGCAGGCAGACAGAGACTGACAGGCAGACAAACAGACAGACAGAGACTGACAGGCAGACAGACAGAGACTGACAGGCAAACAGACAGACAGAGACTAACAGGCAGACAGACAGAGACTGACAGGCAAACAAACAGACAGAGACTGACAGGCAGGCAAACAAACAGACAGAGACTGACCGGCAAACAGACAGACAGAGACTGACAGGCAAACAGACAGACAGAGACTGACAGGCAGACAGGCAGAGACTGACAGGCAAACAGACAGACAGAGACTGACAGGCAAACAGACAGAGACTGACAGGCAAACAGACAGACAGAGACTGACAGGCAGCCAAACAGACAGACAGAGACTGCTAGGCAAACTGACAGACAGAGACTGACAGGCAGGCAGACAGAGACTGACAGGCAGGCAAACAGACAGAGACTGACAGGCAAACAGACAGACAGAGACTGACAGACAGACAGATAGAGACTGACATGCAGGCAGACAGATAGACGAACAGATGGATAGATAGATGAATACACAGACAGGCAGTCAGGCAGACAAAAAAGGCAGACAGATAGACAGACGGATAGATAAACAGGCGGGCGGGTAGACAGGCAAGCAGACAGGCGGGCAGACAGGCAGACAGTAGAAGATTGACAGATAGATGGCCAAG
The DNA here is from genome assembly GCA_009760885.1 of Achatina immaculata. Classification (NCBI taxonomy): domain Eukaryota; kingdom Metazoa; phylum Mollusca; class Gastropoda; order Stylommatophora; family Achatinidae; genus Lissachatina; species Lissachatina immaculata. The sequence continues at coordinate 890,216 of CM019715.1, read as the reverse complement.
TTCATTTCAAGCGACAAGAAAGAGTCTTCCAGCAGGCCGTATCAGCTTCTGTTTTAATGTTTATTATTATTAATTTTATTATTTGTTATTTATTCAGAAATCATCACGGAATTTCAGTTCGGCCAGAAAGCAGTGCTGGACATGGACAACCTTCTGAATGTTGTAATATTCCCATATTCTAAAACGACGCCCTAAAACTCAAAGACTGAATGCGGAAAGAAAGCATTACTAAACCTGGTAACTGCATGTAACACTATCAAAATCCGAAAATGTTAATTGTTTCTACTTGTTTTCAACTATTTCACATTCTCTTCTCAGTTCACGGTAAAGGGCAGGATTGAGTATGAGATTAGAATGGCAAACGGTTCTAAGGACTGTAATAGCCGGGGGGTGGGGTGAGGGATACTCTCTCAGCTCCAAGGCGTGCGTCTCAAATAACCTCTGGCAGTCCAAGTCCAGCTCCTGGCCTTCTCGTGACTGAACTGTTTAAACTGACAGGAGAAGGGGCGAAAGGCGAATATCTGGCACCTGAAACCCAGACGGTTTCGGGTAGATGAGACTTGTTAGTCTTGGTTGGCAGCTCATCTAGGAGAAGGAAAGCTCCTGCTCGCTGCTGGCAAGATTCTTCAGCTGCTGTGCTTGGGGTGAAACTCCTCCCAGCCAATGAAGAAAAATTCGATTAAGGTTGCCGAGTGGCGACGTCGTGGAAAAGGTGATGGAAAGGATTAAGTGAAGTAGCCAGTAGTCTCGCGGTCAGAGCTACTCATATCACGGCACCTCTGCTCTAGAGGCCGGCCACGTCTTATATACACCCATACTGGCTCAAATGATTAAACCGGCTTAACCCAGAGATTCTTCGACTGCCGCGCGTGGGGTGAAATTCCTCCCGGCCAATGAAGAAAAATTCGATTAGGGTTTCCCCGCGGCGCCGCTGTGAAAAAGGTGAGGAAAGGATTAAGTGAAGTTTAATTGGTATGGCCAGTAGACTCGTGGTGAGGGCTACTCATACCACGTCATTTCTGCTCTAGAGTCCGGCCATGTCCCATATACACCCATACTGGGGCAATATGCCTAAACCGGCTTAATCCAGGGGTGAAACTTGATGGCTACACATATCACGTACCTCCGCTCTAGAGGCCAGTCACGTCCTATATACCCTCATACTGGGATAATACGCCTAAACCTGCTTAACCCAGGGGTGAAACTTACTAACGCCGAGGATTCGTCCTCCTCGACAAAAGCTCCGTCCTGGTCACCAGGAAGGGTAGCGGCCACGACCACAAAATGCTAAAGTCGGAGACACTGGACCAGTGCAGTCTAGATAGGCAACCACCTCTCCCCCGACGGGGGTATATTATATCCAAATCACGTTGAGGTTTTCCGGTGAGAAACTCCAACTCTAGACTAAACTGGTCAACAAAAACCACAGTGTCACGCAATGCAGCTCCTGTGACCCACCGAGAATATACGCCTAAGCCCCACGATGCTCTGAGCCTCCATCCTAAATGAGACTATCGCGAGAACCACAGGAGTAAATTCAGTAGGACAACGGGGTTATCTTGGTGGTAGAAGCGAACGAAGAAGAAGAAGAATGGCAAGCTTTTCAAGTGTAAAAGCTCATTCTTGTAAGATTTAACTTAACAGGGAAGATATCGCAAGAGAGAATTTTCCGAAGAAGACATGTACAGCAAATCTTGTCGTTATTATTATATTAATATTGACGGGATTGGTTATCGTAGAAAACTGGTTTGAAAACACCAGCAAAGTTGGAAAGCTGAGATGCTTCGGCCACACCAAGAGACAGTGGTTTAGAGAGGTTGACGGTAGAAGGCATAATGCCCGGCATAAGGGAAAAGCATATGGACATCACAGAAAGTCTCATTATTTCCTTGGAAGATTTTGGTCAGCTTACCCAAGACCACACAGCTTTCAGGGAGGAAGTAAGTGGGACAACTTACCCAAGACCACACAGCTTTCAGGGAGGAAGCAAGTGGGACAACTTACCCAAGACCACACAGCTTTCAGGGAGGAAGCAAGTGGGACAACTTACCCAAGACCACACTGCTTTCAGGGAGGAAGTAAGTGGGACAACTTACCCAAGACCACACAGCTTTCAGGGAGGAAGCAAGTGGGACAACTTACCCAAGACCACACAGCTTTCAGGGAGGAAGTAAGTGGGACAACTTACCCAAGACCACACAGCTTTCAGAGAAGAAGTAAGTGGGACAAATTACCCAAGACCACACAGCTTTCAGGGAAAAAGTACGTGGGACAACTTACCCAAGACCACACAGCTTTCAGAGAAGAAGTAAGTGGGACAACTTACCCAAGACCACACTGCTTTCAGGGAGGAAGTAAGTGGGACAACTTACCCAAGACCACAAGCTTTCAGGGAGGAAGTAAGTGTGACAACTTACCCAAGACCACACAGCTTTCAGAGAGGAAGTAAGTGGACAACTTCAGCTGCCGTGCGTGGGGTGAAATTCGTCCCGGCCAATGAAGAAAAATTCGATTAAGGTTGCCGAGCGGCGACGTCGTGGAAAAGGTGATGGAAAGGATTAAGTGAAGTAGCCAGTAGTCTCGCGGTCAGAGCTACTCATATCACGGCACCTCTGCTCTAGAGGCCGGCCACGTCTTATATACACCCATACTGGCTCAAATGATTAAACCGGCTTAACCCAGAGATTCTTCGGCTGCCGCGCGTGGGGTGAAATTCCTCCCGGCCAATGAAGAAAAATTCGATTAGGGTTTCCCCGCGGCGCCGCTGTGAAAAAGGTGAGGAAAGGATTAAGTGAAGTTTAATTGGTAATGCCAGTAGACTCGCGGTGAGGGCTACTCATACCACGTCATTTCTGCTCTAGAGGCCGGCCATGTCCCATATACACCCATACTGGGGCAATATGCATAAACTGGCTTAACCCAGGGGTGAAACTTGATGGCTACACATATCACGGTACCTCCGCTCTAGAGGCCAGTCACGTCCTATATACCCCCATACTGGGATAATACGCCTAAACCGGCTTAACCCAGGGGTGAAACTTACTAACGCCGAGGATTCGTCCTCCTCGACAAAAGCTCCGTCCTGATCACCACCAGGAAGGGTAGCGGCCACGACCACAAAATGCTAAAGTCGGAGACACTGGACCAGTGCAGTCTAGATAGGCAACCACCTCTCCCCCGACGGGGGTATATTATATCCAAATCACGTTGAGGTTTTTCGGTGAGAAACTCCAACTCTAGACTAAATTGGTCAACAAAAACCACAGCGTCACGCAATGCAGCTCCTGTGACCCACCGAGAATATACGCCTAAGCCCCACAATGCTCTGAGCCTCCATCCTAAATGAGACTATCGCGAGAACCACAGGAGTAAATTCAGTAGGACAACGGGGTTATCTTGGTGGTAGAAGCGAACGAAGAAGAAGAAGAATGGCAAGCTTTTCAAGTGTAAAAGCTCATTCTTGTAAGATTTAACTTAACAGGGAAGATATCGCAAGAGAGAATTTTCCGAAGAAGACATGTACAGCAAATCTTGTCGTTATTATTATATTAATATTGACGGGATTGGTTATCGTAGAAAACTGGTTTGAAAACAAGAGCAAAGTTGGAAAGCTGAGATGCTTCGGCCACACCAAGAGACAGTGGTTTAGAGAGGTTGACGGTAGAAGGCATAATGCCCGGCATAATGGAAAAGCATATGGACATCACAGAAAGTCTCATTATTTCCTTGGAAGATTTTGGTCAGCTTACCCAAGACCACACAGCTTTCAGAGAGGAAGTAAGTGGGACAACTTACCCAAGACCACACAGCTTTCAGGGAGGAAGTAAGTGGGACAACTTACCCAAGACCACACAGCTTTCAGGGAGGAAGTAAGTGGGACAACTTACCCAAGACCACACAGCATTCAGACAGGAAGTAAGTGGGACAACTTACCCAAGACCACACAGCATTGAGACAGGAAGTAAGTGGGACAACTTACCCAAGACCACACAGCTTTCAGAGAAGAAGTAAGTGGGACAACTTACCCAAGACCACACAGCTTTCAGGGAGGAAGTAAGTGGGACAATTTACCCAAGACCACACTGCATTCAGAGAGAAAGTAAGTGGGACAACTTACCCAAGACCACACAGCATTCAGAGAGAAAGTACGTGGGACAACTTTCTGGAACGGACACGTCACATGGCAACTCGTATCACTCATGTGCGTAGATCGAGTCTGCTTTGTGCGAGAGTGCCTAAAGCAAAGTACAGTACTTGGCGAAACTTGATCTAGATCACGATTTAACGAATGTCAAAGCTCATGAGATTTGCAAACAGAATCTTTTTAAGTGTGTGCAAAACTCATGTAAACAAAGCCTTAGCGTGTTGCAAAACATCTGAAAACAGATTTATGATTGTTAACAGATTTGTGATTGTCTTGTCTTTCTTGATATGCTTATCTCGAAGGATAATTTTTGTGTGTGTAAATCTCTGTGCCGGTATCAGCTGTTCATGTTGTCAGGTTTGAGTGTTGAGATTTTTATATCTAAATTCATGGTTATAGTTTAGTTATAGTTGTGAAGTTCACGTCGCTGGAGGTGTGAATTGTGCGGTTATTTTATCTGTAGCTGGATGTTGGTGAGCCTCCCTCCCAATCCCATAACCCCACCCACCCCACCCCCTACGCTGCTGTCTGATAGAAGGTCTCTGTGGCCAGGCCTAGTGAGATAGGAGTCCAGCTGGAACATTGCTCCAGGGCCTAGTGAGATAGGGGTCCAGCTGGTACATTGCTCCAGGGCCTAGTGAGATAGGCGTCCAGCTGGTACATTGCTCTAGGGCCTAGTGAGATAGGGGTCTAGCTGGTACATTGCTCTAGGGCCTAGTGAGATAAGGGTCCAGCTGGTACATTGCTTCAGGGCCTAGTAAGATAGGGGTCCAGCTGGTACATTGCTCCAGGGCCTAGTGAGATAGGGGTCCAGCTGGTACATTGCTCTAGGGCCTAGTGAGATAGGGGTCTAGCTGGTACATTGCTCTAGGGCCTAGTGAGATAGGGGTCCAGCTGGTACATTGCTCCAGGGCCTAGTGAGATAGGGGTCCAGCTGGTACATTGCTTCAGGGCCTAGTGAGATAGGGGTCCAGCTGGTACATTGCTCCAGGGCCTAGTGAGATAGGGTTCCAGCTGGAACATTGCTGTAGGGCCTAGTGAGATAGGGGTCCAGCTGGTACATTGCTCTAGGGCCTAGTGAGATAGGGGTCCAGCTGGTACATTGCTCCAGGGCCTAGTGAGATAGGGTTCCAGCTGGAACATTGCTGTAGGGCCTAGTGAGATAGGGGTCCAGTTGGAACATTGCTTCAGGGCCTAGTGAGATAGGGGTCCAGCTGGTACATTGCTCTAGGGCCTAGTGAGATAGGGGTGCAGCTGGTACATTGCTCCAGGGCCTAGTGAGATAGGGGTCCAGCTGGTACATTGCTTCAGGGCCTAGTGAGATAGGCGTCTAGCTGGTACATTGCTCTAGGGCCTAGTGAGATAGGGGTCCAGCTGGTACATTGCTCCAGGGCCTAGTGAGATAGGGGTCCAGCTGGTACATTGCTTCAGGGCCTAGTGAGATAGGGGTCCAGCTGGTACATTGCTCCAGGGCCTAGTGAGATAGGGTTCCAGCTGGAACATTGCTGTAGGGCCTAGTGAGATAGGGGTCCAGCTGGTACATTGCTCTAGGGCCTAGTGAGATAGGGGTCCAGCTGGTACATTGCTCCAGGGCCTAGTGAGATAGGGTTCCAGCTGGAACATTGCTGTAGGGCCTAGTGAGATAGGCGTCCAGTTGGAACATTGCTTCAGGACCTAGTGAGATAGGGGTCCAGCTGGTACATTGCTCCAGGGCCTAGTGAGATAGGGGACCAGCTGGAACATTGCTCTAGGGCCTAGTGAGATGGGGGTCCAGCTGGTACATTGCTCCAGGGCCTAGTGAGATAGGGTTCCAGCTGGTACATTGCTCCAGGGCCTAGTGAGATAGGGGTCCAGCTGGGTCCCAGAATAGATAAAAGCAGAATGGGCAATTAATAGGACATTTTCTTATCTGTTAGTTTCTTCTTCGTGTCATAACAAGTCTTAACTATTCGAGATTTTATTTCGTTTGTATACTTGCCATCAGCTGTTATCGATGCCTCAAGGTAGCTTAATTTATAAACTTGTATCAGTGTCTTCCTGTTTGAAAGGATGTTACACTTTGCTATGTTTGTTCTTTTTGGTTATGTCATTGTTTCTGTCCTGTTGCTGTTTAGGGCCTCTTTTATTGCACTCTCTCTAATCATTTTAATTCACAAGTTTCTGCAAAGATGCTTCCGTTTTCTGACAGTGTCATCTGTATATCTCATGTTATGATATTATGGCCTCCTATTTTAAATTCCTTTCCAATTTTCTATGCCTCTGAAGATACGTTCCCTGTATAATGAGAATAGATCAGGTGACAGCTGACAATCTTGTCTTACGTCTTGTTTTATATCCTGATACTCACCTAAGTCTTTGCTCACTCTTATTGCTGCTCTTTGATTCCAGTACATATTCTTAATACTTCTCATATCTTTACCATCTGTATTAAGTTTTCTTAGCATGTGCATCAAAGCGTCATGTCTAACTCTGTCACAAGCTTGCGTGTAGTCAGTAAAGAAGAACTGGAAATCTTTATTTAGTTCTAGAGAATGATTATAGTTCTCAATATAGAACCCGCGTTACTTGTGCTTATTCCTTCAACAAAACTACATTGTTCTGTTATAATTCTCAATATAGAAATTGTGTTCATTCATTCATTCATTTGTATGTCCCTTGCGGAACTTTGCCTCCCTAACAGCACTCCTGTAGGCCTCTCGGTTGTGAGAAAGATGCCCTGCTGCTGATGCATCCATTTGCAGATCATCAACGATGTCTTGCAGCCATCTTCGTCTTGGTCTTCCTCTCTTTCTTTTTCATATTATGTACCCTTCCAAGACGGTCCTTTCTAGATTATCATGACGTTTAATGTGTCCAAAATATTTGTTTTCTCACTTTAATCTTCTTTACTGTTACATTGTTCTGTTATAGTTCTCAATATAGAAATTGTGTTACTTGTGCTTATTCCTTCAACAAAACTATATTGTTCTTCTGCTATTTCAGTTTTTTTATGTTGTCTCGTATTCTCAGTTTAATGATTCTTAGTAGTATTTTTGTGATGTGACTCATTAAACTGATTGTGCGATGCTGATAACGTTGATGATGATGTTAATGATGCTAATGACGCTGATGATGTTGATGATGCTGATAATGTTGACGATGATGATCACGTTGTTGATGTTAATGATTCTGATCATCTTGATGATGGTGATTCCGTTGTTGATGTTGATGATGCTGATAATGTTGGTGATGTTGATGATGCTGACCACACTGATGATGTTGATAATATTGATGATGTTGATAACATAGACAAGGTGTTTGTGGTTGCTGTTAATGTCGTGGTGTTGGAATAAAGATGGTACAAAAGAGAGAATGACACGATGGCTTTCCTAAATTCCCAGCGCGAATCTGGCCATCAGTTTTATCACCAGCTGGAGCCTGTATATGTTCTTTAGAGGAGGAAGACTAAGAGGAGGAGAGGAAGAGCAGATGAAAATGAGTAAGAGGAGGAGGAGAAGAAGGCAATGATAGTGAGGTGGAGTAAAAATAAAGCTAACCCTGCAATGCCTTAGATGCACATAGGGATATGGTGTTAGTGCCCATATTTTCCTTAGAGGCACATAGGGATATGGTGTTAGTGCCCATATTTTCCTTAGAGGCACATAAGGATATGGTGTTAGTGCCCATATTTTCCTTAGAGGCACATAGGGATATGGTGTTAGTGCCCATATTTTCCTTAGAGGCACATAGGGCTATGGTGTTAGTGCCCATATTTTCCTTAGAGGCACATAGGGATATGGTGTTAGTGCCCATATTTTCCTTAGAGGCACATAGGGATATGGTGTTAGTGCCCATATTTTCCTTAGAGGCACATAGGGATATGGTGTTAGTGCCCATATTTTCCTTCACAAGTTTCTGCAAAGATGCTTCCGTTTTCTGACAGTGTCATCTGTATATCTCATGTTATGATATTATGGCCTCCTATTTTAAATTCCTTTCCAATTTTCTATGCCTCTGAAGATACGTTCCCTGTATAATGAGAATAGATCAGGTGACAGCTGACAATCTTGTCTTACGTCTTGTTTTATATCCTGATACTCACCTAAGTCTTTGCTCACTCTTATTGCTGCTCTTTGATTCCAGTACATATTCTTAATACTTCTCATATCTTTACCATCTGTATTAAGTTTTCTTAGCATGTGCATCATAGCGTCATGTCTAACTCTGTCACAGGCTTGCGTGTAGTCAGTAAAGAAGAACTGGAAATCTTTATTTAGTTCTAGAGAATGATTATAGTTCTCAATATAGAACCCGCGTTACTTGTGCTTATTACTTCAACAAAACTACATTGTTTTGTTATAATTCTCAATATAGAAATTGTGTTACTTGTGCTTATTACTTCAACAAAACTACATTGTTTTGTTATAGTTCTCAATATATAAATTATGTTCATTCATTCATTCATTTGCATGTCCCTTGCGGAACTTTGCCTCCCTAGCAGCACTCCTGTAGGCCTCTCGGTTGTGAGAAAGATGCCCTGCTGCTGATGCATCCATTTGCAGATCATCAACGATGTCTTGCAGCCATCTTCGTCTTGGTCTTCCTATCTTTCTTTTTCCCATCATGTATCCTTCAAAGACGGTCCTTTCTAGATTATCATGACGTTTAATGTGTCCAAAATATTTGTTTTCTCACTTTAATCTTCTTTACTGTTACATTGTTCTGTTATAGTTCTCAATATAGAAATTGTGTTACTTGTGCTTATTCCTTCAACAAAACTATATTGTTCTTCTGCTATTTCAGTTTTTTTATGTTGTCTCGTATTCTCAGTTTAATGATTCTTAGTAGTATTTTTGTGATGTGACTTATTAAACTGATTGTGCGATGCTGATAACGTTGATGATGATGTTAATGACGCTGATGATGTTGATGATGCTGATAATGTTGACGATGATGATCACGTTGTTGATGTTAACGATTCTGATGATCTTGATGATGGTGATTCCGTTGTTGATGTTGATGATGCTGATAATGTTGGTGATGGTGATCACGTTGATGATGTTGACGATGCTGAAAATGTTGATGATGCTGATGATGCTGACCACACTGATGATGTTGATAATATTGATGATGTTGATGACATAGACAAGATGTTGTGGTTGCTGTTAATGTCGTGGTGTTGGAATAAAGATGTTACAAAAGAGAGAATGATACGATGGCTTTCCTAAATTCCCAGCGCGAATCTGGCCATCAGTTTTATCACCAGCTGGAGCCTGTATATGTTCTTTAGAGGAGGAAGACTAAGAGGAGGAGAGGAAGAGCAGATGAAAATGAGTAAGAGGAGGAGGAGGAGAAGGCAATGATAGTGAGGTGGAGTAAAAATAAAGCTAACCCTGCCATGCCTTAGAGGCACATAGGGATATGGTGTTAGTGCCCATATTTTCCTTAGAGGCACATAGGGATATGGTGTTAGTGCCCATATTTTCCTTAGAGGCACATAGGGATATGGTGTTAGTGCCCATATTTTCCTTAGAGGCACATAGGGATATGGTGTTAATGCCCATATTTTCCTTAGAGGCACATAGGGATATGGTGTTAGTGTCCATATTTTCCTTAGAGGCACATAGGGATATGGTGTTAGTGCCCATATTTTCCTTAGAGGCACATAGGGATATGGTGTTAGTGCCCATATTTTCCTTAGAGGCACATAGGGATATGGTGTTAGTGCCCATATTTTCCTTGACCTGTCAAGCACACTAGAGGGTGATATGGTCAGTATCACGCCTGGCTGCCTTTCCTTCCCCAACTCTAGAAGAAGTCAGGTACCCATTTCCACAGCTGGGTGACTGGGACGCATCTGACCGGATTCGAACCCCCGACCTACACCATGAGAGACCAGTGCACTAACCACTTCGCTATTCAGACGGTCAGGGGTGGAGTATCCGTGGCAAATTCGAGGCTCAGAAGTCTGACGGTTTACATGTTTCGGGGCCAAAAAAAAGTAGACATCCTGCTTTGTTCCTGTCATCTTTCCTCACTCTTTCTATTTTTTTTTTTTTTTGGTAACACTGAACCATAACCTGTGTCTTACCTTCATGGCTAGAACCAGTTTTACCGCGGTCGTCATTTTTCTTATCTCTCGTCAGGTTTCGGATAAAAAAAAAAAGCAAACAAAATTTAACCAGCAGGGGGAGATTACTGAGTGCAACAAGTCTTGGAGCCAGCAAAACGCTAAAAATAATTTGTTGAACTTTCTTATAGTCTCTGTTCTTGTTAAATACGTACACATACATGCACATACACATATAAACACATACATTGAGGAACAAACAGAATGTTGAAGATGTTTGTTCAATAAACAAACAAGGAAAGTGTAAATTTGAGGTACAGACTTTGTTGAAAAACTGATTCCTCTTCCAAGTAAAGAGTTAATTGCCCTTGGTATGTGGGGGGGGGGAGAGAACATGGAGAAAGGTAAATGAGGATAGAGAGAGTGACAGGGGGAAGATCATGGAGAAAGGTAAATGAGGAGAGAGTGGGAGGGGGAAGATCATGGAGAAAGGTAAATGAGGAGAGAGAGTAGGAGGAGGAAGAGCATGGAGAAAGGTAAATGAGGAGAGAGAGTGGGAGGGGGAAGAGCATGGAGAAAGGTAAATGAGGAAAGAGGGGGAGTTGGTGGGAGGAGGGTATTGTAGTAGGGGGGAAACGAAGGAAAGAACTTTATTTTCAGACTATGACGGACTGGGCCCGTCTAACATTCAACTATCCCGGGGAGGAAGAGAGGGGAGGAAGAAGAGAGAGAGGGTGAGGGAGAGAGAGGGGAGGAAGAGAGGAGGGGGAAGAAGAGAGAGAGCCTATGAGGAAGAGAGAGGGAGAGGAAGAGAGAGAGGGGAGGAAGAGAGAGAGTGGAGAGAAGAGAGAGGGGGAGAGAGACCGGGGTGGAAGAGAGGGAGTGGGAAGAAGATAGACAGGGAGGAAGAGAGAGGGGGAAGAGAGAGAGGGGAGGAAGAGAGAGAGGGGAGAGAAAGAGAGAGAGGGGAGGAAGAGAGGGAGAGGGTGAAGGAAGAGAGAGGGGAGGAAGAGAGAGAGAGGATGAGGAAGAGAGAGAAAGGGAGGAAGAGAGGGGGGAATAGAGAGAGAAGAGGGGAAGGAAGAGAGAGAGAGGGAGGAAGAGAGATGGAGGAAGAGAGAAAGAGGGGAGGAAGAGAGAGAGGGGCTGGGGGGGGGAAGAAAGCAAAAGATGGAAGATAAGACAGGAAGAGAGAGAGGAGAGAGAGAGGAGAGGAAGTGAGAGAGAGGGGAGAGAAAGAGAGAGAGGGGGAGGAAGAGAGGGAGAGGGTGAAGGAAGAGAGAGGGGGAGGAAGAGAGAGAGAGGATGAGGAAGAGAGAGAAAGGGAGGAAGAGAGGGGGGAAAGAAAGAGAGAGGGGGAGAAAGAGAGAGGGGGAGGAAGAGGAGAGAGGGGGAGAAAGAGAGAGAGGGGGAAGAGAAAGAGGGGGGGAAGAGAGAGGGGAAGAGAAAGAAGGGAGGAAGAGAGAGAGGGGAGGAAGAGGGGAGAGAGAGCCTGGGGAGGAAGAGAGAGGGGGAGGAAGAGAGAGGGTGAGGAAGAGAGGGGGTGAGGAAGAGAGAGAGGAGGAGGAAGAGAGAGAGGAGGAGGAAGAGAGAGAAGGGCCGGGGGGGGGGAAAGAAAGCAGAGAGATGGAAGATAGAGATAAGAAGAGAGAGAGATGAGAGAGAAGGCAGAGAGATGGAAAGTGGAGACAAGAAGAGAGAGAGGAGAAGAGAAGGCAGAGAGGTGGAAGTAGAGACAAGAAGAGAGAGAGGAGGGGAGAGAAGGCAGAGAGATGGAAGGAAGAGACAGGAAGAGATGAGAGAAAGAGAGTAGAGGAAGAGATGAGGAAATGGGGAGAGAGGTGAGAGGTGGAGAGAATGGGAAAGTGAGATGGGTAGATTGAGGAGGGAGAAGAGGAGAGAGAGAGAGAGAGAGAGAGGAACACGAAGAAAGACAGGATAGAGAAAGGGAAAGACGGAGGAGGGAGAGAACGAGGAAAAAGAGGAGGAAAGAGGAAGAAAGAGGAAGAGAAAGGGATAGGGGAGAGAAAGAGAGTGAGAAAGGGAGAAAGAAAGACTGAGCAAAAGACAGAGAGAGAGAGAGAGAGAGAGAGACTCTTCCTCAACAACAACAAACTAATCATTGAAAGATAAAAAACTCTTCAACGACACTCTTTAAAACTAACCATCGTCTCTGATTTTTTTTTTTTTTTGCGAAGAACATGTCAAAGAAGATTCATGTCTGTGTCATCTTGGACTAACTCTGATATTTGTCATTGTCATGACCGCTAAAATATAATCATCTGCCATCATTATGAAAGATGAATATCAATGACAAACAAATAACCATTAAGACTTTCAGTCGCTACCTGATATTTTTCTTTTTTCCCCTCGCTGTTTTTGTGTGTGTACCTCTACGCTAGCTCCACTCTTGCATGTCAAACACGTTGCTATCTCTGATTTACATGAAGAAAACAATCATGTCTGAAATCACGAACTATCTTACATTTATTCTAAGATATATCCTTGGCCATCAAGATAACTCATCTCAAATTTTTCTTTGTGTTGAGCTGCCTGAGCTGTTAATAGCGCAGTTTTAAGAAGAAGAGTAAGAAGCAGCTAGCAATAAGAACAGAGAAATACTTGTGAAAAACAACAATAACAATAACCCAATAATTCGGCAGAAATGCCTTCATCAGAGGCAAAAAACCAACATACAAATAGACGCCAAAAATATCAGGTATCCGCTCTCTGTGGAGATAAGCCCAGACTGCGGCCACAGACGGAAGTGGGAATATGAAGAGTGAGAGAGGTATCACGCGTGGAATACTCTCGGCCACAAAATAGAACAACAGAGAGAGAGAGAGAGAGAGAGAGAGAGAGAGAGAGAGAGAGAGAGAGAGAGAGGCAGGAAAGGAGCATGGCTAAAAAAAGAGAGATAAAAATTACGGAGAAAGCTGATTGAAAGTTACAACAAGATTAGTTTAGACATCCAGCTAGACAACCAGCTTAGTTTAGACATCCAGCTAGACAACCAGCTTAGTTTAAACATCCAGTCAGACAACCAGCTTGGTTCAGACATCCAGTCAGACAACCAGCTTAGTTTAGACATCCAGTCAGACAACCAGCCTGGTTCAGACATCCAGTCAGACAACCAGCATAGTTTAGACATCCAGCCAGACAACCAGCTTGGTTCAGACATGCAGCTTGGTTCGGACACCCATAGAGTAGAGTGTTATTAAGAGAGTATTGGGTAGTATTCTCTCTCTCTCTCTCTCTCTCTGCTTTCCCAGAGAACAGATGAAAACTTCTTGTATAGAAAAATGGAAAAAGACAGAGAAAATGAAAAACAAGCATACACAAACAAATATGGTCTAAAAAAGTTATTCATAGAGGACTGAACTGTAGACACTCAGCCAGGAAGATAAGGCGCTGTTCTAGACCTTTACCTACACCCTCATTGGAGGAAGACATTCATTCTACTTTAAAGGGGTGGGGCCCCCAGTCGATGAAAACAGAATGGCTCGCTTGAGGGGGTTTGAGAGGGGGGGGGCAGGCATTGGTCTTTGGCATAAATAATTTGTAGCGACTTACAATATTCCTCTACCACGCTCTGCAGTTAGTACTACATCATCATCATCATCATCATCTTCTTCTTCTTCTTCTTCTCTCGTCTTTAAATTTATGTATAAACCTACAGCTTGTGAGTTTACCCAGCTAATTTTGTTTACAGTTTGACAGTCTGGTTTCTCTAGCAGAACTGTGAGCTCTTTTTGTATCATTGTTGTTGTTTTAATAATAATTATAAATTATAATAATGGAACGAAAGAGAAGGAAAAGAAAAGAAATAACACTTTGTATTTTGTCTTACATATTTCTGTGCCACCGCTGATTGTGACGTGATTGGATGTGACGTGACTGAATGTATAGTAACTGACTGTGTCGTGACTGGTTGTGACGTGACGGCACGAGGTGTCTGAATATGACGTGATTGAAGGTATAGTAATTGATTGTGGCGTGACTGGTTGTGGCGTGACTACACGACGTGACTTGTGACGTAACAACATGGCGTGACTGGTTGTGACGTGATAAACACGACGTGACTTCATGTGACGTGTCAGAATGACGTGATTGACCGTACTTAAACGCCAACTTGAATCAAGAGTAAGAGAAAGGAGCGGAATCTATCAACAACATCCCACCATTGTTGACGTCTGTTTAAATATATCCCAGGATTGTTAACGTTTCAGTCAGTAATAAGCCACAATTGTTGACGTTAACTTTTCATTGTCTTGGATGGAAACTTTGTTTCCAGTTTCAGGATTTGTTTATCTAAACAGTTTGTCTCGGCGCAGATAGTTGATCGTCTACAGAACATCGCTGACAGGAGGTCAAGAGTTCTGTATTTATCTGGAGTCTTTGCCCCAAAAGAACTTTCAACAGAACCTTTTCTTTCTTCTTTCAGGGCCCCTGCCCCCACCCCCCTCCACTTTACCCCCAGGGCCTTGTCTTCTCACATTCTCGCATTTTTATACAAACCTTTCTCCTGACGAAACATCTTGTGCAACAGATCCATATCAATGGAAACAAGATTCCGAGTACTTAAATGTTACATCGAGCCAATTTTGTTTTATGGATGCGAAGCATGGTCCATGAATAAGAGAGTACAGCTAGAAATGGAGGCCATGGAAATGTGGTTCATAAGAAGGGTGTTGAAGGTTCCATGGACAGCCAAGAAAACCAACGAAGAAGTCTTAAGAGGCTGGAGTTAAAAGGCAAATTTACAGCAAAGATCAGAGGCAGACAATCGAGATTTGTAGGACATTTCCTGAAAAGAGGAAAATTGGAACACATTGTGGCAACTGGAAAAATTGAAGGAAGAAGAGACAGAGGAAGGCTAGTAGATCTCAGACTGTGCTAGTAGATTAAGATTAATCTGGTACCTTTGATGAAATATACATAAAGGTAAAAAAGAGCAGAGGAGAGGGAGTGGATACTTTTTTCATCTGTGACAAACCACCAGTGCATATTTCAGCTTGGACATTCATCAGACAATATCGGCAAGGAAAAGAGGAAGACAGAAAATATTGTGAGACAGGAAGAAAAAAAGTTAGAATTTCTTAAAGTTGAGAGATGTGTAAGTGTTTAGTTTAAGGCCATCAAAAAGTAGGCGGCATATCTTGGAGCTGCTTTGTGATAGAATGTCAGAAAATTGCTTCAGATATTTGAAATGTTGTCTCCTCATTACTTTTGTTTTCCGCCATTAATGTTATTTCTTGTATCTGTAGAGCTTGAATTAGTCAATTTTATCTCCGCATCCTCTTCTTCTTCTTCTTCTTCGTCTTCTTCTTCTTCTTCTTCCTCCTCCTCCTCTTTTTCTTCCTGCTCTTTTTTATTATCATCATCTTCTTCTTCTTTTTCTTCTTCCCCTTCTTCATTATCTTCTTCTTCCTTATTTTTTTATACACATCATCGTTTTCTTCCTTTTTCTCCGTCTTCTTCTTCCTCCTCCCCTCCTCCTCTTTCTCCTCCTCCTCTTCATCATCATCATTATCATCATCATCATCATCATCATCATCATCATCCTTCTTCTTCCTCCTCATCCTCTTCTACATTATCATCATCATCATCTTCTTCTTTCTTCTCCTCTTTTTCTTCATTATCATCACCTTCTTCCTTTTCTTCTTCTTTCTCCTTCTCTTCTTCTTCATTTTCATTGTCATCTTCTTCTGTTTCTTCCTCATTCTCCTCTTCTTCTCCATCTTCCTCCTCCTCCCCTTCTTCTTCTTCTTCTTCTTCTTCTATCTCCCTGGACTTGCGAACTCGATGCTTTTTGCAGCCGATACGGTGAAGATGTTGAGACATAGAATCGTGTCGGATTGTGAGCGGGTTACTACAGCTATTTTATAGGTCACAGTGTGAAGCTAAAACGCAGAGGGGTGAGGGGCAATACTTCTTTATCAGACTCCACCACCATGCGGACTGTGGCGATCCCTCCCAGGTTAGGCACGCTAGGTCTGTTACTGGGAGCAGCACCGGAGAGGTGGGACAGGGGTTAAGTTCTGTTATTATTAGTCAATCCTGACCCCAGCAAGTCAGCTAGGGGTCTTGGACACTGTCTTCGCCCCCGATTCGGCCCAGCGCATCCGACTTCGGCTGTGCGTATTTTTGGAAGCAGATTAGCGATCCCTGTTTACTCGACCGAAATACTGTGTTTCTAGAGGCACCACTGGGAGGTTGAATAGGGTCTTGGCCAGCTGGTGTCCACCAACCCTGACCCAAGCTTGAGCACTGCTGTCTAGGCCACCAAGTAGAGAACAAAGATGGACGAGCCAGTGAGACAGTCACTTACCTGGTTCAAGAAGTCGGAACTATGCCACCAAGTCCTCATTTCTGTAAGGTACCTCGTTCACAGTGTTCCTGGCTTCAGGCTGTTGTGTTCCTTGGGGCTGAACTCAACAGTGATGCTTGATAGCTCCAAACAAATACTTTGTATTAGATACATGGTTTTGTGCATTAAAACTGAACATGGCGTTGATGCGGATATCTTGAGCTCGAAGTTCCAGGGAGACCAAACATCAGCAAATCTCCAAACTCTTCAGAGTAAGGGCGCTGGTCTAGCTACATGTTTGTGCTTTCTCATTCCCTGTAGCTTCCTTCCTGCTTTATCTTTGGTGTCCTTTCTGCTCTGGTCTATCTTTGGTGTCCTTTCTGCTCTGGTCTATCTTTGGTGTCCTTTCTGCTCTGGTCTATCTTTGGTGTCCTTTCTGCTCTGGTCTATCTTTGGTGTCCTTTCTGCTCTGGTCTATCTTTGGTGTCCTTCCTGCTCTGGTCTATCTTTGGTGTCCTTTCTGCTCTGGTCTATCTTTGGTGTCCTTTCTGCTCTGGTCTATATTTGGTGTCCTTTCTGGTGAAGAAAAACATCAAATGTAAAGTCTGAATCTGGCTTTTTGATAAGATTGTTTTTTGACCTAAGTCCCTGAAAGTAAAAAGAAAAAGCTATCATATCTAGATTTAAGTCTGACATTGCTGAAAATATGCTTGAATACTAAGACAGAACGAGAGAAGAGATAGAGAGAGAAGAGAGAGAGAGAGAGGAAAGAGTATTGCCTCTGTATGCGAGAAAGAGTCGGAGAGGGGGAAGGAGAGAGAGTGAGGATAGATTATAGCTTATTTGTGTATGAGATACAAAGAAGGATGGAAGGAGAGAGGAGAGGATAGATTGTAGCCTATATATGTGTGATATACAATCTACCAACCAACCAACCAACCAACCAACCAACCAACCAACCAACCAACCAACCAACCAGCCAATCTACCAACCAACCAACCAACCAACCAACCAACCAACCAACCAACCAGCCAATCTACCAACCAACCAACCAACCAACCAACCAACCAACCAACCAACCAACCAGCCAACCCAGAAGTACAATCAATACGCAGAATCTATAGAAGACGCAAAAAAAAAACACTTTTCGTTTGCTGCTGGACACAAACATGCTTTCTTTTTTGTTTTGGCTGCCGTTCATTTTCCTGTACCACCTGTTTGAGCGAAATCTACACAGAAAATAGACTTTCTGGCTGAAGGTGTAACATCATTCCCCTGCCTGAAATCTCGGAGTGGATCCAGAAAGCTGACATCTTACCAGGTCACAGCACCCTGACAACCGTGAGAATCCTTACCCGCCTGTACAAGCTGGAGGGTGTTACTGCGAGCATCAACGGAGACGTGGGATAGAACCTCTCCAGGTCTGGTTAAACTGAGCCTAATAGCTGAATCGTCACTCTAACAGTCACATTCGCTGACAGCAAAACTGCTCGGAGCAGAGAGCGTGATATTGATACTTGTGACAAGATTTTGTGTCTGATATTGATACTTGTGACAAGATTTTGTGTCTGATTTTGATACTTGTGACAAGATTTTGTGTCTGATATTGATACTTGTGACAAGATTTTGTGTCTGATATTGATACTTGTGACAAGATTTTGTGTCTGATATTGATACTTGTGACAAGATTTTGTGTCTGATATTGATACTTGTGACAAGATTTTGTGTCTGATATTGATACTTGTGACAAGATTTTGTGTCTGATTTTGATACTTGTGACAAGATTTTGTGTCTGATATTGATACTTGTGACAAGATTTTGTGTCTGATATTGATACTTGTGACAAGATTTTGTGTCTGATATTGATACTTGTGACAAGATTTTGTGTCTGATATTGATACTTGTGACAAGATTTTGTGTCTGATATTGATACTTGTGACAAGATTTTGTGTCTGATATTGATACGTGTGACATGAGATTGTGTCTGATATTGACACTTGTGACAAAAGTTGAGAGACTATTCTAAAGCAGGTGCAGAAATTCAAATACCTTGGAGCAGTAATAACTTCAGATGGGAAATGCAGAACAGAAATTAGGAACAGAGTAGGCCAAGCAAAGAATGCATTTCAGAGAATGAGAAACATATTATGCAACACATCCTTATCAATGAATGTTAGAAAACGAGCCCTAAAATGCTATATTGAACCTATCTTGTTATATGGAAGTGAATCATGGACAATAGGCAAGTCTGCACAAAAATCATTGGAAGCAGCAGAAATGTGGTTTATTGGAAGAATGTTGCGAATCCCCTGGACAGCAAAAATAACTAATAAAGAATGTATGAGAAGAGCTAGAGAGACAAAAAAACCTTGTCAAAAAGATAAGAGAGAGACAATGTACATTCATAGGACATGCAATGAGAAGAGGGGGCATTGAAAATATTATAACAACAGGAAAAATAGAAGGAAGAAGATCAAGAGGAAGACCAAGAGAAATGATACTGGACATTCTGACGGGATGGTGTGAGAGGAGATCACCAACTGAGCTGATGGCCTGCATGAAGGATCGGGTACTCTGGAGAAGCATAATAGCCAACGCCTGTCGGCACGGCACCTGATGATGATGGTTATGAACCTGCTGAGAAGAAATTATTTCGGATATGATTATATAATAATCCTTTTATCTTTGAAGCACTGAATTATTCACAACAAGTTGATATCGAGGCTGGCCACAGCAGTATACTGAACAGAGCTGAAAACTCTGTCTTGTGATTCATTAAAATAATTATATGAAACCAGATTTTGTGATTTCCTGGGATTTTCTTTTCATCAAATAGGCTACAAAGCAAGGGAGATGTGCATCACTTAGGCTGCAAAGCAAGGGAGATGTGCACCACTTAGGCTACAAAGCAAGGGAGATGTGCACCACTTAGGCTACAAAGCAAGAGAGATGTGCACCACATCGGCTACAAAGCAAGAGAGATGTGCATCACTTAGGCTACAAAGCAAGAAAGATGTGCATCACTTAGGCTACAAAGCAAGAGGGATGTGCACCACTTAGGCTACAAAGCAAAAGAGATGTGCACCACTTAGGCTACAAAGCAAGAGAGATGTGCACCACTTAGGCTACAAAGCAAAAGAGATGTGCACCACTTAGGCTACAAAGCAAGAGAGATGTGCACCACTTAGGCTACAAAGCAAGAGAGATGTGCACCACATCGGCTACAAAGCAAGAGAGATGTGGTTGCTAAGAAGAAAGATGAGAACATCTTGGACAGTGGTTGCTAAGAAGAAAGATGAGAACATCTTGGACGGCCAATGCAGACACTGAGAAGAAAGATGAGAACATCTTGGACGGCCAAGAAAACAAGTGTGAGGTTCTAAGCGAGGCCGGCCAAATGAGAGAAATTCTGGCAGAATCCAGAACAGGACAGTCCAGGTTTGTAGGACGTGTTTTAAGAAGAGGCAAAACTGGAACATCCAGTTACGACGGTAAAAACTGGAGGGACAAGGGGACAGAGGAAGATTAAAAAACAAGATACTTGACGTACTAAAAAGAGTGGCATGGAGCACGCTCCAAAACACATCTTATAGATATAGCAAAGGACAGGTGGTTGTGGGAATCAGTGACGACCAACATTTGATTGTCATAGACGAGAGAGAGAGAGAGAGAGAGAGAGAGAGAGAGTCTTAAAACCTGCTCGATCTAATAGCCTCCCCCTTGTGTTGGCATCCCCGACGGCCTAAAACGTGAGTTCCATCTTGCAGATACACGCCAGTGACCTGGCTTTGATATACTTGCCTCTTTCTGCCCATTCTGTAAAGTAGGACATCTTAAGATAGTTATCCCCGAGAATTTGTTTGTTGCCCCATGCCAACTTGAAACGAGTTATAGGTGCAAGGCCGACTTACCTGTGGCTTACCTTCTAGACCTACTGCAGGACTGACTGATACCTGATAGTTCATTCTTTAAATCTTCAAAATGGCGATGGATAAAGATGATTTTTTGAGAACATTTATCGGAAAGATGACAAGTGAGAGTCTCAGGTAGGTATCAGCTTTATTTACCAGAACATGGTCTGACGGTTCCACTCTGGTCATCATAGGAAACAAGAATCAAAATGGCCGCACAGAATAAATGGGTAAGATATAATGAGAGTGTGATAACGATACTTGTGATAAGAGTTTGTGCTAATGATACTTGTGACAAGAGTTTGTGATAATGATACTTGTGACAAGAGTTTGTTATAATGATACTTGTGACAAGAGTTTGTGATAATGATACTTGTGACAAGTGTTTGTGATATGATACTTGTGACAAGAGTTTAGATAATGATCCTGTGACAGAGTTTGTGATAATGATACTTGTGACAAGAGTTTGTGATAATGATACTTGTGACAAGAGTTTGTGATAATGATACTTGTGACAAGAGTTTGTGATAATGATACTTGTGACAAGAGTTTGTTATAATGATACTTGTGACAAGAGTTTGTGATAATGATACTTGTGACAAGTGTTTGTGATAATGATACTTGTGACAAGAGTTTGTGATAATGATACCTGTGACAAGAGTTTGTGATAATGATACTTGTGACAAGAGTTTGTGATAATGATACTTGTGACAAGAGTTTGTGATAATGATACTTGTGACAAGAGTTTGTGATAATGATACTTGTGACAAGAGTTTGTGATAATGATACTTGTGACAAGAGTTTGTGATAATGATACTTGTGACAAGAGTTTGTGATAATGATACTTGTGACAAGAGTTTGTGATAATGATACCTGTGACAAGAGTTTGTGATAATGATACCCGTGACAAGAGTTTGTGATAATGATACCTGTGACAAGAGTTTGTGATAAT
>CM019715.1:844343-868750 GCA_009760885.1 Achatina immaculata | reverse complement strand
TTTTTCATAAAATAAAAAAAAAATGTTCCCCCAAAAAAATCTCACGAAAATGTCAATATTTTTTGTGTGCACCCACCTGGGATGTTACACATTCCAATGTCTCAAGTTCGAGCTTTTAAACTGTCAAACCAGGAATTTAGCAATTCAGCCTTACCTGGCCTGTCTTTCTGAAAAAGGCAGTTGGGGTTTGGGGTTTTGGGTTGGGGGGGGGGGGTAAGCTGATTGTTTCAACGATAAACACGTTGCCTGGTTGGGCACAGGGATCTACCAAACTGTAACCAGTTCTCTTTCCTTGTCAACATAGCAGTCTTGTTTCTCAGATAATCCTTTCAGATTGGCTGATGTTTATAGTTTGCTGTCACATATAGCATAGGTGTTGTGCTATAATTCTTTCTCACTGTCTGGTGGCCATTGTCTGCTGTCTCGTAGAAATTAGTTCTTCTGTGTTGTAATATATTCTCTCTTTGTCCACACTCACTTGTAGTACTAATGTCCGCACTGCCTGTAGGGCAAATGTCCGCACTCCTCTGTAGAGCAGATGTCCACACTCGCCTGTAGGGCAAATGTCCGCACTCGCCTGTAGGGCAAATGTCCGCATTCCTCTGTAGAGCAGATGTCCACACTCGCCTGTAGGGCAAATGTCCGCACTCGCCTGTAGGGGAAATGTCCGCACTCGCCTGTAGGGCAAATGTCCGCACTCGCCTGTAGGGCAAATGTCCGCACTCGCCTGTAGGGCAAATTTCCACACTCGCCTGTAGGGCAAATGTCCGCACTCCTCTGTAGAGGAGATGTCCACACTCGCCTGTAGGGCAAATATCCGCATTCCTCTGTAGAGCAATGTCCACAGTCGCCTGTAAGGCAAATGTTCACACTCGCCTGTAGGGCAAAAGTCCACACTCACCTGTAATGTGAATGTATGTTGTGCAGTTTTACAATGCCATCTTTTCTTTACTCACTTGTATAGTGCCTTTTCACTATTCCCATAACTTGGCATATAACCACGCAGTCTCTGGTTATGACATATCACATACTTGGCAGATATGGTTCGCCAAATTGGCATGAGCTATTATTTGTATTCTCTCATTTTTCAGCCAATAGCTGTCCCGTATTCTTATTCGTCTTACCTGACTTTATGTAGCCGTATTACTTGCTTAACGTCATAACTTGACTGTCTAGCCACATTACTTGCTCGACGTCCTAACTTGACTGTCTAGCCACATTACTTGCTCGACGTCCTAACTTGACTGTCTAGCCACATTACTTGCTCGACGTCCTAACTTGACTGTCTAGCCACATTACTTGCTTAACGTCATAACTTTACTGTCTAGCCACATTACTTGCTCGATGTCCTAACTTGACTCTGTCTAGCCACATTACTTGCTTAACGTCATAACTTGACTGTCTAGCCACATTACTTGCTCGACGTGTTACCTTGACTGTCTAGCCACATTACTTGCTCGACGTCCTAACTTGACTCTGTCTAGCCACATTACTTGCTCGACGTCCTAACTTGATTTTGTCTAGTCTTATTACTTGCCTGACGTCCTAACTCGACTCTATCTAGTCTTATTACTTGCATAGCGTCCTGACAAAGATTTATAAGCACTGTGTCATTTATGTGTTTATTTCTTTTGTTATATTCGCCTGCCGAAATATTGGTTTGTTACTGTCTGTTGTACATGTCCACGTGCTAATCTCAGTGCCTTTTGCTATTCCTTCTCAGTATTGCTTCTTTCAAACTTTCCTGTAAAACTGAAACCTCTCTCTCCACTCTCTCTCCCTCTCTCTCTCCCTCTCCCTCTCTCCCTCTCTCTCTCTCTCTCCCTCTCTCTCCCTCTTCTCCCTCTCTCTCTCCCTCTCTCTCCTCTCTCTCTCCTCTCTCACCTCTCTCTCCCTCTCTCTCTTCCTCTCCCTCTCTCTCTCTCCCTCTCTCTCTCCTCTCTCTCTCCTCTCTCTCCCTCTCTCTCCTCTCTCTTTCCCTCTCTCTCCTCTCTCTCCCTCTCCCTCTCTCTTCTCTCTCTCCCTCTCTCTCCTCTCTCCCTCTCTCTCTCCCTCTCTCTCTCCTCTCTCTCTTCTCTCTCTCTCCCTCTCTCTCCTCTCTCTCTCCTCTCCTTCTCTCTCCCTCTCTCTCTCCTTCCCTCTCTCTCCCTCTCTCTCTCTCTCTCTACCCAACAAAAGATGAGAACAGTAAAATCGTTATGAAAAACATTTCGGCAAAAATGCTTTTATCAAGAACAACATAGAAAACAAAACAGATGAATACAGAAAAAAAAACCTGTTAGGGTTCAGCTGTAACTGTAGTCCTGACACAGAGGACTAAGTTGAAGTGATCATCAGACATGCTTTCATGCGTGGAATACGGTCAGCTGAAGAGTGTGAGAAGTAATGTCTTGTGTGTGTGTGTGTGCGTGCGTGCGTGTGTGTTTATGGATTATCTTCTCATTTCTCAGGTAAGTCTTCATGCTTTACATGTACACCTACGTTTATGTACACCTGCTGCTTTTAAGTAGCTACGCTTACGTGCTCGCGCAATTTTTTAAAAGAAATACTCCACGGATATGTTGATGTATTGTTGTGTTGATGTGTTGTTGTGTTGATGTGTTGTTGTTGATGTGTTGTTGTGTTGATGTGTTGTTGTATTGATGTGTTGTGTTGATGTGTTGTTGTTGATATGTTGTTGTGTTGTTGTGTTGATATGTTGATGTGTTGTTGTGTTGATGTGTTGATGTGTTGTTGTTGATATGTTGTTGTGTTGATATGTTGATGTGTTAGTTATTTCCATGCTCCACTTCTTCTAGAGGTGTGCCAGATCTTCTTTTACTTTTGCGTCTGTTAAATTTTTAGTTATTTTTTCTCTCCCTGAGATTAAATTTTTTAAAAATATGTTAAACCTGAGTAATAATATATGCTGTATGTACGTTACAAATACCAAAATATATTGTATGTGCGTTATAAATATAAAAATATACTGTATTTGCGTCATAAATACCAAAATATATTGTATATGAGTTACAAATACCAAAATATATTATATTTGCGTTATAAATGCCAAAATATATCGTATGTGTGTTGTAAATACCAAAATATATTGTATGTGCGTTATAAGTACCAAAATATATTGTATGTGCGTTATAAATACCAAAATATATTGTATGTGCATTATAAATACCAAAATATATTGTATGTGCGTTATAAATATCAAAATATGTTGTATGTGCGTTATAAATATCAAAATATGTTGTATGTGCGTTATAAATACCAAAATATATTGTACGTGCGTTATAAATACCAAAATATATTGTATGTGCGTTATAAATACCAAAATATATTGTCCGTGGATTATAAATACCAAAATACTAAAATATTGTAGGTAAGATAAGAAAACGGACTATTATCAGTTATGAACTGAGCGAATTATAAAATACAAATTATAAAAAAGTAACTAACGTTTAACAGTTATTTACCAGTAAATATATTCTACGCTGGTTATTACAGTTTTTTTAAAGTGTTGTAATGTGAGTTATTATTTTTAAAACATGTTGCATGCGAATTATAAATTCTCAGATATCTTGTATGTGTGAATTATAAATTCTCAGATAGCTTGTATGTGTGAGTTATAAATTCTCGGATAAATGTATGAGTTATTTAAAAAAAAGGTAAAATTCTCTTTTCCACGTCATTAAGGCATATTGTGGAATACGGAGTTAGGCCCGTATTTTCCATGACCTTCGACACATGAAAGTCTGGTGTGGTCAGTATCACGCCCTGGCCGCTTTACCTTCCCAGATTTCTCTGGTACCCATTTTTAGAGGCTGGGTGAACCCTGGGGCTTCTTCGGTGTGTCCCAGAACAAATCCCACTGCTGGGACTGAACCCGATACCACGGGATTAGTAAACTGAGAGTCTAACCATCCAGCTAACCAGGACACCTGTTTGAGTTATACATTCCAAATATCTTGTAAACCAACAGTAAATTCTCAGATGTCCTGTATGTAGATTATAAATTCTTTAAAATATTTATATTTATGATTTTCAGATTTTTAAAACTGACCACATAAAACAGATATCAAAATTTCTTTAATACAGAGACATCGTTGAGATTAAACTCCACACTTTATTGGCTATTAAAGGGCTCTAAAATGGGTCTAGTTCTGTCCACACGGTGATACAGATTTCTCAGAAGATACATGGAAAATATAGTCTAGAGTAGCTTACGTGAATCTTAGGTAGAGTAGCTTTCTTCAAGTCTTAAGTAGAGTAGCTTACTTCAAGTCTTAGGTAGAGTAGCTTACTTCAAGTCTTAGGTAGAGTAGCTTACTTCAAGTCTTAAGTAGAGTAGCTTTCTTCAAGTCTTAGGTAGAGTAGCTTACTTCAAGTCTTAGGCAGAGTAGCTTACTTCCAAGTATCAGATAGAGCAGCTTACTTAAAGTCTTAGGTAGAGTAGCTTACTTCAAGTATCAGATAGAGTAGCTTACTTCAAGTATCAGATAGAGTAGCTTACTTCAAGTATCAGATAGAGTAGCTTACTTCAAGTATCAGATAGAGTAGCTTACTTCAAGTATCAGATAGAGTAGCTTACTTCCAAGTATCAGATAGAGTAGCTTACTTCAAGTATCAGATAGAGTAGCTTACTTCAAGTATCAGATAGAGTAGCTTACTTCCAAGTATCAGATAGAGTAGCTTACTTCAAGTATCAGATAGAGTAGCTTACTTCAAGTATCAGATAGAGTAGCTTACTTCAAGTATCAGATAGAGCAGCTTACTTAAAGTCTTAGGTAGAGTAGCTTACTTGAAAACTTAGGTGGGTTAGCTTACTTCAAGTATCATGTAGAGTAGCTTACTTCAAATATCAGGTAGAGTAACTTACTTAGGTAGAGTGGTTTACTTGAAGTCTTAGGTAGAGTGGTTTACTTGAAGTCTTAGGTAGAGTGGTTTACTTGAAGTCTTAGGTAGAGTGGTTTACTTGAAGTCTTAGGTAGAGTGGTTTACTTGAAGTCTTAGGTAGATTGGTTTACCTGAAGTCTTAGGTAGAGTGGTTTACTTGAAGTCTTAGGTAGAGTGGTTTACTTGAAGTCTTAGGTAGAGTGGTTTACTTGAAGTCT
Source organism: Achatina immaculata (assembly GCA_009760885.1). Classification (NCBI taxonomy): domain Eukaryota; kingdom Metazoa; phylum Mollusca; class Gastropoda; order Stylommatophora; family Achatinidae; genus Lissachatina; species Lissachatina immaculata. Next base: position 863,648 of record CM019715.1, on the reverse strand, counting down.
TAGGTAGAGTGGTTTACTTGAAGTCTTAGGTAGAGTGGTTTACTTGAAGTCTTAGGTAGAGTGGTTTACCTGAAGTCTGACAGTTATCCTAAACTTGCCTACGTAAACCACTGTTATAAGACACCACAAAGATTTAACTAAACTTGCCTACGTAAACCACTGTTATAAAACACCACAAAGATTTTACTAAACTTGCCTACGTAAACCACTGTTATAAGACACCACAAAGATTTAACTAAACTGTGAGAGCAGAGCAACCTCGTAATAGGGGACACCCAGAGATAGGTAGGATAGAGGCAAACTGTCACGTGTTCTGCAGTCGAGAGAACCATACCTGGCATCTTTTCTCCGCCAAACTATTCTATTTCAAACATGGAAGCCATAACGTTCCAGTAAACATCGCTCCACTGTGGCATTAGTGGCACTTGGCAGTCGGGCCACACAGCTAAAATAAGGGAGGCTATCAAAGTCAGAGAGAGTGATTCTTCCTTTAAGTTACATTTCAATAAAACTTTGCTAACAACAGACTGATAAAGAACAACAGAGTTATAAAGAACAACAGTCGGATAAAGAACAACAGATTTATAGAAAACAACAGCCAGATAAAGAACAACAGAGTGATTGATAAGGACCATCAGTCAGATAAAGAACAACAGCCAGATAAAGAACAACAGCCAGATAAAGAACAACAACCAGATAAAGAACAACAGAGTGATTGATAAGGACCATCAGTCAGATAAAGAACAACAGCCAGATAAAGAACAACAGCCAGATATAGAACAACAACCAGATAAAGAACAACAGAGTGATTGATAAGGACCATCAGTCAGAAAAGGAACAACAGATTGATAGAAAACAACAGCCAGATAAAGAACAACAGCCAGATAAAGAACAACAGCCAGATAAAGAACAACAGCCAGATAAAGAACAACAACCAGATAAAGAACAACAGCCAGATAAAGAACAACAACCAGATAAAGAACAACAGCCAGATAAAGAACAACCAGATAAAGAACACTAGCCAGATAAAGAACAACAGCCAGATAAAGAACAACAACCTGATAAAGAACAACAACCAGATAAAGAACAACAACCAGATAAAGAACACCAGCCAGATAAAGAACAACAGCCAGATAAAGAACAACAGCCAGATAAAGAACAACAGCCAGATAAATAACACCAACCAGATAAATAATCTGTCATAATATTTATCAAACTTCTAAAGTATATTTACATATTTTGTGTTAGAAAAAAAAACTTAGAAGAATTATTTTCTACCTTTAAATGTTTTCCTGTTTCTTCCTTTTAGATATCTAATATGTTCACTTGATGTTTCTTTCTCTCTCTCTCTCTCTCTCTCTCTCTGTACCCCCCAGTTGTGACCCACATGTTCTCTGCTTCTCGTCTGGGTCTCCTCCTGTCTGCTTGGAGTATCTGTTTGTCGTCCGTTAATTTTATCTTCTTTTTAGAGCAGGTAAAGTTTGGGAAGTTAAGAAAAAGTTCCTGGCGTGCCACGAGGATTTCAGGATACGCTCGGGATAAGCATGTTATGGCCGGGATATTTTTAGATGCAAATTTTGTCCAGATGTGATCCCCTTGGAATCATTACAAGCTCTTCTGTTCTTGGCAGGGGCATAGATAATCATTAAACAATCTTTATGTTAGAAGACAATCATTAAACAATCTTAATGTTAGTAGACACCCATTAAACACTTTTTGTTAGTAGACAATCATTAAACGATCTTTATGTTAGCAGACAATCATTAAACAATATTTATACTTCATGGATTGTCGAAAAATGGTTAGAAACAGATATTTTGTTATGATTACCACGGCAAGAGAAGAATCAGAGAGGGAGAGAGGCAGGGAGAGCCAGAGAGAGAACAACAGAGTGATTGATAAGGACCATCAGTCAGATAAAGAACAACAGCCAGATAAAGAACAACAGCCAGATAAAGAACAACAGAGTGATTGATAAGGACCATCAGTCAGATAAAGAACAACAGCCAGATAAAGAACAACAGCCAGATATAGAACAACAACCAGATAAAGAACAACAGAGTGATTGATAAGGACCATCAGTCAGAAAAGGAACAACAGATTGATAGAAAACAACAGCCAGATAAAGAACAACAGCCAGATAAAGAACAACAGCCAGATAAAGAACAACAGCCAGATAAAGAACAACAGCCAGATAAAGAACAACAGCCAGATAAAGAACAACAACCAGATAAAGAACAACAGCCAGATAAAGAACAACAACCAGATAAAGAACACTAGCCAGATAAAGAACAACAGCCAGATAAAGAACAACAACCTGATAAAGAACAACAACCAGATAAAGAACAACAACCAGATAAAGAACACCAGCCAGATAAAGAACAACAGCCAGATAAAGAACAACAGCCAGATAAAGAACAACAGCCAGATAAATAACACCAACCAGATAAATAATCTGTCATAATATTTATCAAACTTCTAAAGTATATTTACATATTTTGTGTTAGAAAAAAAAACTTAGAAGAATTATTTTCTACCTTTAAATGTTTTCCTGTTTCTTCCTTTTAGATATCTAATATGTTCACTTGATGTTTCTTTCTTTCTCTCTCTCTCTCTCTCTCTCTCTCTGTACCCCCCAGTTGTGACCCACATGTTCTCTGCTTCTCGTCTGGGTCTCCTCCTGTCTGCTTGGAGTATCTGTTTGTCGTCCGTTAATTTTATCTTCTTTTTAGAGCAGGTAAAGTTTGGGAAGTTAAGAAAAAGTTCCTGGCGTGCCACGAGGATTTCAGGATACGCTCGGGATAAGCATGTTATGGCCGGGATATTTTTAGATGCAAATTTTGTCCAGATGTGATCCCCTTGGAATCATTACAAGCTCTTCTGTTCTTGGCAGGGGCATAGATAATCATTAAACAATCTTTATGTTAGAAGACAATCATTAAACAATCTTAATGTTAGTAGACACCCATTAAACACTTTTTGTTAGTAGACAATCATTAAACGATCTTTATGTTAGCAGACAATCATTAAACAATATTTATACTTCATGGATTGTCGAAAAATGGTTAGAAACAGATATTTTGTTATGATTACCACGGCAAGAGAAGAATCAGAGAGGGAGAGAGGCAGGGAGAGCCAGAGAGAGAAAGGAACAGAGAGATAGGCATTTTGTTATAACGATCAGGGCAAGAGAAGAATGAGAGAGGGAAAGGGAGAGCCAGAAAGAGAGAAAGGAACAGAGAGATAGGCATTTTGTTATAATGATCAGGGCAAGAGAAGAATGAGAGAGGGAAAGAGAGAGCAGGGAGAGCCAGAGAGAGAGAGACAGGAACAGAGAGATAGGCATTTTGTTATAATGATCAGGGCAAGAGAAGTAACAGAGTCGGAGAGGCGGAGGCAGAGAGAGACGGAGAGAGCCAGAGAGAGAGAGAGAAAGAGACAGATAGAAAGAGAGGAAGAGACAGAGAAACAGGCATTCAGATATTTTGTTGTGATGATCAGAGCAAAATGAGAAACAGAGGGAAAGAGAATCAGAGACCGAGATAGAAACAGAGAGGGAGACAAATAGAGAGACAAAGAGATAGAAACAGAGAGGGAGACAAATAGAGAGACAAAGAGATAGAAACAGAGAGGGAGAGACAAAGAGATAGAAACAGAGAGGGAGACAGGTAGAGGGACAAAGAGATAGAAACAGAGAGGGAGACAAATAGAGAGACAAAGAAATAGAAACAGAGAGGGAGAGACAAAGAGATAGAGACAGAGAGGGAGGCAGGTAGAGAGACAAAGAGATAGACACAGAGAGCGAGACAGGTAGAGAGACAAAGAGATAGACACAGAGAGCGAGACAGGTAGAGAGACAAAGAGATAGACACAGAGAGCGAGACAGGTAGAGAGACAAAGAGATAGACACAGAGAGCGAGACAGAGAGGGAGACGGAGACAGAGAAAGATAGAGAGGGAGACAGAGACAGAGAAAGATAGAGAGGGAGACGGAGACAGAGAAAGATAGAGAGGGAGACAGAGAGACAGAGAAAGATAGAGAGGGAGACGGAGACAGAGAAAGATAGAGAGGGAGACAGAGACAGAAAAAGATAGAGAGGGAGACAGAGACAGAGAAAGATAGAGAGGGAGACAGAGAGACAGAGAAAGATAGAGAGGGAGACAGAGAGACAGAGAAAGATAGAGAGGGAGACGGAGACAGAGAAAGATAGAGAGGGAGACAGGGAGACAGAGACAGAGAAAGATAGAGGGAGACAGAGAGACAGAGAAAGATAGAGAGGGAGACAGAGAGACAGAGAAAGATAGAGAGGGAGACGGAGACAGAGAAAGATAGAGAGGGAGACAGAGAGACAGAGAAAGATAGAGAGGGAGACGGAGACAGAGAAAGATAGAGAGGGAGACAGAGAGACAGAGAAAGATAGAGAGGGAGACGGAGACAGAGAAAGATAGAGAGGGAGACAGAGAGACAGAGAAAGATAGAGAGGGAGACGGAGACAGAGAAAGATAGAGAGGGAGACAGAGAGACAGAGAAAGATAGAGAGGGAGACAGAGAGACAGAGAAAGATAGAGAGGGAGACGGAGACAGAGAAAGATAGAGAGGGAGACAGAGAGACAGAGAAAGATAGAGAGGGAGACAGAGAGACAGAGAGAGACAGAGAACATATATGTCTGTGACTGCCTCTCTCTCTATCTCCCTACCTGTCTCTCTCTGTCTCTCTATCTGTCTCCCTCTCTGTCTATATATATATATATATATAATGAAAAGGAGAGAGACATGGAGTTAAAAAGAAACAGCCAGGGAGAGAGAGAGTTTTAAAACACACGCAGAGATAGAGTGATATATATATATATATATATAGAGAGAGAGAGAGAGAGTCAAGATTTTGGACTAAAGTTCGTGTTGACCTGGCAGAACCCAGACCTGAGGTCAGGCTTGTATATTTTGACAAGGTTAATTGATTAAACATGGATTGGACAGAGTTTGGAGATTCTTCTTGTTGTTGTTGTAACGTAACTGTTTCCGGTAGAGTGTCGTAGATTTGCTGTACTCGAGCATCTTGGCGGACGTGAGACTGGCCCAGGCTGTCATGTGACACAGAGATGTCTGTACAAAAATCTGCCTGATATATTCACACAGAGATGTCTGTACAAAAATCTGCCTGATATATTCACACAGAGATGTCTGTACAAAAATCTGCCTGATATATTCACACAGAGATGTCTGTACAAAAATCTGCCTGATATGTTCACACACAGATGTCTGTACAAAAATCTGCCTGACATACTCAAACTCAGCGAAGCTTTGTTTTTCTGACTTTTTATTAAAACTGCAGGTCTCGTTGTGGCAGGAGACTGAATTTTTAAAGCTGGTTAGAAAATTGTTGTTACATTATGCATACATTCCTTAACAGTTTTTGGAAGAAGAAGAAGAAGATGATGATGACGATGATGATGTGGAGGAGCAGGAGGAGGAGAAAGCGGAAGACTAAGAAGAAGAAGATGATGATGATAAGGAGGAGGAAGAGAAAGAGGAAGACGAAGAAGAAGAGATAAAACCTTCATAAATTAGAGCCAAACATTTTTGGCAAGAGAAACTTGAAGTAATAGAACTACATACACTAAAATAAACGCTTACACTAAAATAAACGCTTACACTAAAATAAACGCTTACATAAAAATAAACGCTTACATTAAAATAAACGCTTACACTAAAATAAACGCTATCTAATAGATAAATAAAATCTTGAATCTACAAGAATGTATCATGTCTACAAGTACATGCATTATGTGTAGGAGCACCTGCATAATGTGTTGGAGCACCTGCATTATGTGTACAAGCATCTGTATTATTTGTACAAGGACCTGCATTATATGTAGGAGCACCTGTATTGTGTGCAGGAGAACCTGGATTATGTGTACAAGCACCTGTATTATGTATAGAAGCACCAGCATTGTGTGTAGGAGCACCGTTATTATGTGTAGGAGCACCTGCATTATGTGCAGGAGCACCTGTATTATATGTAGGAGCACCTGCATTGTGTGCAGGAGAACCTGGATTATGTGTACAAGCACCTGTATTATGTATAGAAGCACCAGCATTGTGTGTAGGAGCACCGTTATTATGTGTAGGAGCACCTGCATTATGTGCAGGAGCACCTGTATTATGTATAGAAGCACCAGCATTGTGTGTAGGAGCACCTGCATTACGTATGCAGGTACCTGCATTACATGTACAAGCACCTGCATTATGTGTACAAGCACCTGCATTACGTATGCAGGTACCTGCATTACATGTACAAGCACCTTTATCTTATGACCAGGTCTACACTGCAGACAGTTCTCTAGGTCTGGCACGACCAGGTCTCGACTAAATGTTAAAACTGTTTAAAACAAAGGGAGACAGAGAAAGATAGAGAGGGAGACAGAGAGACAGAGAAAGATAGAGAGGGAGACGGAGACAGAGAAAGATAGAGAGGGAGACAGAGAGACAGAGAAAGATAGAGAGGGAGACGGAGACAGAGAAAGATAGAGAGGGAGACAGAGAGACAGAGAAAGATAGAGAGGGAGACAGAGAGACAGAGAAAGATAGAGAGGGAGACGGAGACAGAGAAAGATAGAGAGGGAGACAGAGAGACAGAGAAAGATAGAGAGGGAGACAGAGAGACAGAGAGAGACAGAGAACATATAGTCTGTGACTGCCTCTCTCTCTATCTCCCTACCTGTCTCTCTCTGTCTCTCTATCTGTCTCCCTCTCTGTCTATATATATATATAATGAGAAGGAGAGAGACATGGAGTTAAAAAGAAACAGCCAGGGAGAGAGAGAGTTTTAAAACACACGCAGAGATAGTGATATTATATATATATATATATATATATATATATATATATAGAGAGAGAGAGAGAGAGTCAAGATTTTGGACTAAAGTTCGCGTTGACCTGGCAGAACCCAGACCTGAGGTCAGGCTTGTATATTTTGACAAGGTTAATTGATTAAACATGGATTGGACAGAGTTTGGAGATTCTTCTTGTTGTTGTTGTAACGTAACTGTTTCCGGTAGAGTGTCGTAGATTTGCTGTACTCGAGCATCTTGGCGGACGTGAGACTGGCCCAGGCTGTCATGTGACACAGAGATGTCTGTACAAAAATCTGCCTGATATATTCACACAGAGATGTCTGTACAAAAATCTGCCTGATATATTCACACAGAGATGTCTGTACAAAAATCTGCCTGATATATTCACACAGAGATGTCTGTACAAAAATCTGCCTGATATGTTCACACACAGATGTCTGTACAAAAATCTGCCTGACATACTCAAACTCAGCGAAGCTTTGTTTTTCTGACTTTTTATTAAAACTGCAGGTCTCGTTGTGGCAGGAGACTGAATTTTTAAAGCTGGTTAGAAAATTGTTGTTACATTATGCATACATTCCTTAACAGTTTTTGGAAGAAGAAGAAGAAGATGATGATGACGATGATGATGTGGAGGAGCAGGAGGAGGAGAAAGCGGAAGACTAAGAAGAAGAAGATGATGATGATAAGGAGGAGGAAGAGAAAGAGGAAGACGAAGAAGAAGAGATAAAACCTTCATAAATTAGAGCCAAACATTTTTGGCAAGAGAAACTTGAAGTAATAGAACTACATACACTAAAATAAACGCTTACACTAAAATAAACGCTTACACTAAAATAAACGCTTACATAAAAATAAACGCTTACATTAAAATAAACGCTTACACTAAAATAAACGCTATCTAATAGATAAATAAAATCTTGAATCTACAAGAATGTATCATGTCTACAAGTACATGCATTATGTGTAGGAGCACCTGCATAATGTGTTGGAGCACCTGCATTATGTGTACAAGCATCTGTATTATTTGTACAAGGACCTGCATTATATGTAGGAGCACCTGTATTGTGTGCAGGAGAACCTGGATTATGTGTACAAGCACCTGTATTATGTATAGAAGCACCAGCATTGTGTGTAGGAGCACCGTTATTATGTGTAGGAGCACCTGCATTATGTGCAGGAGCACCTGTATTATATGTAGGAGCACCTGCATTGTGTGCAGGAGAACCTGGATTATGTGTACAAGCACCTGTATTATGTATAGAAGCACCAGCATTGTGTGTAGGAGCACCGTTATTATGTGTAGGAGCACCTGCATTATGTGCAGGAGCACCTGTATTATATGTAGGAGCACCTGCATTGTGTTTACAAACACCTGCATTACCTGTATAGGCACCTGCATTACGTGTACAAACACCTGCATTATGTGTACAAGCACCTGCATTACGTATGCAGGTACCTGCATTACATGTACAAGCACCTTTATCTTATGACCAGGTCTACACTGCAGACAGTTCTCTAGGTCTGGCACGACCAGGTCTCGACTAAATGTTAAAACTGTTTAAAACAAAGGGAGGAGCAGCTTTACAGATGAACGAGCACGCAGTTTTGATGTTTCGCTTTACACTTGAATCTACAACACGTACAGGACAAAAAAGGAGGGGGGAGGGGAGAGAAGATAAAATGTCAATACACATGAATGCTATACAAGAAATAAGGAGAGAAGATAAAATATCAATACACATGAATGCTATACAAGAAATAAGGAGAGAAGATAAAATATCAATACACATGAATGCTATACAAGAAATAAGGAGAGAAGATAAAATAGCAATACACACGAATGCTATACAAGAAATAAGGAGAGAAGATAAAATAGCAATACACATGAATGCTATACAAGAAATAAAGAGAGGAGATAAAATAGCAATACACATGAATGCTATACTAGAAATAAGGAGAGAAGACAAAATAGCAATACACATGAATGCTATACAAGAAATAAGGAGAGAAGACAAAATATCAATACACATGAATGCTATACAAGAAATAAGGAGAGAAGACAAAATATCAATACACATGAATGCTATACAAGAAATAAGGAGAGAAGATAAAATAGCAATACACATGAATGCTATACAAAAAATAAGGAGAGAAGACAAAATAGCAATACACATGAATGCTATACAAGAAATAAGGAGAGAAGATAAAATAGCAATACACATGAATGCTATACAAGAAATAAGGAGAGAAGATAAAATAGCAATACACATGAATGCTATACAAGAAATAAGGAGAGAAGATAAAATAGCAATACACATGAATGCTATACAAGAAATAAGGAGAGAAGATAAAATAGCAATACACATGAATGCTATACAAGAAATAAGGAGAGAAGATAAAATAGCAATACACATGAATGCTATACAAGAAATAAGGAGAGAAGATAAAATAGCAATACACATGAATGCTATACAAGAAATAAGGAGAGAAGATAAAATGTCAATACACATGAATGCTATACAAGAAATAAGGAGAGAAGATAAAATAGCAATACACATGAATGCTATACAAGAAATAAGAGCCAGGAAAAAGTCAAGAAAAATGGGTCACCGAGATGTGACTTGTAAGAAGCTGCGTCCAGGAGTCAGCGAGGTGGAGTATTGTGAATGTTTCAGTGAAGATCTGGGATGTGTGATAGGTTGGTAGCAAAGAGAGGATGGACAAAAGGAGGGGGGATATTTATATAAAAAGCTGTGTAAATATAGACCTAGAATAGTAGGGTATAAACAGTTCTCTACATACAGCAAACCCAGGCCCAGCATACAGACAGTACTCCACATATAGCAGACACAGGCCCAGCATACAGACAGTACTCCACATATAGCAGACACAGGCCCAGCATACAGACAGTACTCCACATATAGCAGACACAGGCCCAGCATACAGACAGTACTCCACATATAGCAGACACAGGCCCAGCATACAGACAGTACTCCACATATAGCAGACACAGGCCCAGCATACAGACAGTACTCCACATATAGCAGACACAGGCCCAGCATACAGACAGTACTCCACATATAGCAGACACAGGCCCAGCATACAGACAGTACTCCACATATAGCAGACACAGGCCCAGCATACAGACATTACTCCACATATACCAAACCCAGGCATAGCATACAGAGAGCACTCCACATATAGCAAACCCAGGACTAGCATACAGACAGTAATCCACATATATCAGACACAGGACTAGCATACAGACAGTAATCCACATACAGAAGACACAGGACTAGCATACAGACAGTACTCCACATATAGCAGACACAGGACTAGCATACAGACAGTACTCCATATATACCAAACTCAGGATTAGCATACAGAGAGTACTCCATATATAGCAGACACAGGACTAGCATACAGAGAGTACTCCATATATAGCAGACACAGGACTAGCATACACAGAGTACTCCACATATAGCAGACACAGGACTAGTATACAGAGAGTACTCCACATATAGCAGACACAGGACTAGTATACAGAGAGTACTCCACATATAGCAGACACAGGACTAGCATACAGACAGTACTCCACATATAGCAGACACAGGACTAGCATACACAGAGTACTCCACATATAGCAGACACAGGCCTAGCATACACAGAGTAGTCCACATATAGCAAACCCAGGCCTAGCGTACAGAGAGTAGTCCACATATAGCAAACCCAGGCCTAGCGTACAGAGAGTACTCCACATATAGCAAACCCAGGCCTAGCGTACAGAGAGTAGTCCACATATAGCAAACCCAAGACTAGCATGCAGACAGGTCTCCACATATAGCAAACTCAGGCCTAGCATACAGATAGTTCTCAACATGTAGCAAAGCCAGGCCTAGCATACAGACAGTACACCACATTTATCATGATTCGGGCTTAGAATACAGACAGCACTCCACATTTATTATGACTCGAGCTTAGAATACAGACAGCACTCCACATTTATCATGACTCGAGCTTAGAATACAGACAGCACTCCACATTTATTATGACTCGAGCTTAGAATACAGACAGCACTCCACATTTATCATGACTCGAGCTTAGAATACAGACAGCACTCCACATTTATCATGACTCGAACTTAGAATACAGACAGCACTCCACATTTATCATGACTCGAGCTTAGAATACAGACAGTTTTCCAGAATACTATAGTCCATCATCCTCTGAGATGTGATAAAAATCATAGAAAGGTTTTTGAAAACAGCTAAATTTGTTTGCTACTGTGCGCAGTTCTTGGTGATTTCCTGCCGCGTTGTTATCTTTATGCAATATCCTGCGAAATTTATCTAAGACTGCACCTTCCTCGTTATCAGCAGCATCACGTGCTGCGACATCCGGGCACCTGTTCGCCTGTCTCGTGCAAACGTCGATCCGTGCATGATAACATACACCAGGTTCCGAACGGGAAAAGATCAGTGTCTTAGTTAAGGGAGAGAAGCAGTCTGGTTATTGCCTGTATGATTCCTAGAGTTATGTCGCTTGCACGTGGTAGTCGCAGATAATGTCAAAATGTCCAAGTTTTTGTCTGGAATTGTAGGAAATTTTTTTTAAAAAAGTAACAGTAACATCTTTACAGGAGCATTAACCACACTGTAACAAAATAAAACGGTTAACATTAGATAAAGTACAGAAGTAAACACAGTATTACGTTCTCCTTTAGGATGTGTAGCTTTTTTTATTATTTGAAGTTCTCACTAAAAGAGACAGTATCAACAGAGAGAAGAGACAACATGTACAGAGAAAAAAAGAGACAACATCTACACAGAAAAGAGACATCATCTACAGAGAGAAAAGACAACATCTACAGAGAAAAAGTGTCTAAGTTCTCTAACTTCTATGTCTTCTCATGACATGTTCAAGTTCTCTAACTTCTGTCTCCACATGACATGTTCAAGTTCTCTAACTTCTGTGTCTTCTCATGACATGTTCAAGTTCTCTAACTTCTGTCTCCACATGACATGTTCAAGTTCTCTAACTTCTGTGTCTTCTCATGACATCTCCAAGTTCTCTAACTTCTGTCTCCTCATGACATCTCCAAGTTCTCTAACTTCTGTCTCCTCATGACATCTCCAAGTTCTCTAACTTCTGTCTCCACATGACATGTCCAAGTTCTCTAACTTCTGTGTCTTCTCATGACATGTCCAAGTTCTCTAACTTCTGTCTCCACATGACATGTCCAAGTTCTCTAACTTCTGTCTCCTCATGACATGTCCAAGTTCTCTAACTTCTGTCTCCACATGACATGTCCAAGTTCTCTAACTTCTGTCTCCTCGTGACATGTCCAAGTTCTCTAACTTCTGTGTCTTCTCATGACATGTCCAAGTTCTCTAACTTCTGTCTCCACATGACATGTCCAAGTTCTCTAACTTCTGTCTCCTCATGACATGTCCAAGTTCTCTAACTTCTCATATACAACACAGAAGACACGTGCTTGTGGCCGCCATATTGTCGATCATGCCTGCACAGAGAAACGTGAAATGTTCCTGCCAGATCCAGCTGCTCAAGTCTGTGAAGACGGCGATAAGAAATCCGACAACAATATCGATAATGAAGACGATTATAAGTTTCAAGAATCAGGGGTGATGTAGGGCGTGATATTTTGCTCTAATGACGGGTAGGACTTGAACGGAGGGGCTGTCCTTCATTTTTTCATAATTACCCCATGTCCTTCTGATGTTTTGTCCTTTATCTCTGCCCTTTATCTCTATTATTTATCCTTATGCCAGTCTCAGTTTTTTATCTTTATTTCTTATGTTTACCATGTATGTCTGACGTTCTCTCATATATCGCTGCCCTTTATCTCTCCTATCTCCCATGTACCCCTGGCGTATTATCATCTATGGCTACCACTTATCTCTCCTATCTCTCATGTACTCCTGAAGTTCTATCCTCTCCTTAGTCCCCCATGGTGGTATGCCACGTGATCGTGCTGACAGTCGACGTTTACAATTTGTTTACGTAGACAATCTTTCTGTTTTACATACGAGGAGTGATTGATAAGTTCTCGGCATAAAGTACAAATACTTGAAACACACAGTTGATGTTAGGTGCGTTTGTAGATCAGGTTAATGTAAGATTAAACACCAAGTTTCAAGAAATTAACTGCAGCCACTTTTTTTTACAGGCAACTGAAGTGGTAAGGAGTGACAGAAATTGAGAAAATGGATAAAATTTATCAACAAGCAGTCATTCGCTACCTCTGCATCAAGGGCTTATCATCGAAAGAGGTCCATGAAGATATGGTAGAGACCCTAGGAGAGAGTGCCCCTTCTTACAGCACAGTGAAGAAATGGGCAGCTCAATTCAAACATGAAAGGGAGAGTCTGGAAGATGATCTCCGTCCAAGAACGGTAACCGCCGATGAAACCACCGGCAGAATCCATGACATGATAATGGAGGATCGACAACTAACTGAGCGGTACATTGCTACTGAGTTGGGCATCTCCCAGGAACGTGTTCATGCCATTATTCACAATGATCTTCAAATGACAAAGGTCTCTGCTCGATAGGTCCAGAAACTTCTTGGAGCTGATCACAAACGACAGCATATCAACATGTCAAGACACAATCTTGGCCATTGTTCTGCAGATTCTGAAAAGTTTCTTTAGCAATTTGTGACTATGGATGAGACTTGGGTTCATCATTTTCAACCAGAAACCAAAGAACAGTTATAGCAGTGGAAACATCATGGATCCTCACCTCCAAAGAAAACAAGGGTGGTTCTGTCTGCAGGCAAAGTGATGGCTTCCATCTTTTGTGATTCAGAAGGTGTGCTATTGGTAGATTATCTTCAAAAGGGCAGAATGGTCACCGGGGCCTATTACGCTAATCTTGTGAAGCAACTGCGGGTCAAACTGAAGGAAAAGCGTCAAGGGAAACTGACGAGAGGAGTCATCTTTCAGCAAGACAATGCTCCAGTTCACAAGTCGGTGGTGGCAATGGCTGCCATTCATGAATGCGGCTTCCAGCTTCTTGAACATCCTCCTTATTCCCCAGATTTGGCCCCTTCGGACTGTTACCTGTTTACCAAATTCAAAAAGGAGCTCAGTGGTCGCAAATTTGCTTCAGATGATGACGTCATTCATGCTGTAGACCACTTTCTACTGGCACAAGATGCTGACTTTTACAAAGAAGGAATCCGTATGCTCCAGTATCGCTGGACCAAGTGCATAAACTTGCAAGGGGACTATGTTGAGAAATAACCCCCAAAATGTTGTCCACAAATAATCCGTTGTACCTTACGCCGAGAACTTATCACTCATCGTTCGTATTAAAGCAAATCTCAGTCATATCCACAGTTACAGCTCCGGGTTCTAATGTTGTGGTAGCGTTGAGTAATGTTGTGGTAGCGTTGAGTAATGTTGTGGTAGCGTTGAGTAATGTTGTGGTAGCGTTGAGTAATGTTGTGGTAGCGTTGAGTAATGTTGTGGTAGCGTTGAGTAACGCTTTTGTGGTACTGAGTAATGTTGTGATTAAATTCTCATAATTAGTGAAGATACCTATCAGTTGCAATACAAACACAAACGATCTAGAATACAAACTGAAATAATCTATAATACCAGCAGAAACTATCTATAAAAGATCTAGTTTGTTGATGTTACAAACTTTCTTCCCTAGGGGCCCTTCTTAAAATTCCCTGCGGGCCCAACAACTGCACAGCCCTGGATAATACCGTTTGCTATGATGGGTTCTGCGTATGTCGTCCTGGATTCACGGATATGGCTGGCTCGTGTCGGCCCCGCAAGATTGGGGAGAACTGCAGGAGCGATCCCGACTGCCTTCAAGTCCCTGCTAGTCGGTGCGTGAATGATACTTGTGAATGTATCTCTGGATACATACCGGATGATAATAAGATGATATGTAGGGCTAGAAAGTTGAATGACAGCTGCATCCTTCATTCAGACTGTTCTAGTGGCTTAGCTAACAGCACATGCGCAGGTGGTGGAGTGTGTGGATGTTTGACAGGATACAAAGAAGAGCAGGGTTTGTGTGTGCAGAAAATGCTCAATGATTCGTGTACAGAAAGTACTGAATGTACAGAAGTCATGAACAACACTCGGTGCTCGCAGGGGAAGTGCGTGTGTGCAGTTCATTACGTGGAACATGATGATGATGAGTGTCGGTTGAGACGGCTGGACGAAGCGTGCAGGGAGGATGTTGAGTGTAACAACACGGCGCTAGAGTCCAGAGTGTGCAGGCGGAGGAGATGTCAGTGTGACATCGGGTACAGGCAGAATAGCAAGAAAAACACTTGTCAGCCCAGGTCCTTGGGTAGCTCGTGCGTGAAAAAAGTGGACTGCCGTCTCATCCCACACGGCACGTGTCTGAACATGACGTGCCGGTGTGATACCGGAGACGGCTACAAGACCAGCAAGGACAACCTGACCTGTGAGGTTAGAGAACTTCACGACGCATGCGCGTTGGACGAGGATTGTCAAAAAATTCCCAACAGCGCATGCGCACAAGGCATGTGCTCTTGTTTGGTCGACCACAGAGAGTACAAAGGAAAGAATGATACACAATCTTTTTGTAAGAAAAACCTTTTAAGAGACAGGTGTCTGTCAGACCAGAACTGCAACATAACCAACTCCAGGTGTTTCAATGGAACCTGCAGCTGCACTACAGGATTCATTTCCACTCCTAACAGATCGCACTGCAGACAGAGAACTCTAAACGAGACTCGGTGCGGACAAGACAACAAATGTCAGCAATATTTCAATAATTCTCTTTGTAGTAAATCTGGCGTGTGTGAGTGTAAAAGACGTTATATGGAACAAGATGATGGTTATGGATGTCAGTTTCGATACCTAGGAGATTCGTGCGTGAACGATACTGACTGTTTATATTCAGTTGACAACAGTGAATGTGCGAATACGATCTGTCGATGTGAAAGCACCCACTATTCTTCCCCAGACAACACGTCCTGCAATGTTAGGTGGCTTGGTGGAGTGACATGCAGCAGTGACAGACAGTGTAGCTCAAGGGTGGCTCACAGCTTCTGTGACATGACCCGTAACGCGACCTGTCACTGCCAAGTCGGTTACCATAGCTACAACTTCAGCGCTTGCCTAGAAATACGACTCCACGATGATTGCTCTAGCGACGAAGATTGCGACACAACCAACCCAGACTCATTCTGCTCACTGGAAACACGGAAGTGTGAATGTCTTCTAGGGTTTGCTACAACATTCCGGAATGGGTCACATTTAGAACATTCTGAGAAACCTTTTTGTGCTAAACGGAAAATCGGGGATCCAACTTGTCAAATCAGCGCAGACTGCCACTCGGTGATTGCCAACAGCACTTGTGGCATCTGCAGCGACAGCCCAGAAAACAGCCCGTGTCGACAGCAGTGTAACACAGCTGATGACCAACATCCGGGTCCGGCTGCACTGCCTGGCTCAGGGAACTCGTCCAGCTGTGCTGCTCTGGCTTGTGTTTGTAACAAGGGATTCATTAGCAGCGACGGTAAGATGTGTTTCATTATTCGTTAAGTTCTTGGTTGCGTGTTATATGTCGTAGTTTGTTGTTGGCCGTATGTTGGTTGTTGTAGTTGGTCATTTCGAGATTACGCCCATTGAATAGATATGCTGGGGGTAAAGCTGGGGCGACCACCCCAAAACCAGGGCGTCACGGGTGGAGGATGGTGAACGTGCTCCAGATATGGAGGATCCCTGGGAATAAGGGTTTACCCATATAAGCCGAAGGCAGGAAACACTGGAGAACTACCTTCGAGCCCTGTGTGACGTCTAACGGCACGGGAAGGATATAAGATAAAGAAATAAGCAGGCGCGGACCAACTGGCAGTAGTCTCAGAGAGCGAGGTGGGATGGTAGGTGGCTTCTATAAAGTGCCTCACATGCTCAGTGAAGGGAATACCAGACGGGTAAGAGGCGCCTTAAAACCTCTCGCTCCCGCTGCCTTGCGGGTAGGACAGGGAGTCCAAAGGCTAGCGGAGAGCCCGTACACAAACCGACAGAAGGCAACGGGAAACCACTGTTGTAGCTCCCAAGAACAATTATGCTTATTCAGAGTCATAGATTTGTCATGAATGACGTTAACGGATGTTCCTCTGGAACAGCCTCGTCCGGTAGGGCAGCTCACGAGCCACAGGTGAGGCCAGATCATCATCAAGCTACTGGTGGCAAAACTAACAAGTTCAAAATAGCAACATGGAATGTTAGAACTTTATTCCAAGCTTGAAAATTTAAAAATATAAAGAGGGAAATGAAAAGGATGAAGATCAACATATTAGGAATGAGTGAAGTTAGATGTACAGGTGCAGGGAAGATAAAATCAGATAAATATACAATAATATATTCAGGAAATGAGAAACATGAACGAGGAGCAGGAATAATATTTGATGAACAAACGGCAAGGACAATTGTAGGATATTTGAACATCTCGGACCGAGTCCTGCTAGCCCAACTGAAAGGACGACCAATGAACATAAATATTATACAAGTGTATGCTCCAACATCTGAAAGTTCTCAAGAAGAAGTACAGATATTTTATAATGACATAGAGACAGCCCTGAAACACACAAAGTCACATGAAGTTATTACAGTGGTGGGAGATTTTAATGCCAAAATTGGTAGAGGAAGAACTTCAGACATTGTTGGTGAACGAGAAGAACAAAAGAGACAGGGAGGAAAGAGAAGAACAAAGAGACAGGGAGAGAAGAAAAGAACAAAGAGACAGGGAGGGAAGAGAAGAACAAGGCGACAGGGAGGGAAGAGAAGAACAAAGAGACAGAGAGGGAAGAGAAGAACAAAGAGACAGCGAGGGAAGAGAAGAATAAAGAGACAGGGAGGGAAGAGAAGAACAAAGAGACAGGGAGGAAGTAGAAGAACAAAGAGACAGGGAGGAAAGAGAAGAACAAAGAGGCAGAGAAGGAAGAGAAGAACAAAAAGACAGGAAAGGAAGAGAAGAACACAGAGACAGTGAGAAAGAGAAGAACAAAGAGACAGGGAACAAAACTGAAGAACACAGAGACAGGGAGGAAAGAGAAGAGCAAAGAGACTGGGAGCGAAGAAAAGAACAAAGAGACAGGGAGGAAAGAGAAGAAAAAAGAGACAGGGAGGAAGTAGAAGAACAAAGAGACAGGGAGGAAAGAGAAGAACAAAGAGACATGGAAGCAAGAGAAGAACAAAGAGACAGGGAGGAAAGAGAAGAACAAAGAGACAGGGAGGAAAAAGAAGAACAAAGAGACAGGGAAGAAAGAGAAGAACAAAGAAACGTGGAAGAAAGAGAAGAACAAAGAGACATGAAAGAAAGAGAAGAGCAAAGAGACTGGGAGTGAAGAAAAGAACAAAGAGACATGGAAGAAAGAGAAGAACAAAGAGACATGGAAGAAAGAGAAGAACAAAGAGACATGGAAGAAAGAGAAGAACAAAGAGACATGGCGGAAAGAGAAGAACAAAGAGACATAGAAGAAAGAGAAGAACAAAGAGACAGGGAGGAAAGAGAAGAACAAAGAGACAGGGAAGAAAGAGAAGAACAAAGAGACAGGGAGGAAGTAGAAGAACAAAGAGACAGGGAGGAAAGAGAAGAACAAAGAGGCAGAGAAGGAAGAGAAGAACAAAAAGACAGGAAAGGAAGAGAAGAACACAGAGACAGTGAGAAAGAGAAGAACAAAGAGACAGGGAACAAAACTGAAGAACACAGAGACAGGGAGGAAGAGAAGAACAAAGAGACAGGGAGGGAAGAGAAGAACAAAGAGACAGGGAGGAAAGAGAAGAACAAAGAGACATGGAGGAAAGAGAAGAACAAAGAGACATGGAGGGAAGAGAAGAACAAAGAGACATGGAAGAAAGAGAAGAACAAAGAGACAGAGAGGAAAGAGAAGAACAAGAGACAGGGAGGAAAAAGAAGAAAAAAGAGACAGGGAGGAAAGAGAAGAACAAAGAGACAGGGAACGAAAGAGAAGAATACAGACACAGGGAGGAAAGAGAAGAGCAAAGAGACTGGGAGTGAAGAAAAGAACAAAGAGACATGGAGGGAAGAGAAAAAAAAAGAGACAGGGAGAAAGTAGAAGAACAAAGAGACAGGGAGGAAAGATAAGAACAAAGAGACATGGAGGGAAGAGAAGAACAAAGAGACAGGGAGGGAAAAGAAGAACACAAAGAAAGGGAAGGAAGAGAAGAACAAAGAGAAAGGGAGAAAAGAAAAGAACAAAGAGACATTAAAGGGAGAGAGGAACAAAGAGACAGTGATAAAAGAGAAGAACAAAAAGAGAGAGAGAGAGAGGAAAGAGAAGAACATAGAGACAGGGAGGAAAGAGAAGAACAAAGAGACAGGGAGTAGTGAGAAAAAGAATGAGACGAACAAGAGAGAGAAAACAGGTTTCGTGTCTACCTGAACTGGGAATATACTTGCTGCAGGT
>CM019715.1:699343-841843 GCA_009760885.1 Achatina immaculata | reverse complement strand
GACATTAACCAGTGTATTAATATAAGCAGAAAGACATTAACCAGTATTTTAAGTGTAAACAAACGGATATTGGTAAACACAGTAAGTGTAAACAGACAGACATTAATAAACACCTTAAGTGTAAACAAATAAACAGCGGACATATTAATTGTAAACAGAGAGACATTAGTGAATGCATGAAGTGTAAACAGACAGACATTAGTGAATTCCTAACCTAAAAAAAAAACAACTGGTACCTGGGGTTTCTCTGGGAAAACAAAGGCAGCGAGGAGTGACCCTGGCACCCCTACCTCACAAGGCTGTAGTGGCGTAGAAATGTGAAGTCACTAACACTTCACATCTCTACCACACAAGGCTGTAGTGGCCCGGAAATGTGAGGATACTAACACTTCACATCCCTACGGTATGCAAGTGCTACAGGAATTAGATTTAGAAATTCGATCAAAGTCCCCGCCTTGTACGCTGTTCTGGCATTTGTGATGTCGTGCTACCGTCATGTGACCATCATGTGCTACATCATGTGACCATCATGTGCTACGTCATGTGACCATCATGTGCTACGTCATGCTACCATCATTTACTGCGTCATGCATCCATTATGTGCTCTGTCATGTGTAGGTCATGCTACCATCATGTGTTACGTCATATGGTACTCCATGTGCTACGACATATGCTACCATCATGTGCTAAGGCATGCTACGTCATTTGCTACTTCATGTGCTATGTCATGTGTTACGCCATGTGATACAACATGTGATACATCATGTGTTACATCATGTTCTACGTCATATACTACCATCATGTGCTACGTCATATTACCGTCATGTGCTACGTCATGCTACCGTCATGTGCTACGTCATATTACCGTCATGTGCTACGTCATGCTATCGTCATGTGCTACGTCATATTACCGTCATGCTACCGTCATGTGCTACGTCATATTACCGTCATGTGCTACGTCATATTACCGTCATATGCTACATCATGCTACCGTCATGCTACCGTCATGTGCTACGTCATATTACCGTCATGTGCTACGTCATGCTACTGTCATATGTTACGTCATGCTACCGTCATGTGCTACATCATGCTACCGTCATGTGATACGTCATATTACCGTCATGTGCTACATCATGCTACCGTCATGTGCTACGTCACGCTGAACAGGTGCATATCCATTTTTAACCCAATGGATGGTGAGATAAGTGAATAGCAGAAGGAAATATGGCGGACAGCAAGGTTGTTCTTCACGTCCTCGTGTTGGAAGAAGGGGCTGAATGCCTCTACAGCTGCCCGTGAAATCTGCAGTGTGGGAGGGGAAGGGACAGGTGATGCTAGCACTGTAAGAAAGTTGTTCCACGGGCTCAGCTCTGGCGGGGGGGGGGGGGCACCGACACATCAAAGACAAGCCCACGTTGGGACAACCATCACTGATGAATACTGCGCCCAGCTGTTGAAGACAACCCCGGTGGTAGTACTCGGTGCTTGTCAGCCCAGCTGGGGCGTACTCAGAGCACCATAGTTTGGCATTTGTCAGCCCAGCTGGGCCCTTCTCAGAGCACCATAGTTTGGCATTTGTCAGCCCAGCTGGGCCCTTCTCAGAGCACTATAGTTTGGCATTTGTCAGCCCAGCTGGGCCCTTCTCAGAGCACTATAGTTTGGCATTTGTCAGCCCAGCTGGGCCCTTCTCAGAGCACTATAGTTTGGCATTTGCGCGAGCTCTGCCTCAGCAGCGGGGAGCCTCGCCGTGCTCCCCACAGCCCCACACCCCAGCATCAAGCTCAGGGACGTGTTGACCTCTGTCACCAGCTGTTGACAAACTCACGTGACAGAAGCTTTCTCCGCCGTATCGTCACCATGAACGAAAAGTGGATCTACTGCTGTACCCAAACACTTGGACCCAATGGCTCCATCTAGAACAAGTAGAAAAGGCGATTGTCCGACATTTTTTTTATGTACAGGGTCCGGCATAAAGCATAGCTGGATTTTAACAATGTTAAATAAATAAACGCTATACATCCTTTTGATTTTTAAAAAAGTGAAATGAAACTCAGAAAAGTGGATAATTTTATTATTACTGACAATCATATTTAGGTTGTGAAAACTAAGCTGGAATGACCGCCATTACATTTAATACATTCAGCCAGGCGTCTGGAAAACTCCTGCATAACACCATTTAGCATTTTCAAAGGGATATTTTGAATGCAGTGTCGGATTCGATCTTTTAGGTCTACAACTGACTGTGATCGACTAGCATACACCGTGTTCTTGAGATACCCCCACAAAAAGAAGACTGCGGCCGATACATCTGGTGACCTTGCCGGCCAATGAATTTCCCCAAATCTGGAGATAAGACGATTGGGAAATGCTTGTCGCAGCATGGCCATGGACTGACGGGCTGTGTGGGCAGTTGCTCCATCTTGCTGAAACCATATTAATCTCTTATTTCTATTGGCCAAGTCTGGAATGAAGTATTCAGTTAGCATCTGCACATAAAGATCACTATTAACAGTAAGAGAATGTCCGTCTTTGTCTTCATGGATCATTCGGTATCAATGGCGCATATTTTTTTGGAAAATTTAAATTTTAAAATTTTAAAATCCATCTAAGCTTTATGCCGGACTCTGTTCAACGGTGAATTTCACTGCAAAAAAATGTGACGAAATTTTCACTCAACAAAGTGAGTGTAAACACAGTAAATACATTATGTGTAAACAGACTGGCATAAGCGAACACTGTAAACAGACGAAGTAAACACATTAAGTGTAAACAGACAAAGTAAACACATTGAGTGTAAACAGACAACGTAAACACATTGAGTGTAATCAGACAAAGTAAACATATTCAGTGTAAGCAGAAAAGTAAACACATTGAGTGTAAACAAAGTAAGCACATTAAGTGTAAACAGACTGACATAGGTGAACACTGTAAACAGACAAAGTAAACACATTGAGTGTAAACAAAGTAAACACATTAAGTGTAAGCAAACAAAGTAAACACATTGAGTGTAAATAGACAAAGTAAACAGATTAAGTGTAAACAGACAAAGTAAACACGTTGAGTGTAAACAGACAAAGTAAACAGATTAAGTGTAAACAGACAAAGTAAACACATTGAGTGAAACAGACAAAGTAAACAGATTATGTGTAAACAAAGTAAACACATTGAGTGAAACAGACAAAGTAAACAGATTAAGTATAAACAGACAAAGTAAACACATTGAGTGTAAACAGACAAAGTAAACACATGAAGTGTAAACAGACACTTAACGAACACATTACGTGAAAACAAGCATACAATGGAAATTAATTTAACTGTTAACTGCCGGACAAGTGTCACTGTAAACAATAATATTTAGCCAGAAGATCAGTCATCCCTGCAGAATAACTGATTTACAAGCTCCGACAATTAAGTAGTGAAACTAACTACATAAAAAATAAAATAAACAACCTAACTTGTATTTTATTCAAAATAAGCCCCTTGTGCATTGATACAGCGAGTGGCACGATCTAACAAACACTGGAACGACCTCTGCAGTTCTTCTGTTGGTATGGCCCTTAAACTCGATCTTAACGGCCCTTTGGATGTCATCAGTATCGTCAAAGAAGCGTCCTTGCGGAGGTAACTTTAATTTTGGGAATAGAAAATAATCGCAGCCAGACAAATCTGTGGAATAGGGTGGATAGTTGAGAACACACACTTGTTTTTTGGCCACAAATTCCTGTACAACTACCGCCCGGTGAGCCGGTGTATTATCTTGAAGAAGTAAAAAAAAACTGCCAGGTGTTGAATACTCGGGTCAGACTCTGAGAATCCTTTTCAACAGGCGTTTCAAAATACCTAAATAAACTTTGGCAATAACAGTCTGTCCCTCTGGAATAAATTCTTTGTGAATAACTCCTTTGCTGTCGTAGAAGCACACCAACAATGTCTTCACTTTCGACTTTTGAAGGTGAATTTTTTTGCCTTTTGGTGATGATGATGACTTCCACTGAGCACTTTGGCATTTAGTTGTGGAATCATAGCGGAAAATCCATGTTTCATCCTCTGCAGCAATCAGATTTAAGAAATATTTATTTCTGCGACATATTTTGATGATATCTTTTTCGTACTCAACACGCTGACATTTTTGGTCATCAGACAACGAATGTGGTAGAAACCGGCAAGCAACTTTTTTCTTGCCCAAATCTTTCAATAAAATTTTACAAATGGTCTCTCGGTTAACACCAAACTCATCTCCCATCATCCTCACAGTTAAATAACGATCTTCTTGTATCCGTTCTCTGACTTTTGCAATGAGTTCCTCATTACGAACAGAAATTGGGCTTCCATGTCTAGTTGCATTTGTAATCGTTTCCACACCACTTTTGAATCTTGAATATCTGTGTACGAGATAAACAGTTATCCCCATAAAGTTGTTGCATCAATTCAACTGTCTCATTGGCACTTTTTCCGAGTTTTAAACAGAATTTAATGTTAGCTTTTTGCTCCATGCTGAGTGCGTAACAGTGCACCTCTGACTAGGTCAACAAAATGGCGCCTTGTTTGTCGTCTGGTTATCGGGCGGCGATGAAAAGTTGCCAGATCATAGATGAAGGTTGCCTCTTTGGATTCCATGCTTTGCTTCATAGATGGCATTTTTGTCTTGGCCATAATAAAATCAGTCTCATTACTTAATTGTCGGACCTTGTATTTATCGACCTGTTATTTTGTACAGTACACGCGGCATGTACACATACACAAGACAAGAGAAATAATCCAGAACAGCTTTGATTCTAGAGTCCTAGAGATTATTTCCCTTGTAACTTTTAACAGGCAGTTAGCAAGTTTCAGACAGACAAATAGACAGATAGACAGACATTTACTACGCTGTCACAAATACTAAATACAAAGTTCACTGTTCACAGCGTGTCGGCCAGTGTGTCTGCAAGTCTGGCTACCAGGTTGACAACAGCACGGCATGCCGGAAGCGGCAGATTGGAGACCGGACATGCGCAGTGAGAGAAGACTGCAACGACGCCGTCAACAACAGCTACTGCCTTCATGGGATGTGCGTGTGTGAGCAGGGGCATTCTGTGAGTGCTGATCACAAAACCTGCAACAGGCGGAAGCTCAATTCAAGTTACTGCGAGAGTATCAAGGACTGCGATTCTGTGATTAACAACAGCAAATGTGAAAATCACAAATGTCTTTGTGTGTCCGGGTCTTACAGAATGGGCGACGATGTTTGCGTGTGGAGAAAGATTGGAGACAGAAACTGCAGAACTCTCAACGACTGCTCTGACGCCGTCAACAACAGTTTATGCGTGAACAACACGTGCGTCTGCCTTTCCGGCTTCGTTGCCAAGGACGCTAACACGTGCCGGAAGAGGAAGTTGTTTGATGGGGAGTGTCAGAGTCGCGTGGACTGTACTGACGCCGTGAAGAATAGCATCTGCTACAGCAGCGTCTGCGTCTGTGAGTCTGGGTATTTCTCTGCCTCTGATAACACAGTCTGCCAAAAGCGTGAGTGTTCTGTCCAAACGTTGTATCTGTGATTTTGTTAGTTGGATGTTTGTTGGTTGTTTTGTTGTTTCTTTATTTGGTTTCTTGGTTGGCTCGTTATTTATTTTCTAAAACAATCATCTTATCTTTCTAAGAGTGGCCATAAAAATAAAACAATCATCTTATCTTTCTAAGAGTGGCCATAAAAATAAAACAATCATTTTATCTTTCTAAAAGTGGCCATAAAAATAAAACAATCATCTTATCTTTCTAAAAGTGGCCATAAAAATAAAACAATCATCTTATCTTTCTAAGAGTGGCCATAAAAATAAAACAATCATCTTATCTTTCTAAGAGCAGCCATAAAAATAAAACAATCCTCTTATCTTTCTAAGACTGGCCATACAAATAAAACAATCATCTTATCTTTCTAAGAGAGCCATAAAAATAAAACAATCATCTTATCTTTCTAAGAGTGGCCATAAAAATAAAACAGTCCGGCAAAATGCCATTTTGAAGAGCAAGAATGTTCAGAAGTAGGCTTACCAGACGTCCCGTTTTGACCGAGACTGTCCTGGGTTGATGATGTGGTCCCTGCGTCCCGGTTATTTGTTATTTGGTAAAATTTTAAAAGTTCCGAATATACAAGAAGTAAAAAACAATAGCGCAGCTTCTGGTAGAATGGCGATTTGGTGAATAAATATCCTCTCTGTTACACTCACTATCCTCTGGAAACATACCAAGAAACCCAAGCAGCAATCATGGAAAGTCAATTAGGAAAAAGATCTGGTGGTGAGTCCCCCAGGCCAGATAGATCTAATTTTAACACTGGGGAAGAGTGTGAGACAGAGGTCGGTACTAGTAATTGTGATGACGGACAAAATCCTGACGGTGTTACCAAGGAAAACCCATGCATCAAACTAAAAAGAAAAATAAAGAGTAGGAACATGGAATGTAAGAAGCATGTATGAGGGAAAATATCAAGTAATAAGTGACGAGATGAAAAGAACGGGGATACACATTTTGGGAATCTGCGAACATCGATGGAAAGGATCAGGACACTTCAAGAGCGAGAATGATAATATATTTATATATTCTGGCGGAGAAGTAGGAGGAAAGAATGGAGTGGCTTTTTTTAAAAATAAATCAACATCAAAAGCATTACTAGGCTACAATTCAGTAAGTGATAGAATCCTAACAATCAGACTTAAGGGCATTCCTAGAAATGTAACAATCATCCAGATGTATGCACCTACATCAGCAGCAGAAGAAGAGGAAGTAGAAAACTTTTATAACACACTGCAAACGACAATAGACCAGGTACGGAAAAATGATATTGTATTAATAATGGGTGATTTTAATGCAAAGACTGGTACAGAAAGAGCAGAAGACGAAGGATATGTTGTGGGTAAATTTAGCATAGGACATAGAAATGAGGCAGGTGACAATCTAATGGCGTTTTGCATGGAAAATGAGCTAATGATCGCTAACACACTTTTTAAACAACATCCAAGAAGACTTTACACATGGACATCACCTGATGGGAAAACCAGGAATCAAATAGATTACATTTTAGTGCAGAGAAGGTGGAGGTCAAGCATAACATCAGCAAAAACTTTACCAGGTGCTGATTGTGACATGGACCATGAGATATTAATAGCAGACATGAAGATAAAGATAAAAAAGACAGTTACGGGATCAAGATCACTTCCCTTTGATCTTAAAAAAATACAAGAACAATACGGTATAGAAGTGAAGAACCGTTTCGAAATCCTGATGGCTGTACAGGAGGAGATGACACCAGATGAATTGGCTATGCAAGCCAAAGATATCTTAGTAACAACAGCTAAAGACATGGTTCCAGTAAAGAAAACACAAAAGAATAGATGGATCACAGCAGGTACACTAGAACTGATAAAACAATGTAGAGAAATGAAGACGCAATGGAAAGTGACAAACAACAACAAAGAGAAATATAAAACTTTAACAAAAGAAGTACGAAGAAACATAAGAAAAGACAAAAAAACAATACATACAAGATTGTTGTGAAAGAATAGAAGAACATCAGAAGTGTGGAAGAGATAGTGAAATGTTTAAAGAAATGAAGACATTGACGAGAAATGTCACACCTAAGCTAAATGTAATTTGTGATGAGATGGGGAATACCCTGACAGAGACAGAGGAAATTCTAGAAAGATGGAAGGAATATTGCAAAAGAATGTATGAAACAACCGACTGTGGAAGCAGAAATCTCAACAGTGTGAATTATTATTGGAGGAGAAAGAACCCGAACCGACAATGGAAGAAGTTTTATGGGCAATAAAGAATCTGAAAAATGGTAAATCACCAGGATGTGATGAGATAACAGCTGAATTTATTAAAGCAGGAGGAAAGGAGTGTGCAACAATCTATCATGCACTATGTAAAAAGATATGGCATTCAGGTGTTTGGCCAAAAGAATGGAAAAGAAGTGTATTCATACCACTGCCAAAAAAGGGTAACCTGAAATTATGCACAAACTACAGAACTGTTGCCCTGATTAGTCATGCCAGTAAAATTCTGTTAAAAATCATAATGGGTAGACTTTGAAAGAAAATAGAAGAAGAAGTCAATATGGTCCAAGCTGGTTTCAGGCAAGGAAGAGGATCAAGAGATCATATATTCAATATAAGATTAATAATAGAGAAATGCAGAGAGTTTAATGTGAATCTATATTTATCATTTATAGACTACTCAAAGGCATTTGATTGTGTACAACACCAGAAACTTTGGGAAATAATGGAAAAAATTGGATTTCCAACACATTTGATGCAATTAACATCAGTGTTGTATCTAGACCAACAAGCAGCAGTAAGAATAAATGGTGAAACAACAAGTTGGTTTGACATAAAACAAGGGGTCCGTCAGGGGTGCATATTGTCACCCTACTTATTTAACTTGTATACTGAAAATATAATGAGGAATGTTAGAGAAGATGTAGACAAAGAATATTACGATGCCATAACAGTTGGAGGTTATGAAATACCAGAGATTAGATATGCTGATGACACAGTATTGCTGTCCACAACACAAAAAGGAATAGAAAAACTAATTATGTCAGTCTGCAAGAACAGCGAAGAGCAGAACCTCTATCTTAATGCAAAGAAAACTAAATTGATGACAACTGACAAAACAAACAAGGCAACTGAAATATGTATCAATGAGGAAAAACTGGAAGAAGTGGAGAGTTTTGAATATCTTGGATCGCTACTAACTAATAATGGAGATACAATGAGGGAAATTAAAAGGAGAACATCTATCGCTCTTCAGAAAGTAAAACAAATAAAGAATCTGTGGAGAGGAGCAGACAGAACCACAAAAATAAGATTTTTAAGGGCATGCATCTTTCCCATTGCAACATATGTCTGTGAGACCTGGACACTTAACAAAACAGCTGAGAAACACATAAATGCCTTTGAATGTAAATGCTACAGAAGAGTTCTCCAAATATCGTGGACACAAAAAAGAAGAAATATATCTATACTACAAGAGCTTAATATTGAAGAAGGCTGGCTAGTGAAGAGGATTAAAGAGAGAAAACTTCAATATTTTGGACACATTAAACGTCATGATAATTTAGAGAAGACCGTATTGGAAGGATACATAATGGGAAAAAGAAAAAGAGGAAGACCAAGACGAAGATGGCTGCAAGACATCGTTGACGATCTGGAAATGGATGCAACAGCAGCAGGCCATCTTGCTCACAACCGAGAGGCCTACAGGAGTGCTGTTTGGGAGGCAAAGTTCCGCAAGGGACATGCAAATGAATGAATGAATGTTACACTCACTGTTGCCAGCCTACATGGATCAGCTGTTTGATAAAATAATTACACTCACTGTTGCCAGCTTACATGGATCAGCTGTTTGATAAAATAATTACACTCACTGTTGCCAGCCTACATGGATCAGCTGTTTGATGAAGTAATTACACTCACTGTTGCCAGCCTACATGGATCAGCTGTTTGATGAAGTAATTACACTCACTGTTGCCAGCCTACATGGATCAGCTGTTTGATGAAGTAATTACACTCACTGTTGCCAGCCTACATGGATCAGCTGTTTGATAAAGTAATTACACTCTTCGTTGCCAACCTACATGGATCAGCTGTTTGATGAAGTAATTACACTCTTCGTTGCCAACCTACATGGATCAGCTGTTTGATAAAGTAATTACACTCTTCGTTGCCAACCTACATGGATCAGCTGTTTGATAAAGTAATTACACTCTTCGTTGCCAACCTACATGGATCAGCTGTTTGATAAAGTAATTACACTCTTCGTTGCCAACCTACATGGATCAGTTGTTTGATGAAGTAATTACACTCACCGTTGCCAACCTACACGGATCAGCTGTTTGATGAAGTAGTGATTGCAAAAGCTTTTTGGCCAGCAAACTATGAAATTTGCAAGAATACAAGTTGTGAAGAAAAATGGATACAACTTTTCAGTCATTTCAAAGAAAAGAACATTTCATTGCCCAATCTTGTTTGAATTATAGAATACATTTTCAGCATGCCAGGCACATCTGCACCAATGGAAAGAATATTCTCAATAATGAATATCATATGGCCTGAAGAAAGAGGTAGAATGGCTAAATCAACCATCAAAGCTTTACTACACTGCAAAATTAACAATGAACTAAATTGCAGGGAATTTTTCAATCCCATTAAAATAACAAAGAATTTTAACAGAGAGTTCACACTAGTGATAAATATTAATAACTTCTTAATAATAAGGTAAGTTCAGTTGAGCTATTAAAAATTGTTTTTATCTCGTTGTTGTTTTTTTTTAAACAACTTCTTTATTTAGCCTTTTCAATCACAGGTACTTATCCTAGTAAGCTTTATTTTCTCTTATGAGTATTTTCTAAAACTTGTCCCGGTTTGAGAAACAAATATTATGGTAAGCCTATTAAAAAAGGATGAATCAACGATCTCAGATTTCTTCAAACCTGAGACATGCAAACACATACTGATGTTTACTTATTCCAGGGAGATAATAAACGATTTTTGGGTTTGTTTCTGATGCGTAGTTCTGTCCCCTGGATGCAACGCTCAGAACTGGACGTGGACAAGAAAGTTCTGGGTTGAGAATGTGTAAAAGAAAAACAGAATATTTCGATAGAGCAGCGCTAAAGACTAGAATCAGAGTCATAATAATCAGAGTCATAATAACCAGAGTCATAATAATCAGAGTCATAATAACCAGAGTCATAATAATCAGAGTCATAATAACCAGAGTCATAATAACCAGAGTCATAATAATCAGAGTAATAATAATCAGAGTCATAATAACCAGAGTCATAATAACCAGAGTCATAATAATCAAAGTCATAATAATCAGAGTCATAATAACCAGTCATAATAACCAGAGTCATAATAATCAGGGTCATAATAATCAGAGTCATAATAACGAATATTGCCTAGAATCAGAGTCACGGGGCTGTACAAGACGCATATTTTCTCTTGCCTGTGACTCTACCTGTATAGAAGGTGTATCCGGTAAGTACTGAGACTGATTCCATAAAATTCGATTTGTTCAAGATATACTTACACATACTTAAAATTCCTCGAAGTAGCATCTTTGAGCATCAATACACCGTTGGCAGCGGTTCTGTCACGCGTCGTAGGTCGCCTGGAAGTCTTGAACAGGGATCTCCTACAAAGCACTCATCACGGCAGCTTGCACGTCATTAACAGTCCCAAAAATGGTAGCCTTTCAAGCTTTATTTGAGCCGGAGAAACAAAAAGAAATCAGTCAGAGCCAAGTCGGGGCTGTAGGGAGGTTGGCACAGCGTTGCCACGGTTTGTTTCGCCAGAAACTCTCTCACCAGCAGCTCGGCGCATTGTCGTGGTGAAGAACCCAAGTGTTGATGATCTCCGGGCAGACACGCACGAATCTGTTCTTCAGTCGTTTAAGCATTTCCAAGTAAAAATTCTGCGTTGAACATTTGTCCGGGTGGTATGAACTCCTTATGGACAGCACCTTTAGAGTAAAAAAAAGACAATGAGCATCTATTTTATCTTCGATTTGCACATTCGAGCCTTCTTTAGTCGAGGAGACTCGGTAGTGTACCACTCAGAGCTCTGTCTTTTCATCTCCGTGTCGTACTCAAAGACAAACGTTTCATCACCGGTTATCACTTTTTCCAAAAAATCAGGTTCATTCCTCACACGGTCCGAAAACTCACGAGAAATCGACACACGGTTTTTAATCTGTTCGTCGCTCAAAACCTTAGAAACCAATTTGGCACAAATTTTCCGCATGTGCAGTTCTTTCGTGACGATTTCATGCACAATGGATTTTGGAAGTCCCACTTGATCTGCTATCAATCTAAGACTCGGACGTTGGTTAGAGTTCAAAACCGCTTTCACCTTATCAGCATTGTCGGAAGTGTGAGACGTTAATGGGCGCCCTGCGCGTTGTTCATCCTCGACGCTCTCTCTTCCTTCGTTGAACGTCCTGTGCCACCGAAACACTTGTGCTTTCGATAAAGCATCCTTCCCGTAGGCTTTCTGTATCATAACAAGCGTCTCGGCCGCGGATTGTTCAAGTTTAACACAAAACTTTATCGCTGCTAGACTCTCCTCTCCATTTTGACCATTACGCGACACTTAAACAGCTGTCCACTTCTCAAGCGATCCGCACTCTGTAAAAGCTCAGAGCTAAATGACAATATATCAGCCCTTTACCTAACATCCCCCACGAACCTTCAGGCATAGAGAATCCGACCCCCTCGGCCATGCTGATTGGCTGAATAAAATAAGTCTCATTACTTACCGGACATACCGTGTATGCCAGGTAAGACTCTCAGTTTCTTGCTACCTGACAGGTAAATACTTCCTCGCTGCCATTCAAAATATGTACTGTGTTTCATAGTAAGCACTAAATTCATTTATCAAAGTGTTATGATCTATATAGAAAAGCATGTCACACGTAGAACTGTTATGTCCTACAGAGGAAGCCATGGCCTGTATAGGAAGCTCCTAGTCATAACATCAAAGAGTTAGTTTACGTAGAGAGCTTCTGGTCACACATAGAAGGGTTATGTTCTGTGTAGAAGACTTATGATCAGACATATAAGGATTATGTTCTATATAGAAAACTTACGGTCGCACATAGAAGGGTGATGTTCTGTATAGGAAACTTGTCACACATAGAAGAGTTATATTTTATATAGAAGATCTTGACACATTGAAGGGTTATGTTCTACATATAAAGCTTCTGATCACACATATAAGAGTTATGTTCTATATAGAATATCTTCACATATTGAAGAGTTATGTTCTATATAGAAAGCTTATGGTCACAGATTGAAAGATTATGCTCTACATAGAAAAGCTTATGGTCACACATTGAAAGATTATGGTCTATATAGAAAAGTTAATGGTCATACATTGAAAAATTATAGTCTACATAGAAATGTTTATGGTCACATATTGAAAGATTATGGTCTCACATAGAAATGGTATAGTCCAGAGAGAATGCCAACAGCCAAACAAGTAATGGCTATATAACTTTATGTTGTAAATATGTTCTAATTTGGCAAACATTGTAGTCTAGGACAAAGTGTTCCTGTTTTTTTAAACTTTGTGTCCTGTTTGAAAATTATACTAAGGATGGCTGATTTCCGATCCAGCGCGCAAGATGAGGCTTGGCATAATCTCATTGTGTTCACTCAGTTTTCTATGGTAAGCAGTGAGATATCATGTTTCATCTCTTTAGCATGTTATTTTCACATATTTGCAGGTAAGCTAGGAGACAGGTGCGACAGACCGTCAGACTGCAAGCGTGTGATAGGAAACAGTGACTGCGTCAGTGGTGTGTGCGCTTGTATGAAGGGTCATGACCTTCAAGAAGATAACAGTCTGTGCGTTCCAAGTAAGTGTTGTATATGTGGGTTTTTTTTACGTCAAGTCTGTTTTGGGTCAAGTCTGTTTTGGGTCAAGTCTGTGTGTGAATAAATGTGTTTGTGTCAAAACTGAGTGTGTGAGTTGGTGTGCTGACATGAAGTCTGAATGTGCACATAAGATTATAAGGGTAGGGGGTTACCCCTTACACCCCCCCCCTCCTCTTTATCATCCCAACCCCAAATAAAGTGAACACAAACAAATGGCGTGATCCCTGTAGCCACGAAAGTCTGTGTTCAGAGTTCTCAGAGATCTATGAACTACATGTGTTTTTCTCTCTTTGTTCTATATAACAACTGATTTCTCGTTCTTGCTGTTGTTATAGTTGGTGTTGTTCTTGTTATTCTGCTTCATCTTCTTGTTACTGTTGTTGTTATTAATGGTGTTTCTATTGTTGGTGTTATTGTTGCTGTTGCTCCTGCTGTTGTATAGTGTTTCTTCCTACCTCTGTTTTTTGCTGTTTTATATTGTTTCTTCCTACCTGTGTCTATGCTGTTTTATATTGTTTCTTCCTACCTCTGTCTATGATGTTTTACATTGTTTCCTTCTACCTGTGTCTATGCTGTTTTACATTGTTTCTTTCTACCTGTGTCTATGCTGTTTTATATTGTTTCCTTCTACCTGTGTCTATGATGTTTTATTATCTTTTCCTTCTACCTGTGTCTATGATGTTTTATATCTTTTCCTTCTACCTGTGTCTATGCTGTTTTATATTGTTTTTTTTCACATACGTCAATTCTGCTTTATTCTCTTCATCGTTATCATCATCATCATCGTCGTCGTTAACAGATCTTCATCATCATCATAATCATCATTATCCTGGTCGTCATCATCATTATAATCATCATCATCCTGGTATCATCCTCATCCTAATCATCATCATCATCATCGTAGTCCTCATCTCTTGTTCTTCCCCCTCCTCCTTCTCAGCTTTCAGAGCCATTAAATTCGCCTCCATTCCTCTCAATTCCTCTCCATTTCCTCTCTATTCCTAATCTTCTCTCTCCAGTTGGTGACAATAATTTCCTCTATATCCTCTTCTATGCTGTCTCTGTCTTTGTCTACTTCTCAGCTTTACATTCTTAAAAACGAAAAGTACAGATAGCAGAAAAAAAATGCGAAGGAAATTCCCTACTCTGTCCAGTCTACTGAAGTACAAGCATACAAATGTACAAGTGTACAAGCGTACATCCCTTTTTCATAAAACACTTATTTCAGAGCTAGGAGAAAGGCAAGTGATCTGGGGCAATATGTATAAAACCTGGTGTGTAGATCACTTGTACAAAGAGACAGCAAAAGACAAACGTTCTTCTACCAAGTAATTTTCTCATCTCTAATCCACTTTCATTTTTTTTCCCCTGGGCCAGGTTGGCTGACAGCTAATAATGCTGTAGAAATCCCTAAATCATGATAACTTCAAACGAAATTGCTGGAGTGTTTGGAAAATTTCCAAGAACGATATTATCTAGCAGTTTTTCCCTACTCTATGGCCACTATTTTCCTAAATGTTTTTATCCCAAATGAAAATTACACCCGACAGTAGAGCTCGTTTTACGACAAACAACTACGATTATTTCTTTCTTAACATTTCTGTTTCCTATTTACGACTCCAGAAAACAAGTATTGGCAATAACCTGCTTTTTGTCAGTGAATGATGGCGGCCTGCAGTCAGAATTCCCAAGTTTTTCTGCCATTCTTTTGTGGGGAAAGCGTAAAAGAGAATGTAAACATCAGAGATAGAAATGGCAATTACGCGTGAAAGTATCGAGTCTACACGCAGAGGGGTTCCAACATGGAGCTAGTGGCCCCGCCACCTTGGTGCCCCCTTAGATCCGGTGCCAAGCTGGTCTTGACAGTATCTAGTTCAGAATGGGATCTCCCTTAGATTCAGTGCCAAGCTGGTCTTGACAGTATCTAGGACAGGATGGGATTTCCCTTAGATCCAGTGCCAAGCTGGTCTTGACAGTATCTAGTTTAGGATGCGATCTCCCTTAGATCCAGTGCCAAGCTGGTCTTGACAGTATCTAGGACAGGATGTGATCTCCCTTAGATCCAGTGCCAAGCTCGTCTTGACATTATCTAGGACAGGATGCGATCTCCCTTAGATCCAGTGCCAAGCTGGTCTTGACAGTATCTAGGACAGGGTGGGATCTCCCTTAGATCCAGTGCCAAGCTGGTCTTGACATCATCTAGGACAGGATGGTATCTCCCTTAGATCCAGTGCCAAGCTGGTCTTGACAGTATCTAGGACAGGATGGGATCTCCCTTAGATCCAGTGCCAAGCTGATCTTGACAGAATCTAGTTCAGGATGCGATCTCCCTTAGATCCAGTGCTAAGCTGGTCTTGACAGTATCTAGTTTAGGTTGCGATCTCCCTTAGATCCAGTGCTAAGCTGGTCTTGACAGTATCTAGTTTAGGATGCGATCTCCCTTAGATCCAGTGCCAAGCTGGTCTTGACAGTATCTAGGACAGGATGGGATCTCCCTTAGATCCAGTGCCAAGCTGGTCTTGACAGCATCTAGGACAGGATGGGATCTCCCTTAGATCCAGTGCCAAGCTGGTCTTGACAGCATCTAGGATAGGATGGGATGTGGTTTCTGGTTTGTCTTCAGAGTTTTTAGAGTCCTGGTGTCTGTCTGAACGGGTCGAACCTTCTGCTCAGATTCACATGGACAAGCTCCGTTTGGAGAATGCAGAAGCTGCACCTGCTGTGAGCAGCTTGCGGAGATCGGTGCTCCTTTAAGGGAACCTTCATAGAATCACCAGCGGGGACATCACAGACGGGAAGTAGGGCTTTGGAGAAGGAGATTCCAACAATTTCATCATACACCTGTAATCTGTAATCAGAGTGGCATCCCCGGTCTCCAGGCCTTCCAACACCCATTGACCCGTGCACATGCTGGTGCAGGCAATCACACGCTGGGTGTGATGACCCGTGCACATGCTGGTGGAGGCAATCACACGCTGGGTGTGCTGACCCGTGCACACGCTGGTGGAGGCAATCACACGCTGGGTGTGCTGACCCGTGCACATGCTGGTGGAGGCAATCACACGCTGGGTGTGGGTAATGCGCACTAAACCACTTCTTTTAAGGAAAAACGTCAATTTCCTCTCTCCTCCCCCAACTCTATCATCCTCCTCGTGTACTTGTCGTCATTTAACCCGATGTCCTCCTCCATACGCAGTCTATCCAAGGTGGGTCTTGCAGTCTCCTCCTCCTCGTCCTCCACTCTTATGGTTCCCTGCCAGCTTGTCCACTTTCTCATCGCCTTTGATTCTCACGTGACCTGGGCAGTAGATCCACATCAAACTCGATACCCGAGAGCTGTCTGGACCCACTCTCTGTGCAAGAAATGTCTCCCGACTCTCTGTAGCATGCTTTCCGAGTCTGTCCTGCAACTACCATTTCGAGCATGAGAATGGAGGTGCAGACAATATTAGCAATTAATCATATAATCACCATAAGTATTAGCAATTAATCATATAATCACCATAAGTATTAGCATTTAATCATATAATTACCATAAACATTAGCAATTAATCATATAATCACCACAAGTATTAGCAATTAATCATATAATTACCATAAGCATTAACATTTAATCATATAATTACCATAAGCATTAGCATTTAATCATATAATCACCATAAGTATTAGCATTTAATCATATAAGCACCATACTATTAGCATTTAATCATATAATCACCATAAGTATTAGCAATTAATCATATAATCACCATAAGTATTAGCAATTAATCATATAATCACCACTAAGTATTAGCAATTAATCATATAATCACCACTGATTATTAGCATTTAATTATATAATCACCACTAAGTATTAGCATTTAATCACCACTGATTATTACCATTTAATCATATAATCACCACTAAGTATTAGCATTTAATCATAGAATCACCACTTAGTATTAGCATTTAATCGTATAATCACCACTAAGTACCACATAGAGAGCATATGATCGTACATAAAAATATGTAGTAGTTGCAAATATTAGTACTTTAGTAATAGTATTAGTGGTAGTAGTAGTAGTAATAGCAATAATAGTAGTAGTAGTAGTAGTAGTATTAGTAGTAGCAGTGATAATAGTAAAAGGTAGTCCTACAGCAAATGCCGCAGGGGATGAAGCGTTAGAGACCTCATTATGTTGGGCCATCAGGGTATGAGGTAGGGTTGGCCTTTCCTTCCCATATTTTCTCTGGTACCCATTTTACGAGGCTGGGTCGACCTTGGGCCGCATTGGTCGGAAAAAAAAACCCGCTCAGCTGGGGGATTCGAACCCTCGACCATTCGGTTGCTAGACGAGTGCTCTAACCACTACGCTAGCCGGTCAATTATACTAGTAGTAGAAGTAGTAATAATAGAAGTAGATGTAGCAATGATAGTAGTAGTAGTAGTAGTAGTAGTAGTAGTAGTAGTAGTAGTAGTAGCAGTTGTAGTAATAGTAGTGGTGGTAGTAATAGTAGTAGTAGTAATAGTAATAGTAGTGGTAGTAGTAGTAGTAGTGATATGAGTAACATTAGTAAATGTTGTATCACTGGTGTCAGCTGTGGTAGTTCTTTTGGCGGCAACTGTGAAAAGAGAGGAAGAATAAAAGAAATAATGAGCAAAGAAAGGACGAATGCAGAAAAGGAAGACAGAAACATGGAACGAAAGAAAGAAGGAAATAAAGAAGCAAAGAAGAAACAAAAGATGGAAAACGCAATCAAGCTGATAATCAAATGTAATAGAAAATAGACAAACGAAGGAAGAAATGGATGGATGGATGGATGGATGGATGGATAAAGCACAGAAAGTAATCTTATATCCACATTCTCTAGAAAACATCACTTGTTTTGTTGATGGAGCGAACATCAATCTCAGATTGGGTCCCCTTGCTTTGTGGGTGGTCTGAAGTCTTAAGACGTTCAAGTTACTGGCATGTGACAGTTATTTGTTTTTGTTTTCTGGGGTGTAAGAGCTGTTGTTGTGTTTACCCGCTGTCTGACTCGCAAGATAAAGACGCTGTTGTTGTGTTTAACGACTGTCTGACGCGCAAGTTAACCATGACAGTCTGTATGTTCCCTTGTCGCTGTTTTACTACATATTTAGCCTCAGTTTTGTGCAGAGAGTTTAAAATCGTTTATAGATTTCCACTTGAACTTCGTGTCACTTTGGCTTCTACTGGAACATAGGGCTCCATGTTACTTTAGTTAGTTACTGGTAAAACATAGGGCTCCATGTCAAGTTGGTTAGTTACTGGTGAAACATAGGGCTCCATGTCAAGTTGGTTAGTTACTGGTGAAACATAGGGCTCCATGTTACTTTAGTTAGTTACTGGTGAAACATAGGGCTCCATGTTACTTTAGTTAGTTACTGGTGAAACATAGGGCTCCATGTTACTTTAGTTAGTTACTGGTGGAACATAATGCTCCATGTCAGTTTAGTTAGTTACTGGTGAAACACAGAGCTCCCTATTACTTTAATTAGTTACTGCTGAAACATAGGGCTCCCTGTTACTTTAGTTAGTTACTGGTGAAAATAGGGCTCCCTATTACTTTAGTTAGTTACTGGTGAAAGATGAGGCTCCTATGTTCCACCAGTAACTAATTAAAGTCACTTTAGTTAGTTACTGGTGGAACATTATTATCATATTACTTTAGTTATTATGGAACATAAACTCTATGTCACTTTAGTTACTGATGGAATATGGAGCTTTAAGAAATAACTTAAGTTCTTTTGTAACACAGAACATCAGCGTAATGTTGTTTCTGGTCCCTTATAACGCTTGGTGTTACTTTTTGTTCCTTGTTATGTCACATAACAAGAACTTTCACCAAACTTTATGTCACTTTGTTCCTTGTTATGTCATATAAGTAGAACTTTCACGAAACGTTATGTCACTTTGTTTCCTGTTATGTCACATAGCAAGAACTTTCACGAAGTTTCATGTCACTTTGTTCCTGAAAAGGTTGTATGTTCTGGTTTCTGGTTGCCTTGTTTTGCTGAAGGAACATAGATCTTCGTGCCACGTTTGTTCATGATACGGCATAGAACTTTTTCTGCAGCAGGCATTGATCTATGACGGATTCTTAACGTCTTTAAACTGTTTACCTCCATTGCTTGTGTGTGTATCTGAAGGCGTGCCAAGACAACAAGACGATGTAAACAAAGTTTTGGGCACAAGACAACAAGACGATGTAAACAAAGTTTTGGGCACAAGACAACAAGACGATGTAAACAAAGTTTTGGGCACAAGACAACAAGACGATGTAAACAAAGATTTAGGCATTGATATAATGTTCTTACCTCTAAATCTGGGATGTTGTAAAAGATTTGTTTTCAAAAGAATTCTCGAAAAACAACAATACAGTGGTGGATCTCCCTGTGCTGCCAAACAGAAGCTCTTGGTAGCTGGTGACACAATGAAGAACTTTGCTGCCCTTTGTTCGGCCTTGAAATATAGACAGTTGTGAAGTGTGGGGTGTCTTGGAAGTAGTTTTATTCTAAATTCATCGAGTTTTTGGGTATTTAAGCAGGAAATCTTCAGCTGCTTCTTCCTCATTATAACACTGTCTGCAGTGTGGGCTGGGCATTTTCTTGACTTTGGCTGAGGTAATATGTCTGCCCACGGCCTGAAAGTGAGCAGAAACAGCCTTAGGACAAAGTAAGGAGTTGCATTTTCAAATAATGAAAGATGAGTTATATTATACAGATCTATCTATCTATCTATCTATCTATCTATCTATCTATCTATCTATCTATCTATCTATCTATCTATCTATCTATCTATCTATCTATCTATCTATCTATCTATCTATCTATCTATCTGTCTGTTTGTCTGTCTGTCTGTCTGTCTATCTATCTATCTGTCTGTCTGTCTGTCTGTCTGTCTGTCTGTCTGTCTGTCTATTATCTCTATATCTGTCTTTCCATCCATCCATCCATCCATCCATCCATCCATCCATCCATCCATCCATCCATCCATCTCGAACAGTTTTCACGGTATGTTCTCATCATATGTTAAAGATGATTTGAAACGTCTTTGCTATACACTGAGAGTCATAAACGAAGTTACATATGAATATCTTCACAATTTATCTACTCATTCAACATCCACTTTATCTAGAGTTTATAAAGCCAGAAGAAGAATCGGCAAGTTTCTTTTACCACTACAGGTGAAGTTTTGGCTGCTAGTAAATTACTGGAAAGTTTTGCTATGTTTTGTGTTAGACTGAAACACTGCCATGTTTTAGTTGAATTTCAGTGTTATCTGTGTCTTAGTTTAATTTGAATGTTATCTGTGTCTTAGTTTAATTTGAATGTTATCTGTGTCTTAGTTTAATTTGAATGTTATCTGTGTCTTAGTTTAATTTGAATGTTATCTGTGTCTTAGTTAAATTTGAATGTTATCTGTGTCTTAGTTTAGATTTAAAAGCGAGGTTGTGTTTTAGTTTAGTTTTAAAGGCTGGGCTGTGTTTTGTTTTGTAGGATGTAAGTCTGACATATATTGATGGAGTAAATTGGGTTGTAGGATGTAAGTCTGACATATATTGATGGAGTAAATTGGGTTGTAGTGTGTAAGTCTGACATAGATTGATGGAGTAAACTGGGTTGTAGGATGTAAGTCTGACATATATTGATGGAGTAAATTTGGTTGTAGTGTGTAAGTCTGACATAGATTGATGGAGTAAACTGGGTTGTAGGATGTAAGTCTGACATATATTGATGGAGTAAATTTGGTTGTAGTGTGTAAGTCTGACATATATTGATGGAGTAAATTGGGTTGTAGGATGTAAGTCTGACATATATTGATGGAGTACATTTGGTTGTAGTGTGTAAGTCTGACATAGATTGATGGAGTAAATTGGGTTGTAGGATGTAAGTCTGACATATATTGATGGAGTAAATTGGGTTGTAGGATGTAAGTCTGAAATAGATTGATAGAGTAAATTGGGTTGTAGGATGTAAGTCTGACATATGTTGATTGAGCAATTTGAGTTGTAGGTTGTAAGTCTGACATGGGTTGATGGAGCAGTTTGAGTTGTAGGATGTAAGTTTGACATGGGTTGATGGAGCAGTTTGAGTTGTAGGATGTAAGTATGACATGGGCTGATGGAGCAGTTTGAGTTGTAGGATGTAAGTCTGACATTTGTTGATGGAGCAGTTTGAGTTGTAGGATATAAGTCTGATATGGGCTGATGGAGCAGTTTGAGATATATGTCCCAGGTCTGACACCGGCTGATAGAATGCAAGAAAAGGTTCACTATCTCGTGTTCATGTAGTGATGTGTCACATTATTTGATGTGTGAATTTCACAGAAAACTATCACGTCTTGAAGAATGTCGCTGTTGTTGTTGTTGTTGATGATGATGATGATGATGATGATAGTGAATCCTGTCTGACCTTAATCTATAATTTGTTTGTCTGAGTACTACTACTTATATTACTACTACTATTATTACTGCTATTAATTCTGCTACTACTGCTATTGCTAATTTTGCTGCTGCTACAGCTACTACTACTACTACTGTTGTTACTATTAATATTATTACTACAGCTACTACTACTACTACTGTTGTTACTATTAATATTATTACTACAGCTACTACTACTACTACTACTGTTGTTACTATTAATATTATTACTACAGCTACTACTACTACTACTGTTGTTACTATTAATATTATTACTACAGCTACTACTACTACTACTACTGTTGTTACTATTAATATTATTACTACAGCTACTACTACTACTACTACTGTTGTTACTATTAATATTATTACTACAGCTACTACTACTACTACTGTTGTTACTATTAATATTATTACTACAGCTACTACTACTACTACTGTTACTATTACTACAGCTACTACTACTACTACTGTTGTTACTATTAATATTATTACTACAGCTACTACTACTACTACTGTTGTTACTATTAATATTATTACTACAGCTACTACTACTACTACTGTTACTATTACTACAGCTACTACTACTACTACTGTTACTATTACTACAGCTACTACTACTACTACTGTTACTGTTACTACAGCTACTACTACTGTTACTATTACTACAGCTACTACTACTACTACTGTTACTATTACTACAGCTACTACTACTGTTACTATTACTACAGCTACTACTACTACTACTGTTACTATTACTACAGCTACTACTACTACTGTTACTATTACTACAGCTACTACTACTACTACTGTTACTATTACTACAGCTACTACTACTACTACTGTTACTATTACTACAGCTACTACTACTACTACTGTTACTATTACTACTGCTACTACTACTACTACTGTTGTTACTACTAGTACTGCTGTTGCTATTAATATTATTACTACTACTATTACTACCATCATTACTACTACTATTACTACTACTTTTTCTGCTGCTACTACTGATTCTGCTACAACTTCTACTACCACTACTACTACTACTACTTCTGGTTCTGCTACTACTACTACTACCATTACTGCTGCTATAATTACTGTGGTTACTACTCTTACTACCACTGCTACTATTACTATTACTACTACTACTACTACTTTTACTATTGCCACTACTACTATTACTGCTACTATTACTATTACTACTACTACTACTACTACTTTTACTATTGCCACTACTACTACAACTACTGCTGCTATAATTACTGTAGTTACTACTACTACTACTACTACTACTACTACTACTACTACTACTACTACTACTACTACTGTTACTATTATTGTTATTACTGCTACTGTTGCTGTTGTTGTTGCGACTACTACTTCAGGCCGAATAATTATCTTGATTTCTCGCGGCATGTATAATATAATTGGTCGACATCTTTTCTGCTATCGCTGCCGTAAGGACTTCTCTTTTACCTCCACCTGGTTAAGATCAAATCCACCCTTATCTTGTCCGCCATGTTGTATCTGAGGTAGGAGAACCTCCCCCCCCCCCCAGCCGTAAAGGAAAAACGTGAAAGCCAACCAGTTTTTTTTATTGTATCAAGCCAACCAGTTTGTTGTTGTATTAAGCCAACCAGTTTATTGTTGTGTTAAACGAACCAATTTGTTGTTGTATCAAGCGAACCAGTTTGCTGTTGTATCAACTGAACCAGTTTGCTGTTGTATCAATCCAACCAGTTTGTTGCTGGATCAAGTGTTACCCTACGAAAAGGCCGCTTGTATATTTTGGTGCAGGTGGCTGTAGGCGATCATATTTTACTTTGAAATCTCATTTATTTTTCATTCTAGATCATCCACTTCACAGAAACCCGAACTGGCACATCACAAACGAAAACACGTGCAGCAAAAACAAGAAATTAGAGAACTGGTATCGTCTTTTCTTCTTTTCTTTAACAAACAGAAACAAAAAAATGGAGAGAAGAGATACACTTAAGCATATTTCTGATGTTTAAACGTAGTTTTGAAGAAGAAGGAAATGTAATACCAGAGAATGTGCTTATAAAAACATTAGCTTGGAACTGATCGCTATCCGTGCAGAGCAAGCAGAGAGGATTACAAGTGTTTTTTAGATTGTTAAAACAGAATTAGCCAACATCAAAATCTTTGTATTCTGTGTTTTATGTTCGTTTCAGAGCGTCTTACCGTACCTCCTCTAATGAGCGCGCTAAAAAAAAACAAACGTGCCTGCCATCTTTATATACAAGATTTGTTACCTTCTGCTTGCAATGTGCGCACGTGCTAAGAAGGCTGCATACTTTGTTTAAGTTTCAACAGTTTCCTTGAGACTAGACGCAGTATACTTGAGACTAGACGCAGTATACTTGAGACTAGACGCAGTATACTTGAGACTAGACGCAGTATACTTGAGACTAGATACAGTATACTTGAGACTAGACGCAGTATACTTGAGACTAGACGCAGTATACTTGAGACTAGATACAGTATACTTGAGACTAGATACAGTATACTTGAGACTAGATACAGTATACTTGAGACTAGACACAGTATACTTGAGACTAGACACAGTTTACTTGAGACTAGACGCAGTTTACTTGAGACTAGATGCAGTTTACTTGAGACTAGACGCAGTTTACTTGAGACTAGACACAGACTAGACGCAGTATACTTGAGACTAGACACAGTTTACTTGAGACTAGACGCAGTTTACTTGAGACTAGACACAGTTTACTTGAGACTAGACACAGACTAGACACAGTATACTTGAGACTAGACGCAGT
Organism: Achatina immaculata; assembly: GCA_009760885.1. Lineage (NCBI taxonomy): Eukaryota > Metazoa > Mollusca > Gastropoda > Stylommatophora > Achatinidae > Lissachatina > Lissachatina immaculata. The sequence goes on along the minus strand of CM019715.1, from coordinate 817,189 downwards.
ATACTTGAGACTAGACGCAGTTTACTTGAGACTAGATACAGTATACTTGAGACTAGACGCAGTATACTTGAGACTAGACGCAGTTTACTTGAGACTAGATGCAGTTTACTTGAGACTAGACACAGTTTACTTGAGACTAGACACAGACTAGACGCAGTATACTTGAGACTAGACGCAGTTTACTTGAGACTAGACGCAGTATATTTGAGACTAGACGCAGTATACTTGAGACTAGACGCAGTTTACTTGAGACTAGATACAGTATACTTGAGACTAGACGCAGTATACTTGAGACTAGACGCAGTATACTTGAGACTAGACGCAGTTTACTTGAGACTAGACGCAGTTTACTTGAGACTAGATACAGTATACTTGAGACTAGACACAGTTTACTTGAGACTAGACACAGACTAGACGCAGTATACTTGAGACTAGACGCAGTTTACTTGAGACTAGACGCAGTATACTTGAGACTAGACGCAGTATACTTGAGACTAGACGCAGTTTACTTGAGACTAGACGCAGTATACTTGAGACTAGATGCAGTTTACTTGAGACTAGACGCAGTATACTTGAGACTAGATGCAGTATACTTGAGACTAGACACAGTATACTTGAGACTAGATGCAGTTTCAGTTTTTCTTATTGCAGACAGTGTCAGTGCTGTTTCTTTGCTCGAGTTAACAGAAGTTTCGCTAGATGGTTAGTTTACAAACACACATAAAGTTATCTCTAGATGGATAGTTTACAAACACAAATAAAGTTATCTCTAGATGGTTAGTTTACAAACACAAATAAAGTTATCTCTAGATGGTTAGTTTACAAACACAAATAAAGTTATCTCTAGATGGATAGTTTACAAATATAAATATAGTTATCTCTAGATGGTTAGTTTACAAATATAAATATAGTTATCTCTAGATGGTTAGTTTACAAACACAAATATAGTTATCTCTAGATGGATAGTTTACAAACACAAATAAAGTTATCTCTAGATGGTTAGTTTACAAACACAAATATAGTTATCTCTAGATGGATAGTTTACAAACACAAATAAAATTATCTCTAGATGGTTAGTTTACAAACACAAATACGCTTTGTTTCTCGCAATCTAACAGTATCAAATCTAAATTTGTTGTGTTTGTAAGAATGCACTGTGAGCTACGTTACATATTTTCATTTCTTTCGCAGTCACTTTTAAAAACTGACTTCATGTTGTAATGATACATTTTGCCTGATTGTTCTTTGTTCTGTGAGCTACACTCCTTAACTTGTCGGAACTCTTCTTCTTCTGTTATATCTTATTTTCTTTCACAGGTTTATGATATTGGTTGGTGGTCACGTGGTACTCATAACTGACTGCTTCATATCAATATATTTTTTTTCTTTTTCATTCTCCAGCTATGTTTCTTTTCTTTTCCTTTCCTTTCTACTGTTTTTTTTTCTGTTTCTTTCTTTTACTTTACATTTCCTTTCCTATTGCTTTCAAAGTTTCAAAATCAGACTCTGGCGTCAGTGCATTCAGGACAGCCTTATATATGCCCCGCCGGCTGCCGCAGCATCCATCCAAGAATATGTCTGCTGATAATCCCCATCAAGTGTTGGTTCTTTCGAGGTGTTTTCTGTCACACAGTTCGGACTTCCTGCCAGCTCCTCTAATTTGTGCAGCCTCCAGCAATATCTTCCGATCTACATTGTTCTTCCATTCCCTGCTCTTCATTCCCCCCCCCCAGTCTTTCCAATACAACTTTAGCAATGTCCCCCGTGTCCATTGTCAGCCTGACATTTATTTTAGCCTGTCCAGCGAGCCTATCTGCCACTTCATTGCCACGTGCTCCCTCATGCCCTGGACAGTAAAGCCACGTTAGGCTTGTCACAGCTGACTGGCTTAACAGATGAACCCATTCTTGTCGAAGCAATTTCTTTTCAGTCTTACGAAGCACAGGCTGCGAATCCTTGACGATGACTCCCTGACCTACATCACGGACAGCTAGGCATTCCACTGCCGACTCAGCCTCTATTTCCACTCGCATGCTTGAAGTGGTGACTACTGGTTTATTTACTTGATATATTCCTATAAAATATGGCCATTAACACCACATCACTTTGTGCCTCTAAGGCACCTTTACCTTACTTTTTATATTCCTATAATTTTTATGTCTTTTCCTATCGGCTTATTTACTAGAAATATTCTTAACTTTACATTACTTTTCCTACATGTTTATATACTTGAATTATTCTTATACTTTACATTTCTTTTCCCGCTGGTTTATATTACATTTACTTTCCTGCTGGTCTATATTACATTTATTATCCCGCTGGTCTATATTACATTTTTTCCAGCTGGTTTATATTGCATTTATTGTCCTGGTGCCATATATTATATTCCCTTTCCTGCTGGTTTATATTACATTTATTTCTTGTTGGTTTATATATCTGAAATATTTCCTAATTTTGGAGCGCGAATTTTTCTTTGAACCTTCGGATAATGCTCTGATCTTGGAGACATTCAATTATTCCTGCACAAAAATCGCTTGGAGAAGCATTACAACATCGACAACCGACTGCTTCGTGGAAGCGAGTCGTGGACAGTACAAAAAGGTCAAAATATCAAAATAGAATCGTATTTCGACACATCATGAGGAGGCAGGACGATGCCACAAAAGAAGAACACGGAGAGTTAGAGAATGTACGGAAGACACCAACTCAGACTGAAATAAACCTGGGAAAACAAGTTCAGGTTTTGTTCATCATGTTGTTACAGGGCGTTGTGGATGGACATGATTGCTTCTGCCACTTAGTAAGGCTGGCGAGAAGGAGAAGATCAAAATCAGCATCAAAAGTTACAAATAATTGGGATTTCGTGTGTTTAAAGCGCTTTGGATGCATCAGCATCAGGCCATCTTGCTCACAACCGAGAGGTCTACAGGAGAGCTGTTAGGGAGGCAAAGTTCCGCAAGGAACATGCAAATGAATGAGTGAATGAAAAGCGCTTAAAATTAAGTCCGCTCTGGGAAATCACAGGGGCAGCACTGATCGATCGATTGATTGATTGATTGGTTGATTGATTTATTGATTGATTGACTTAACTTTATTTGCAGAAGGTGAAGAGTTGAGCAAACAAACCTGTCTGGCATTCTGCCTGTCATCATACACCTTTCTGTTAGTCCCAGACTTTCTACATCAGCCTGTGCAAATATTTCATGCATATAACAAATATGATTAAAGCTGAAATAACAACACTGAAATAACAACACTGAAATAACAAAGTTGAAACGAGAAGCCTGTTACGTTTCACTCTTACCCACGTTACATTACATTACAGAAAGTAACTGCACATCTGTAACAAAGCTACTCTCCCGAGTTTGGACATCGACAAAACTATTTCAGAGTAGGAGAATTCCGCATGATATCATTTACATTCTTTGCTCTCAGAGAAAGAGAGAGAGAGAGGGTGAGATAGAGAAAAGAGAGAGAGAGAGAGAGAGAGATGGGGAGAGAGTGAGTGGAAACACTGAAAACGTTGTAGGACCTAGCATGTGAACAGGTGGTATAAACCTGTTCCAGGTAGATTCATCTTCTTGACAGTCCATGGGATCCTGTTCTTGTTTATATACACTCCTTAACTAGAATTTTCTTTACAAATACCATCAAGTAACCGATAAACAGGGACTCTCACAACAGTTACTATCACGTAACCGATAAACAGGGACTCTCATAAACAGGTACCATCAAATAGCCGATAAACAGGGACTCTCACAAACAGTTACCATCACTTAACCGATAAACAGGGACTCTCACAAACAGTTACCATCAAGTAACCGATAAACAAGGGCTCTCATAAATAGGTACCATCAAATAGCCGATACACAAGGGGCTCTCACAAACAGTTACCATCACTTAACCGATAAACAGGGACTCTCACAAACAGTTACCATGAAGTAAACGACAAACTAGGACTCTCTCAACAGGTATCTTGAAGTAAATCATAAACAAGGACTCTCACAACAGTCACTATGAAATAAACGATAAACAAGGGTCTCTCTCACAACAGGTACTATGAAGTAAACGATAAACAAGGGTCTCTCTCACAACAGTCACTATGAAGTAAACGATAAACAAGGGACTCTCTCACAACAGTCACTATGAAGTAAACGATAAACAAGGGACTCTCTCACAACAGTCACTATGAAGTAAACGATAAACAAGGGACTCTCTCACAACAGTCACTATGAAGTAAACGATAAACAAGGGACTCTCTCACAACAGTCACTATGAAGTAAACGATAAACAAGGGACTCTCTCACAACAGTCACAATGAAGTAAACAATAAACAAGGGACTCTCACAACAGTCACTATGAAGTAAACAATAAACAAGGACTCTCACAACAGTTACTATGAAGTAAACAGTAAACAAGGGACTCTCACAACAGTCACTATGAAGTAAACGATAAACAAGGGTCTCTCTCACAACAGTCACTATGAAGTAAACGATAAACAAGGGTCTCTCTCACAACAGTCACTATGAAGTAAACGATAAACAAGGGTCTCTCTCACAACAGTCACTATGAAGTAAACGATAAACACGGGACTCTCTCACAACAGTCACTATGAAGTAAATGATAAACAAGGGTCTCTCTCACAACAGTCACTATGAAGTAAACGATAAACAAGGGTCTCTCTCACAACAGTCACTATGAAGTAAACGATAAACAAATATTGAGAACTGCACCCTGCTTTATCTGTTGACGTAAAACTGCTATTATCCAAGGCGTCTTCTTGTGTAAAGTTGATTTTACGTTCCTGCACTCTGTTTATGCACTAAATTTGGCACAGTTCAAAGAAAGTCCCATCATTCATTGCGCCAGATGGCTCAGAGCACGATGACATTCGTGTTTGTTCCTGGTATTTTGTCACGTACCTGGGAACTTCGCTTCATAGTCGGACTTTAATAAATGTTTCTGTGTTATGTCTATCGCTGAATATCTTCAGCATCATGATCCTGAGCCTTAGCTTCCTCGCTTCGTTTGATTCAAATGTTTATCAAGCAAAGCTCTTCTTGAGCTATTGTCACTTATTTATTTTTCATAGCCAGCCAGCAAAGAACAGATGTCGTCACTTGTTTTAAGAAGATAAAGGAGATAATGAAGAAGAGGCCGGAGCACCTGTGTATGTTTTGGAGTGCATGGATGATGTCCCTACCAACTGTCCTTTTATAGTCTGCATTTTGTCTGCATTAATTCTGTTTCTTTGCATACGTTTCTGTTTCTTTTCCTTTTCCTTATGTATGTTGGAAGGAGGAGTGACGTTTTTCCTTGTACTCATCCACCAGAAAATCTTACTATCACAGCTTTTCTTGAAGAAATCCTCGTCCAGCAGTCTCATGTCCGCCATGTTGTGCTCTGACCCTAACAATTAGAAGATTTCACACAACCAGAAACAAAAACGTCAGAGCGAAAGAGTTTCTGGAACACACCTGTGTAATGCAGGTAAAACTGGAGCACGGAGCGAGCTCTATGAGCTTCGGAGTTTGAGCTATCAGGCAGCGATAGACAGTCAGAACGGATGCTGTCTGCCAATGTTTGTAAACAGGTTCGCCGATTTCAAGATTTCCGGGTGTGTCTCATTCGTTCTAGAACAAAGAAACCGACCCGCGGATAGCTAGTAGCGCGGATATGCAGATCTTACTGCACAAAGGGTTTATAAATCAGTGATGGTTGCCAGCCTCCCAAACCTTTGTTAGTAGCAAGAGCTGTCAGCCAAGGTGTCACATTGAAGTGTTGTCATGAAATATGTCACACTGTTGTCATGATATATGTCACATTGAAGTGTTGTCCTGAAATATGTCACATGAAGTGTTGTCTGAGATATGTCACGTTGACGTGTCGTCCTGAAATATGTCACATTGAAGTGTTGGTCCTGAAATATGTCACATTGACGTATTGTCCTGAAATATGTTACACTGAAGTGTTGTCTTGAATTATGTTCACATGTTGTAAGTTGCCTCTGAATACACCATCATCTTGTTCCATCTATTCACCCAAAAAATAGATTGTAACAATTCGTAAGCTTTCTCTCTCTCTCTCTCTGACGTTTTTTAAATCGAGTGTGTGGGAAAAATGAAAGACGGAGTGATGAAGGGCAGAATGTAAGACGGCCTGCGTGCCCAATTCTTTACCCTTTAAAAATAAAGATTATTCATTCATTCATTCATTCTCTCTCTCATAGAAGATAACAGTGTGATAAAATAGCAGTTAATACTTATATTTGTAAAATATATCCAGAGCTGCGATCACATAAATGCATCTACTACATGGCCAGCCTCCATATTTAGATTTCTTATCTTATATCTTATATCTTATATCCTTCCCGTGCCGTTAAACGTCACATAGGGCTCGCAAAGTAGTTCGCCAATTTTTCCTGTCTTCGGCGAGTCTTTCAACCTCATCAAAGGATTTTATGCCTGTTAATTTGGCCTCTCTTAATAATGTCCTCTTCAGAGTTTCACGCGGTCTGCCTCTTTTTCTTCGGCCTGTTGTGTTCCACTTGATAGCTTGTTTTGGGATTCTCTGATCATTTCTTCTCATCAAGTGACCAACATATGTCCATCTCCTTTTCCTGATCACCCATGAGACTGGTTGTTGTTCAGTCATCTGTCTTATCTCTGCATTGTTCTTGATTTATGATCAGAAAATGCGACTATTACATGGGCAGACTCCATATTACATTTAAAATGACATAAATGCACCTATTACATGGTCAGTCTCAATATTTAGATCTGTGGCGTCATAAATGCACCTATTACATGGTCAGTCTCCACACTTAGATTTATGATCACATAAATGCAACATCAGTTGCAAATCAGCTTTCGTCTAACACACCTTTTTTGCATATTCTCTAACTCTTGGCTACACTTCGCAACTTCCACACCAAAGACCGACACTGTAGCCATCAAATCTGAACCTGCCAACACTTGGCTACACTTCGCAACTTCCACACCAAAGACCGACACTGTAGCCATCAAATCTGAACCTGCCAACACTTGGCTACACTTCGCAACTTCCACACCAAAGACCGACACTGTAGCCATCAAATCTGAACCTGCCAACACTTGGCTACACTTCGCAACTTCCACATCAAAGACCGACATTGTCGCCATCAAATCTGAACCTGCCAACACTTGGATACGAATCACAACCAGTTTCCAGCACGGCCAACAGATAATCGACACCAAGAGTATCAAACTGATCCCAGCTGTTTGATGTAACAGAAACTTGTGTTGAGCATCTGTGTGTGTACATTGTGGGTGTTTCAGATTGAGTCAGTTCTTGGAGCATATGTAACATACCGTAAGTAGGTTTTTTTAGAACTTGAACAACACACATCGATGCAACAAAATTGTGGCCAGAAAACTAGCAACATTCAGCTGTGATATGCTGTGTCCCGGACAAGAATGAGAGATTTGGAAACGCAAACCCAGAAATAGAGCACAGAGACCATGATACTGGGGGAAAGTTGGTTGTAGTCTTGCAGTCCAGTTATGGCGAAAATGATGGGATATTTGACATGCTGCTCAGGCTCCATCTGTCACATGGCCGTACTGCTTTGACATGCTGCTCAGGCTCCACCTGTCGCGTGGCCGTACTGCTTTGACATGCTGGAGTTCCTGGTACTGAGGGGGGGGGGCCGATCAGCTGATCGTGAAGGCTTCCAGGTAAGACGTGCTGGGACTGTACAAGTTGCACATCTGGAAGGCTTCCAGGCAAGACGCGCTGGGACTGTACAAGTCCCACATCGTGAAGGCTGCTATGGACAAATTGACGGGGATGATGAGCTGGAGTGGGAGAATAATCCATACATCCACAAGACTGGGAGTGAGGCAAGACAGAGGAATAATAAGCTCTCTCTGTGTGGACGGAAGTGACGAACCTGCAGTCAAGGCTCGTCACGCCTGCACACCTTACACAGATTACTGGAGCTAGCGGTGGAACAGACATGGGAATGTCCTGACTATAGTTACGCTACTTCCAGTGCCCAGTCAGTCATTCAGAGTCAATCAGCCAATCAGTCAATCAATCAATTAGTCAGTCACATTTTTTGTTATATCATGGATGCTGTGATTGAGAATGTGACCACCTGGAAGACACCTGACTTTTATTAATCTATTTTCAACACACACGCTACAAGGTTACACGGCTACACATAACGCTACAAGGTTACACGGCTACACATAACGCTACAAGGTTACACGGCTACACATAACGCTACAAAGTTACACGGCTACACATAACGCTACAAGGTTACACGGCTACACATAACGCTACAAGTTTACACGGCTACACATAACGCTACAAGGTTACACGACTACACATAACGCTACAAAGTTACACGGCTACACATAACGCTACAAGGTTACACGGCTACACATAACGCTACAATGTTACACGGCTACACATAACGCTACAAAGTTACACGGCTACACATAATGCTACAAGGTTACACGGCTACACATAACGCTACAAGGTTACACGGCTAGATATATATTATAACATTACATGGCTACACTTACGTTATTACTTTACATGGCTACATAACGCAGCGACGTTACACGATTACACATAACGCTACTACAAAACACGGCTACACAAATGTTAGTACTTTACACGGCGACACAAACGTTAGGTTAGTACTTTGCACTGCTATACATAACGCTACGACATCAAACGGCTTCGTTTAAGTGGTTACAAACTAACATGACACTGTGCTACATATGGGATGTTTGTGGTTACTACATTCATCTCTGTGTAAAGTTTACTACATTCATCTCTGTGCAACATTTTACTACATTCATCTCTGTGCAACATTTTACTACATTCATCTCTGTGCAACATTTTACTACATTCATCTCTGTGTAAAATTTACTACATTCATCTCTGGGTAACATTTACTACATTCATCTCTATGTAACATTTATTACATTCATCCCTGTGAAACACTTACTACATTCATTTGTGTTAAACATTTATCTGTATGAATTCCTAGTGCTTCAAGTATTCACTTTCAAGTGATATTTTTATGATATACAGCTGAAGTGTGTGAAAAACCTTGATCTTGATGCAGTTTTGACATGTTTATATATATATATATATTGCGAAGGGGAGAAATTCTAAAATCAAATTCTGCTTTTTTAAAAAAATCTGATTTTGTTTTAAATATATCTTGTACTTGTAAGAACTCCGTGTACCTGTGAGCTGTTGTTCTTTGCAGCCGATGCTGTAGAGATGTTGAGACACAGCATCATATCGGCGTGGGAGCGGGTTATGGCGGCTACTTTTTCAGTCTCGGAGTACAGCTATAAAGCAAAGGGTGTGCAATGCTTCTTTAGCAGACTCCACCACCATGGGGACTATGGCGATCCCTGCCCCGTTAGCCAGGCTAGGCCTGTTACTGGGTGTACCACGGAGAGGTGGGACAGGGTCTTGGGCAGCTATGGTTCGCTAACCCTGACACTGGCATATCAGCTATGGTTCGCTAACCCTGACACTGGCATATCAGCTATGGTTCGCTAACCCTGACACTGGCATATCAGCTATGGTTCGCTAACCCTGACACTGGCATATCAGCTATGGTTCGCTAACCCTGACACTGGCATATCAGCTATGGTTCGCTAACCCTGACACTGGCATATCAGCTATGGTTCGCTAACCCTGACACTGGCATATCAGCTATGGGTCACTAACCCAATCAGTCAATCAATCAATCAGTCAGTCACATTTTTTGTTATATCATGGATGCTGTGATTGAGAATGTGACCACCTGGAAGACACCTGACTTTTATTAATCTATTTTCAACACACACGCTACAAGGTTACACGGCTACACATAACGCTACAAGGTTACACGGCTACACATAACGCTACAAGTTTACACGGCTACACATAACGCTACAAGGTTACACGGCTACACACATAACGCTACAAGGTTACACGGCTACACATAACGCTACAAGGTTACACGGCTACACATAAAGCTACAAGGTTACACGGCTACACATAACGCTACAAGGTTACACGGCTACACATAACGCTACAAGGTTACACGGCTACACATAACGCTACAAGGTTACACGGCTACACATAACGCTACAAGGTTACACTGCTAGATATATATTATAACTTTACAGGGCTACACTTACGTTATTACTTTACACGGCTACATAACGCAGCGACGTTACACGATTACACATAACGCTACTACACAACACGGCTACACAAATGTTAGTACTTTACACGGCGACACAAACGTTAGGTTAGTACTTTGCACTGCTATACATAACGCTACGACATCAAACGGCTTCGTTTAAGTGGTTACAAACTAACATGACACTGTGCTACATATGGGATGTTTGTGGTTACTACATTCATCCCTGTGTAAAATTTACTACATTCATCTCTGTGTAAAATTTACTAAATTCATCCCTGTGTAAAATTTACTACATTCATCTCTGTGTAAAATTTACTACATTTATCTCTGTGCAACATTTTACTACATTCATCTCTGGGTAACATTTACTACATTCATCTCTGTGAAACGCTTACTACATTCATATGTGTTAAACATTTATCTGTATGAATTCCTAGTGCTTCAAATATTCACTTTCAAGTGATATTTTTATGATATACAGCTGAAGTGTGTGAAATACCTTGACCTTGATGCAGTTTTGACATGTTTACATATATATATATATTGCGAAGGGGAGAAATTCTAAAATCAAATTCTGCTTTTTTAAAAAAATCTGATTTTGTTTTAAATATATCTTGTACTTGTAAGAACTCCGTGTACCTGTGAGCTGTTGTTCTTTGCAGGCGATGCTGTGGAGATGTTGAGGCACAGCATCGTATCGGCGTGGGAGCGGGTTATGGCGGCTACTTTTTCAGTCTCGGAGTACAGCTATAAAGCAAAGGGTGTGCAATGCTTCTTTAGCAGACTCCACCACCATGGGGACTATGGCGATCCTTGCTCCGTTAGCCAGGCTAGGCCTGTTACTGAGTGTACCACGGAGAGGTGGGACAGGGTCTTGGCCAGCTATGGTTTGCTAACCCTGACACTGGCATATCAGCTATGGTTCGCTAACCCTGACACTGGCATATCAGCTATGGTTCGCTAACCCTGACACTGGCATATCAGCTATGGTTCGCTAACCCTGACACTGGCATATCAGCTATGGTTCGCTAACCCTGACACTGGCATATCAGCTATGGTTCGCTAACCCTGACACTGGCATATCAGCTATGGTTCGCTAACCCTGACACTGGCATATCAGCTATGGGTCACTAACCCTGACGCTAGCATATCAACTATAGATCGCTAACCCTGACGCTAGCATATCAGCTATGGTTCGCTAACCCTGACACTGGCATATCAGCTATGGGTCACTAACCCTGACACTGGCATATCAGCTATGGTTCGCTAACCCTGACACTGGCATATCAACTATGGTTCGCTAACCCTGACGCTAGCATGTCAGCTATAGGTCGCTAACCCTGACACTGGCATATCAGCTATGGGTCGCTAAATCTGACGCTAGCATATCAGATATGGGTCGCTAACCCTGACGCTAGCATATCAGCTATGGGTCGCTAACCAAGACACTGGCATATCAGCTATGGGTCGCTAAACCTGACGCTAACATATCAGCTATGGGTCGCTAACCCTGGCGCTAGCATATCAGCTATAGGTCGCTAACCCTGACTCTAGTATAGCAGCTATGGGTCGCTAACCCTGACTCTAGTATAGCAGCTATGGGTCGCTAACCCTGACTCTAGTATAGCAGCTATAGGTCGCTAACCCTGACTATAGTATAGCAGCTATGGATATCTGATTGCCTCTTCGTACAGGCGTCTTCATCACCTGTAAAAAAATATATAAATTAGATCCTTTTCTTCAAAATTTCATTACTTTTATCCGTAGAATTCTGATTTTTCCAACGGCAACAGGCCAGTGGGCCAATCTGTATACATTAACTGAGCCAGGTAGTTTATGAGCGCGCTTGCCAAAAGTTTGAGTCGTTCAAGCCTCCAAAACTCTCCTCTTTCACTTACAGCGCCAGAAAATTCAGCCATCGCCGGCATGGAGGGGCTGGTGTTCCGGTGTTTGTTAGTACAACCAATCAAATCTTTGGTCTTGGCTTCAGACGTAAAAGCTCTAAGATGCTTGGCTCTTCCATCCTTCTGTTTCACAGTCTATAAAACATTAACTGGTTTCTAAGTTGTCCGTTTTATCGTTAAATTCGTGTAAACTGCTACAAAATGCACACATAATAAAGTTATGTGAGTTTTAGGCTTGATTATTACAAGAACAGACAGTGAAAAGTGTTATTTCATATGTTTACGGATTATTCGTGAAATAACTGACACATAATTTAGTTAAGAATCGTCGGAATTAATTCATTGCTGTGAAACTATATGATTTAAATATGGAATTTTCTCTGAGAAAAGTCACTTTAATTTGATAAAATGTGCCTAGAATTTGTTGTGCGTATCTCTTAAAGATGTTTTCTGTGTAAACTTGAGGAAATCCATGATTCGTGCCTGAATATCTTGAAGGAGTTTGATGAGGCCAGAAAGCTGTGATGGCTGATGCTACTTCTGCTGCTGTAGTTGCCGTTCTGAATATGTGTCTCAGAGTACTTACTGCATTTTTAGTGAATATTGTGTACAACGTATTTTACCTTCTGTCATTCCTATGTGACACATGTATTTTACCTTCTGTCATTCCTAGGTGGCACATGTATTTTATTTCTGTCATATCTATGTGGCACATGTATTTTACTTTATGTTGTCCCTATGTGGCACAAGTATTTTATTTTATGTCATCCCTATGTGGCACACATATTTTACTTTATGTCATCCCTATGTGGCACATATATTCACATTCTGTCATCTATATGTGACACATATATTTCACATTCTGTCATCCCTATGTGGCACACGTATTTTACTTTCTGTCATCCCTATGTGGCATACGTATTTCACATTCTGTCATCTCTATGTTGCACATATATTTCACATTCTGTCATCTCTATGTGGCACACATATTTTACTTTCTGTCATCCCTATGTGGCACATGTATTTTACTTTCTCTGTTGAATGAAAATATATTTTACTTTGTGGCTTCTTTGTCTGATAATCGACAGTCTACAAAATATAGTTCACAACTGTTCACGTTGTGAGTAGCTAACTTTTTACGTCATTTTACGTGCGCTGTGATGTTCAGAATTAATTCTGCCCTGTAGATGTTACACAGACAAGAACTGAGGTTGTGACTTTGAAATTTACAGAACACAAAATAGAACAAAAAGATTACAGAACAAGAAATAGAACAAAAAGATTACAGAACAAGAAATAGAACAAAAAGATTACAGAACAAGAAATAGAACAAAAAGATTACAGAACAAGAAATAGAACAAAAAGATTACAGAACAAGAAATAGAACAAAAAGATTACAGAACAAGAAATAGAACAAAAAGGAATATGTGATCATGTTCTAGTGAAGAATTGAACATGAGAAGTTCAATGTTCAGACTTTCAGACACAACACAGGATACTGACGTAACAGGACATAGACATCACAATACAGACGTAACAGGACATAGACGACACAGGACACTGATGTCACATAAAACCATTGACAACACAGGAACACTGACGTCATGAAAGTGTTGATCTCACATGGTTGCTGGTTTGCAAATAGAGAGATATTTTGATTTATAGAAAGAGAAGTCACAGAAGCTCCGACGTCACAGATACTAGAAGCTACCTATAGATACAGTGACGTCACAGAGACTAGAAGCTAGCATATCAGATATGGGTCGCTAACCCTGACGCTAGCATATCAGCTATGGGTCGCTAACCAAGACACTGGCATATCAGCTATGGGTCGCTAAACCTGACGCTAACATATCAGCTATGGGTCGCTAACCCTGGCGCTAGCATATCAGCTATAGGTCGCTAACCCTGACTCTAGTATAGCAGCTATGGGTCGCTAACCCTGACTCTAGTATAGCAGCTATGGGTCGCTAACCCTGACTCTAGTATAGCAGCTATAGGTCGCTAACCCTGACTCTAGTATAGCAGCTATGGATATCTGATTGCCTCTTCGTACAGGCGTCTTCATCACCTGTAAAAAATATATAAATTAGATCCTTTTCTTCAAAATTTCATTACTTTTATCCGTAGAATTCTGATTTTTCCAACGGCAACAGGCCAGTGGGCCAATCTGTATACATTAACTGAGCCAGGTAGTTTATGAGCGCGCTTGCCAAAAGTTTGAGTCGTTCAAGCCTCCAAAACTCTCCTCTTTCACTTACAGCGCCAGAAAATTCAGCCATCGCCGGCATGGAGGGGCTGGTGTTCCGGTGTTTGTTAGTACAACCAATCAAATCTTTGGTCTTGGCTTCAGACGTAAAAGCTCTAAGATGCTTGGCTCTTCCATCCTTCTGTTTCACAGTCTATAAACATTAACTGGTTTCTAAGTTGTCCGTTTTATCGTTAAATTCGTGTAAACTGCTACAAAATGCACACATAATAAAGTTATGTGAGTTTTAGGCTTGATTATTACAAGAACAGACAGTGAAAAGTGTTATTTCATATGTTTACGGATTATTCGTGAAATAACTGACACATAATTTAGTTAAGAATCGTCGGAATTAATTCATTGCTGTGAAACTATATGATTTAAATATGGAATTTTCTCTGAGAAAAGTCACTTTAATTTGATAAAATGTGCCTAGAATTTGTTGTGCGTATCTCTTAAAGATGTTTTCTGTGTAAACTTGAGGAAATCCATGATTCGTGCCTGAATATCTTGAAGGAGTTTGATGAGGCCAGAAAGCTGTGATGGCTGATGCTACTTCTGCTGCTGTAGTTGCCGTTCTGAATATGTGTCTCAGAGTACTTACTGCATTTTTAGTGAATATTGTGTACAATGTATCTTCTGTCATTCCTGTGTGACACATGTATTTTACCTTCTGTCATTCCTAGGTGGCACATGTATTTTACTTTCTGTCATTTCTATGTGGCACATGTATTTTACTTTCTGTCATCCGTATGTGGCACATGTATTTTACTTTCTGTCATTCCTATGTGGCACGCGTATTTTACTTTATGTCATCCCTATGTGGCACATATATTTCACATTCTGTCATCTATATGTGACACATATATTTCACATTCTGTCATCCCTATGTGGCACACGTATTTTACTTTCTGTCATCCCTATGTGGCATACGTATTTCACATTCTGTCATCTCTATGTTGCACATATATTTCACATTCTGTCATCTCTATGTTGCACATATATTTCACATTCTGTCATCCCTATGTGGCACATGTATTTTACTTTCTCTGTTGAATGAAAAATATATTTTACTTTGTGGCTTCTTTGTCTGATAATCGACAGTCTACAAAATATAGTTCACAACTGTTCACGTTGTGAGTAGCTAACTTTTTACGTCATTTTACGTGCGCTGTGATGTTCAGAATTAATTCTGCCCTGTAGATGTTACACAGACAAGAACTGAGGTTGTGACTTTGAAATTTACAGAACACAAAATAGAACAAAAAGATTACAGAACAAGAAATAGAACAAAAAGATTACAGAACAAGAAATAGAACAAAAAGATTACAGAACAAGAAATAGAACAAAAAGATTACAGAACAAGAAATAGAACAAAAAGATTACAGAACAAGAAATAGAACAAAAAGATTACAGAACAAGAAATAGAACAAAAAGGAATATGTGATCATGTTCTAGTGAAGAATTGAACATGAGAAGTTCAAATGTTCAGACTTTCAGACACAACACAGGATACTGACGTAACAGGACATAGACATCACAATACAGACGTAACAGGACATAGACGACACAGGACACTGATGTCACATAAAACCATTGACAACACAGGAACACTGACGTCATGAAAGTGTTGATCTCACATGGTTGCTGGTTTGCAAATAGAGAGATATTTTGATTTATAGAAAGAGAAGTCACAGAAGCTCCGACGTCAAGCCTCCAAAACTCTCCTCTTTCACTTACAGCGCCAGAAAATTCAGCCATCGCCGGCATGGAGGGGCTGGTGTTCCGGTGTTTGTTAGTACAACCAATCAAATCTTTGGTCTTGGCTTCAGACGTAAAAGCTCTAAGATGCTTGGCTCTTCCATCCTTCTGTTTCACAGTCTATAAAACATTAACTGGTTTCTAAGTTGTCCGTTTTATCGTTAATTCGTGTAAACTGCTACAAAATGCACACATAATAAAGTTATGTGAGTTTTAGGCTTGATTATTACAAGAACAGACAGTGAAAAGTTATTTCATATGTTTACGGATTATTCGTGAAATAACTGACACATAATTTAGTTAAGAATCGTCGGAATTAATTCATTGCTGTGAAACTATATGATTTAAATATGGAATTTTCTCTGAGAAAAGTCACTTTAATTTGATAAAATGTGCCTAGAATTTGTTGTGCGTATCTCTTAAAGATGTTTTCTGTGTAAACTTGAGGAAATCCATGATTCGTGCCTGAATATCTTGAAGGAGTTTGATGAGGCCAGAAAGCTGTGATGGCTGATGCTACTTCTGCTGCTGTAGTTGCCGTTCTGAATATGTGTCTCAGAGTACTTACTGCATTTTTAGTGAATATTGTGTACAATGTATCTTCTGTCATTCCTGTGTGACACATGTATTTTACCTTCTGTCATTCCTAGGTGGCACATGTATTTTACTTTCTGTCATTTCTATGTGGCACATGTATTTTACTTTCTGTCATCCGTATGTGGCACATGTATTTTACTTTCTGTCATTCCTATGTGGCACGCGTATTTTACTTTATGTCATCCCTATGTGGCACATATATTTCACATTCTGTCATCTATATGTGACACATATTTCACATTCTGTCATCCCTATGTGGCACACGTATTTTACTTTCTGTCATCCCTATGTGGCATACGTATTTCACATTCTGTCATCTCTATGTTGCACATATATTTCACATTCTGTCATCTCTATGTTGCACATATATTTCACATTCTGTCATCCCTATGTGGCACATGTATTTTACTTTCTCTGTTGAATGAAAAATATTTTACTTTGTGGCTTCTTTGTCTGATAATCGACAGTCTACAAAATATAGTTCACAACTGTTCACGTTGTGAGTAGCTAACTTTTTACGTCATTTTACGTGCGCTGTGATGTTCAGAATTAATTCTGCCCTGTAGATGTTACACAGACAAGAACTGAGGTTGTGACTTTGAAATTTACAGAACACAAAATAGAACAAAAAGATTACAGAACAAGAAATAGAACAAAAAGATTACAGAACAAGAAATAGAACAAAAAGATTACAGAACAAGAAATAGAACAAAAAGATTACAGAACAAGAAATAGAACAAAAAGATTACAGAACAAGAAATAGAACAAAAAGATTACAGAACAAGAAATAGAACAAAAAGGAATATGTGATCATGTTCTAGTGAAGAATTGAACATGAGAAGTTCAAATGTTCAGACTTTCAGACACAACACAGGATACTGACGTAACAGGACATAGACATCACAATACAGACGTAACAGGACATAGACGACACAGGACACTGATGTCACATAAAACCATTGACAACACAGGAACACTGACGTCATGAAAGTGTTGATCTCACATGGTTGCTGGTTTGCAAATAGAGAGATATTTTGATTTATAGAAAGAGAAGTCACAGAAGCTCCGACGTCACAGATACTAGAAGCTACCTATAGATACAGTGACGTCACAGAGACTAGAAGCTACATATAGATACAGTTACGTCACATATACTAGAAGCTACATATAGATACAGTGACGTCACAGAGACTAGAAGCTACATATAGATACAGTGACGTCACAGAGACTAGAAGCTACATATAGATACAGTGACGTCACAGAGACTAGAAGCTACATATAGATACAGTGACGTCACATATAATAGAAGCTACATATAGATACAATGACATCACAGAGACTAGAAGCTGCATATAGATACAATGACATCACAGAGACTAGAAGCTACATATAGATACAGTGACGTCACAGATACTAGAAGCTACATATAGATACAGTGACACCACAAAGAAAACAAACGGCGTCACATTGACGATAAAGTCACAGACTATCCTGCTTTTCTGCACACAGAGAAAAACTCCTTGAGGTAACAAAGAATCTGACGTCCCAGACACGCTGGCGTCACCGACTCACTGGCGTCACAGAAATATTGATCTACCCATAGAGAGGTCACAGTGAAGTCACAGAGACTTTGAAGTTACAGGCACATTCATGCGGCCCCTGAAGTCACAGACACGATGATGCCATGTGAACCCTGAAGTCACAGACACGATGATGCCATGTGAACCCTAAAGTCACAGACACGATGACGCCATGTGAACCCTAATGTCACAGACACGATGACGCCATGTGAACCCTAATGTCACAGACACGATGACTTCATGTGAACCCTAATGTCACAGACACGATGACGCCATGTGAACCCTAATGTCACATATACGATGACGCCATGTGAACACTAAAGTCACAGACACGATGACGCCATGTGAACACTAAAGTCACAGACACCCTCTTGTATTTTGGGAACACTGAAGCCGTAGAGACGCTAAAGAAGAATGTAAGCGCCAACAGTTGCGCTATCCAAGCTTCTTTGTTCTTGCCTTTCGGAGATGAAAATGCTGAGAAAGTTAAAACTACACGAACGCTCGAGAAGGAACAAGGAGATAATATGGAGATACAGCAGCTTCCAGGAACCAATTGTTGACCCAGGATACAGATATAGAACAGTGCATTCTCTGTCCAACAACTTAACACAGATAATGTGAAGATGTTGCCTTGCCCAGAAACATGGCGCAGATAATGTGAACACATTGTTCGTCCCACCGATATGACACAGATAAGGATAATACATTATTTTAATCTCACCAATTAAGAAACAGCACAGACAAAAATTAAAAGACGAAAGTGATAACAGAAGATAAAGAAAATGCGAGGACATACAAACTGTCCAACCCAGTTAGCTGTCTACCCCATTTAGCTGCCTACCCCAGTTAGCTGTCTACCCTAGTTAGCTGTATACCCCATTTAGCTGTATACCTCAGTTAGCTGTATACACCATTTAGCTGTATACCCAGTTAGCTGTATACCCCATTTAGCTGTATACCTCAGTTAGCTGTATACACCATTTAGCTGTATACCCAGTTAGCTGTATACACCATTTAGCTGTATACCCAGTTAGCTGTATACCCCATTTAGCTGTATACCCAGTTAGCTGTATACCCATTTAGCTGTATACCCAGTTAGCTGTATACCCCATTTAGCTGTATACCCAGTTAGCTGTATATCCATTTAGCTGTATACCCAGTTAGCTGTATACCCCAGTCAGCTCCCAACTTTTCCTGACAACTAAATCTAGAACAGAAGTCCAGGTCTGGCTCCTTAGACCGAAATAATGACAAAGAAAACATCGCATAGCAACGACCTTCAAACATCGCATAGCAACGATCTTTAAACATCACATAGCAACTATCTCCAAACATCACATAGCAACGATCTTCACACACCACATAGCAACTATCTTCAAACATCACATAGCAACTATCTCCAAACATCACATAGCAACTATCTCCAAACATCACATAGCAACTATCTCCAAACATTACATAGCAAAGATCTTCACACACCACATAGCAACTATCTCCAAACACCACATAGCAAAGATCTCCACACACCACATGGCGGCGATTTTCAAACACCACATAGCGAGGACCCTCAAACACCACATAGCAACGATCTTCGAACATCACATAGTAACAATCTCTGAACATCACATAGCAAAGATCTTCAAAGATCACATAGCTACTATCTTCAAACTCACATAGCAACTATCTTTGAACATTACATAGCAACGATCTCTAAACATCACATAGCACCGACTTTCAAACATCACATAGCAACGACCTTCAAACATCACTTTTCGCATTTAATTCTTGAAGGTTTTCTGCTATTAATTTGTACTCTCGCTACAAAAGAGCCAGTTTGCGAACTGATCTTTGACTGGGGAGTTATGAGATAGCTAGAGATTAATACAAACCTGAGAGAGCTGGAGATTGATACAAACCTGAGGGAGCTAGAGATTGAAACAAACCTGAGAGAACTGGAGATTGATACAAACCTGAGAGAGCTGGAGATTGATACAAACATGAGAGACAGCTAGAGATTGATACAAACCTGAGAGAGCTAGAGATTGATACAAACCTGAGAGGGCTGGAGATTGATACAAACATGAGAGAGAGATAGAGATTGATACAAATCTGAGGGAGTTAGAGATTGATACAAACCTGAGAGAGCTAGAGATTGATACAAACCTGATAGAGCTGGAGATTGATACAAACCTGAGAGAGCTGGAGATTGATACAAACCTGAGAGAGCTGGAGATTGATACAAACCTGAGAGAGCTGGAGATTGATACAAACCTGAGAAGGTTGATATTGATACAAACCTGATAGAGCTAGAGATTGATACAAACCTGAGAGAGCTGGAGATTGATACAAACCTGAGAGAGCTAGAGATTGATACAAACCTGAGAGAGCTAGAGACTGATACAAACCTGAGAGAGCTGGAGATTGATACAAATCTGAGAGAGCTGGAGATTGATACAAACCTGAGAGAGCTAGAGATTGATACAAACCTGAGAGAGCTAGAGATTGATACAAACCTGAGGAAGCTGGAGATTGATACAAACCTGAGGGAGCTAGAGATTGAACAAACCCGAGAGAGCTGGAGATTGATACAAACCCCTGAGGGAGATGCAGAAGTTTCTGACGACAAATACGGAATAGTTGAGCAGCTTCCACTGAAGATATTGGTCCGCCTGTGATACCTCTTGGAACCCCGCCCATCTGATTTTGAACACACAGAGATAATCTTGACGAGCAGACAGAAATTAATGTGAGATAATCTTGACGATAAGACAGAAATTAATGTGAGATTTTAAATCTCGTTTTCTGGCCATGTTTCTTTTCTTGGATGAAGAGAAAATAAAACCACCGTTTTGCGGGTGCATTTTCCTGCCGATGAGAAAAGAACTTTTCAAGTTTATGATATTAACATTCCACTTTATATTGCTTTATGTTCTGACAAGTAGAAAATCTCTATCCAGGCGATCTTTAGCTCCAGTTTTCCAGTTTTCTAGTTTTCCAGTTTTCCAGACATAAACTGAAATGGAATTTTTGCCAAGTTTTTATCTCCAGTAAATATTGCTACATGCATTTTTTTTACGGTAAAAATTGTTAACGTAAATTTATTTGTTCTCTTCCTTTCTTCTAAGAGATTTTCATGTTTTTGAGAGACATTGAAAGAGCCACCGCGACCATCTTGGCAAGATCTTAGCAGGCAGTAAAAAAATATGTTAACTGTCAAAGTTAACAATTTATCATTATTTTCTCTATTCCTGGCAAAAAGATTAAAGTGTGTAAGTAATTAGGTGTTTTCTTGTGATCATGGTACATGCACTGCGTAGCACCGGTGAGGAGTCTAGTGAGTGAAGAAACATTTCCTTTCAGTGTGGTAGAAATTGATAGAGGGTCCACAGCTAGGACGACCGAAGCAATCTTCAGATCTGATGTTAGCCTGAATCTATTACTCATCAAGTTCTGGGCATACAAGATCTTCCATCAAGATTCAGATCTGATGTTAGCCTGAATCTATTACTCATCAAGTTCTGGGCATACAATCTTCCATCAAGATTCAGATCTGATGTTAGCCTGAATCTATTACTCATCAAGTTCTGGGCATACAAGATCTTCCATCAAGATTCAGATCTGATGTTAGCCTGAATCTATTACTCATCAAGTTCTGGGCATACAAGATCTTCCATCAAGATTCAGATCTGATGTTAGCCTGAATCTATTACTCATCAAGTTCTGGGCATACAAGATCTTCCATCAAGATTCAGATCTGATGTTAGCCTGAATCTATTACTCATCAGTTCTGGGCATACAAGATCTTCCATCAAAATTCAGATCTGATGTTAGCCTGAATCTATTACCTCAACTCATCAAGTTCTGGGCATACAAGATCTTCCATCAAGATTCAGATCTGATGTTAGCCTGAATCTATTACCTCAACTCATCAAGTTCTGGGCATACAAGATCTTCCATCAAGATTCAGATCTGATGTTAGCCTGAATCTATTACCTCAACTCATCAAGTTCTGGGCATACAAGATCTTCCATCAAGATTCAGATCTGATGTTAAACTGAAGCTCTTATCTCACTTCATCAAGTTCTGGACATATAACAACTTCCATCAAGATTCAGATCTGATGTTAGACTGAAGCTCTTTTCTGAACTCATTAAGTTCTAGACATACAATTTCCTCCATCAAGATTCAGATCTGATGTTAGCCTGAAGCTCTTATTTCAACTCATCAAGTTCTGGACATGCAAGAACTTCCATCAAGATTCAGATCTGATGTTAGACTGAGGCTCTTATCTCAGCTAAACAAGTTCTGGATATACAAGATCCTCTGTCAAGATTCAGATCTGATGTTAGACTGAAATTTGTACCTCAATGCATCAAGTTCTGGACATTCAAGATCTTCTGTCGAGATTCAGATCTTATGCCAGACTGAAGCTCTTATCTGAACTCATCAAGTTCTAGACATACAATTTCCCCCATCAAGATTCAGTTCTGATGTTAGACTGAAACTTGTGTCTCAATTCATCAAGTTCTGGGCATACAAAATCCTCCATCAAGATTCAGATCTGATGTTAGCCTGAAGCTCTTATACAAGATCTTCCATCAAAATTCATATCTGAAGTTAGAACTGAAGCTCTTATCTCAGCCTTGCAGACTCCGGAGAAGATTCACGGACCATACCTCCGCGCAGACTGATACAAATCTGTCAGATTCGCTGCAGAAATATCCCTGAATATCTCCGGTTATCATCGACCAGAACAGCTGTTATCATAGAACGTGAAATTTGTAGTTGTGCTTTTTATTTTCTTGTATTTTATTCTTTTTTTTAAAGAAATATATTGTTTCGTTCCCTTTCGGTGGTTTCGTCGGTTGCGTTACTAATAATAGAAGCTCTTCTCTTTCATTTATCACTCCCCTCATCTCCCCTCCTTATCCTTCGTTTGGATATTTTGTAGGAGATCTTGCTTGTGAGTACAGGTGAGTCAAGGGTCGTAAGCCGTTTCGTCACATCAGCAACAAGTTCATTCCCTTTACTGGGATTTATCTTTCACTTAACCAGATCCCACTGTATGTCTTACTTCTGTAAACCTGGGGTCGCAGTTTGTGTATCACGTGAGAGATTCCGGTGCATTCTGTTCTCTCTTGGTGTACGAGTGGCGTAGTGGTTAGTTCTTCTTTCTCTCAAAGAGTGGTCAGTTGTTCAGGTCTGACCAGAGGTCTGCGTGCCCATATCAGTCAATCAATCCATCCATCCATCCATCCATCAATCCATCTATCTATCTATCTATCTATCTATCTATCTATCTATCTATCTATCTATCTGTCTATCTATCTATCTATCTATCTATCTATCTATCTATCTATCTATCTATCTATCTATCTGTCTGTCTGTCTGTCTGTCTATCTATCTGTCTGTCTGTCTATCTATCTGTCTATCCGTCTGTCTGTCTGTCTATCTATCTATCTATCTATCTATCTATCTATCTATCTATCTATCTATCTATCTATCTATCTGTCTATCTATCTATCTATCTATCTATCTATCTGTCTATCCACCCACCCACCCATCCATCTATCCACCCACCCACCCATCCATCTATCCACCCACCCATCCATCTATCCACCCACCCACCCATCCATCTATCCACCCACCCACCTATCCATCTATCCACCCATCCATCCATCACATTACCAACGTTATCTCTTATCTTGATTCTTATCCTTCACAGCCATACATTGCCAGGCATGGAAGCCAACTCATCCACGTGTGGCATCACTTCAGTATTCTGAGGCATAAACTGGCCATGAGAATAAATGACATGACATAAACTGACTGTCACATACAACGTACAACATAGTATAAATTATCGTATGAAACTTATCCTATCTCCTTCCTCATCCACCTATCTGTGTGGAGGGTACAAGTGGACGTCCTGATATGTATTTTGCCTCATATAATCTATCTCCTGCGTGGTGGCCGGCCTCTTCCTCTGTTACCTACAAATCTTAGTGTGAATATTTTCTGTGATAACTCTCTGGTGTTAACCGTGTAACATGGCCAAACAGTTTGACTTGCTGTTTCTGGATGTAGTGTTATACTGGTGTCACTCTAACCTTTGCCCTGGTATCGTTTCTGATGTTATCGTCTACAACTCGCAGCGTTAAGTTACATATACCCACAATACAATAGATTGCCATAACAAACCCTACCGATATAAAGAGAGATATTTCCTCCACAAACTATGAATACCTAGAAAATGTTAACATTCAAAATCCTTCATCAGTATTTATACAATGTACATCTGCCCAAATACATCACAACTGAAACAAAAAGGTATACGAGGAAGGGGACAAGACAAGACAAAAAGACAAGACAAGACATCTGCCCAGACCTCCCTACTTTCAAATACTATCTCGCTCTCAGCGAATGATACAGCGCTGATTCCTTCCTTTTGCCTGTATCTGTACATGAACCAGTAGATTCTAGGGCCTTTTCATCGCAGCATCTTCACAAGCCAGGTCTTACCTTACGAGCCGATGCTAACAGCGTCCGTCCGATCATGCGGGACCGAGCAAGCACACGCTGAGTGTCTGAGGACGATGTCTGTTTTCATATTTTACTTGTCCTGAATCAGTGCACCAACACCAGTCCTCTAATCCCGAAAATCCCTGCGTTACCTACACTAGGTCCTCCAATCCCGAAAATCTCTGTGCTGCCTACACCCGGTCTGCTAATCCCAAAATTCCCTAAATGCCTACATCAGTCCGTTAATCCCGAAATCCCCGTAATGCCTACACTAGGTCCTCTAATCCCGAAAATCCCTGTGCTGCCTACACCGGTTCGTTGATCCCGAAATCCCCGTGATGCCTACACCAGGTCCTCTAATCCCGAAAATCCCTGTGCTGCCTACACCGGTTCGTTAATCCCGAAATCCCCGTGCTGACTCCTACTAGATCGATTACATATTACCCATCCCATAAAGAAACAAACGAAGAAAGAAGAAAACACAGGCTCCTTACATCTTACACCTACTCTCTGTAGTTCACCTGTAACTCAAATCCCACTTCAGCGAAAGGTAAAAAATGACTCACCTGCGAGCGAACACAGACAACACAAGATGCCAACTGTTCTGCTCAGCCTATCTGCAGATCACGTTTACATGAACTCCCTACATCTGTTCCGGCTTTGATTAAACAAAGCACAAACGCAGGAGAAATTAATCAAAACTTTGCGTACTGTGTACATTCTGTTTAGGATTAATGTGTACATTCTTGATCGGAAATATTCAGCTTTCTTGTGCTTTTTTTTTGCCAGAATTTTTTGCGTGTAGTAAAATATGTTGTGTCTTGGTGCCGACTTGAAATATATGAATAATGTTTATTGGAATTGATTCATTTTGTGTATTTAAAAAAAAACCTTGGGCTTTTTGATGTTTTAAAAGAATTTAAATATTGTGACCTCATTTATTAAAACAATTTACTCCTGACAGTGTAGATATTTGTCTTCTAACAGATTCACGAAATGTTATGAATTATTAACAGTTAAAAAAGGAACAAATGTACGACATAGTAATTTAATAACTTTGCTTATTCAAACAGAAGTGAACAGCTGCGAATACATGAATATATATTCACTGAAGTACATATTTACTGAAGGAGAGCTTGTTTTGTGAATGTTCGTGAAGTGAATCAAGTTTTTATATTAACTTGTACCCAAAAAAAAATGGCGAAAAAGTTCATAAATTTACGGGTGTATACTGTGGGTACCATCTTGGCCACCTCATCTTATCTGTGGGTTACTTTAGCTTGGCCGTTGTCATCGTCTCTGCTGCTCTCAGATATGAGTATGTCGCGGTTCCAGAGATGGCAAACAGCGCGGCCACCATCGCGTGCAGCAACCGCATCAGGTTTTGCCAAAATTTTCATCAGAAGTCGTACCACCACAGCAGCAACAGCAAACATATTCTCAGCAGCAACGCCATCACCGCCGTCGATAAGGCTCCGTATTAACTCTACAGGTAAAATCCTTGCGAAGACGCCCACAACATTATGGCCTCATATTCTTCCAGGTACAGCTGTCGTCGTCATCATCATCATCATCATCATCATATTGTAATCATATATGCTCGTATGTATGTTACGCCTTGTTACACTAATCACGTGCACAGCCTCGCTTGTGTTCAGCATATCCGGGCAATCAATCTCTCTCTCTCTCTCTCTCTCTCTCTCTCTCTCTCTCTCTCACACACACACACATTAAAAGAATGAAAGTAGATGAAAGTGTATGGTTCAGATTTATAAAAGTGAGGAAAGTAGGCACAAACAAGAAACACAAAATGAGCACATACAAAAGAAGAACATACTTCGGCAAAAAGCCTTTGTCGTGGATCGCATACAAAAATAACACAACAGATAAAAACAAGAAAACTAGATGAAAAATATAGGCTATATAGAGTATAGTTTTCATGATTTTGCCTGTTGTGTTTTTCATTCAAATGGTTGGTGACCAAGGATACAGGAGAAATATCTATGACAAAATGTGTAGACTCACAGGCAGATAGTCACCACATCTATGACAAAATGTGTAGACTCACAGGCAGATAGTCACCATATCTATGACAAAATGTGTAGACTCACAGGCAGATAGTCACCATATCTATGACAAAATGTGTAGACTCACAGGCAGATAGTCACCATATCTATGACAAAATGTGTAGGCTCACATGCAGATAGTCAAAACTTTTGCACGATATTGTCTCAGTATGAGAGGATCCACTCTTCTGTATATGGCTCTTATGTGCATGTCAAGTTTTGTGCACTTAATTTGTGAGTTGTAATCAGTCTCTGTATTTGCATGTCAAATTTTGTGCATTTAATTTGTGAGTTGTAATCAGTCTCTGTATGTAAATGTAAAGTTTTATGCACTGGATGTGTAAGCAAGTTGTTAATCTGTCAGAAAATGACTTGTAAAGTAATAAAGTGGTATTTAAAATTAGACTAAAGTTACTCTTTCCAGTTAAATGTTGTCATCCCAGGAGAACTACACGAGGAACCTCGGAATTTTCCTCCATATCTAAAATACATCACCCGAGTGAATATTACTACCGAAAATCCGGTAACAGGTTTTATAGTTGTACTCAGCTAGAACATGCCTAAGCTTAAACCTAGACAATGAAGTGGAACAATCAGCATATCCGGAGGCGTGCGCGCACACACACACGCGCGCACGCACGCAGGCGTACTCAAATCTTAGTCTGTGACTTCATTTGGGATACAGCTCGGCAAACATAAGGCAGAATTTCTATGCAGACTTTGTATCTTCAGGTGTGCACATATTTATATACCTGTAAAAAACAGGAACTCAGGTAACACTTATCTGTCCCCCAGGTCCGAAACTTCTAGGACACGCCTGCTACTTCACCAGCCAGTGTCAGAAGATAGACCCTGGAAGTATCTGTAACCAAACAAGCGCCATCAACAGCACGTGTGAGTGCCCCCAGCATACGTTCGTCGCCAGCAACAAAACAGCCTGTATTCGCCGTGAGTTGCGCATGTTTATGTATTCAAATTCAACGGAGGTCTGTTTAGTTTTCTCTCTCTCTCCCTTTCTCTCCCCCTCTCCCCTTCCCCCTCTCTCTTTCTCTCTCCCTCCCTCTCTCTCCTTCCTTCTCTCGTTCTCTCCCCTTCCCTCTCTCTCTCTCCTTCACTCTCTCTCTCCCTCCCTCTCTCTCCTTCCTTCTCTCTTTCTCTCCCCTTCCCTCTCTCTCTCTCTTTTTCTCTCTCCTTCACTCTCTCTCTTTCTCTCTCTCCCCCTCTCTCGCCTTCCCTTTCTCTCTCTCCTTCCTTCTCTTTCTCCTTCACTCTCTCTCTCCCTCCCTCTCTCTCTTTCCCTCTCTCTTTCTCTCCCCTTCCCTCTCTCTCTCTCTTTTTCTCTCTCCTTCACTCTCTCTCTTTATCTCTCTCCCGCTCTCTCGCATTCCCTTTCTCTCTTACTCCTCCCCCTCTCATGATTATTATGCTCATTAACAAATGCTGAATGACTGACTGAGTGAAAGCTGTATGATGAAGGGCAGAATGTCAGACGGGTCTGCGTACCCAATTCTTAACTCTTTGAAAATAAAGTATGTTCGTTCGTTCTCTTTCCCTCTCTCTCGTTTTCTCTCTCACTCCCTCTCTCTCCTTCTTCTTTCTTTCTCTCTCTCCTTCCCTCTCTCTCCCTCCCTCTCTCTCTGTTTCTCTCTCCCCTTCCCTTTCTCTTTCTCTCTCCTTCCCTCTCCCCCCCTCTCTGTTTCTCTCCCCCTCCCTTTCTCTTTCTCCTTCCCTCTCTGTTTCTCTCCTTCCCTCTCTCTCCCCCTCTCTGTTTCTCTCTCTTCCTCCTCTCTCTGTTTCTTTCTCCCTTTCCCTCTCTCTTTCTCTCTCTCCCCCTCTCTCTGTTTCTTTCTCCCCTTCCCTCTCTCCCTCTCTCTTTCTCTCTCTTTCTCTCTCTTCTTCCCTCTCTCTATTTCCCTCTCTCTCTTCCTCCTCTCTCTCCCTCTCTTTTTCTCTCCTGTCTCCCTCCCTACCTCCCTCACTCTCCCCTCTCTCTCCCTTCCTCTCTCTTTTATCTCTCTTTCTCTCTCTCCTCTTCTCTCTCTCCCTTCCTTTTCTTACATCTCTCACAGTCCCTTGTTACATCTCACACAGTCACTTATTATATCTCTCACAGTTACGTGTTACATCTCTCACAGTTACCTACGTTAGTGAGCTGCAAAGAGGCTTTCCTAAAAAAAAAACTTTGCAATTTTGTCGGACATAGTGTTTCTTTTCCATTCTCAGGAACAGAGAGCTAAGATACTACATCCCCATGGTCAGAGAGCTAAGATAATTCATCCCCATGGTCAGATAGTTAAGATAGTTCATCCACATGGTCAGATAGTTAAGATAGTTCATCCACATGGTCAGATAGTTAAGATAGTTCATCCACATGGTCAGATAGTTAAGATAGTTCATCCACATGGTCAGATAGTTAAGATAGTTCATCCACATGGTCAGATAGTTAAGATAGCTCATCCACATGGTCAGATAGTTAAGATAATTCATCCACATGGTCAGATAGTTAAGATAATTCATCCACATGGTCAGATAGTTAAGATAATTCATCCACATGGTCAGATAGTTAAGATAGTTCATCCACATGGTCAGATAGTTAAGATAATTCATCCCCATGGTCAGAGAGTTAAGATAGTTATATCCATGGTCAGATCGTTAAAATACTTCATCCCTATGGTCAGATAGTTAAGATACTTCATCCCTATGGTCAAATAGTTAAAATACTTCATCCCTATGGTCAGATAGTTAAAATACTTCATCCCTATGGTCAAATAGTTAAAATACTTTATCCCTATGGTCAGATAGTTAAGATACTTCATCCCTATGGTCAAATAGTTAAAATACGTCATCCCCATGATCAGATAGTTATGATAATCCTCTACTCTATAAGCCACTGCTAAAGCTGGACCCAAATACTCGCAATATCTTCTCTGGATTGCCTCCTCCCCCTTTCACCTACAAACAGGTATCAGATCTGAAGGTGAGATCCAGGATAAGAGATCTGGCTGGGACTTGATCAACAACTTTATCTTGTTAATAACTTTAGAACATTCAAGATAAGAGGTCTGGCTGGGACTAGATCAACAACTTTATCTTGTTAATAACTTTAGAACATCCAAGATAAGAGGTCTGGCTGGGACTAGATCAACAACTTTATCTTGTTAATAACTTTAGAACATCCAAGATAAGAGTCTGGCTGGGACTAGATCAACAACTTTATCTTGTTAATAACTTTAGAACATCCAAGATAAGAGGTCTGGCTGGGACTAGATCAACAACTTTATCTTGTTAATAACTTTAGAACATTCAAGATAAGAGGTCTGGCTGGGACTAGATCAACAACTTTATCTTGTTAATAACTTTAGAACATTCAAGATAAGAGGTCTGGCTGGGACTTGATCAACAACTTTATCTTGTTAATAACTTTAGAACATTCAAGATAAGAGGTCTGGCTGGGACTAGATCAACAACTTTATCTTGTTAATAACTTTAGAACATCCAAGATAAGATGTCTGGCTGGGACTTGATCAACAACTTTATCTTGTTAATAACTTTAGAACATTCAAGATAAGAGGTCTGACTGGGACTTGATCAACAACTTTATCTTGTTAATAACTTTAGAACATTCAAGATAAGATGTCTGGCTGGGACTTGATCAATAACTTTATCTTGTTAATAACTTTAGAACATCAAGGATAAGAGGACTGGCAGGGACTTGATCAACAACTTTATCTTGTTAATAACTTTAGAACATCCAAGATAAGAGGTCTGGCTGGGACTAGATCAACAACTTTATCTTGTTAATAACTTTAGAACATCCAAGATAAGAGGTCTGGCTGGGACTAGATCAACAACTTTATCTTGTTAATAACTTTAGAACATCCAAGATGAGATGTCTGGCTTGGACTAGATCAACAACTTTATCTTGTTAATAACTTTAGAACATCCAAGATGAGAGATCTGGCTGGAAATTGATCAACAACTTTATCTTGTTAATAACTTTAGAACATCCAAGATGAGATGTCTGGCTGGAACTTGATCAACAACTTTATCTTGTTAATAATTTTAGAACATCCAAGATGAGAGATCTGGCTGGAACTTGATCAACAACTTTATCTTGTTAATAACTTTAGAACATCCAAGATGAGAGATCTGGCTGGAACTTGATCAACAACTTTATCTTGTTAATAACTTTAGAACATCAGGGATAAGAGGACTGGCAGGAACTTGATCAACAACTTTATCTTGTTATAACTTTAGAACATCAAGGATAAGAGGACTGGCAGGGACTTGATCAACAACTTTATCTTGTTAATAACTTTAGAACATCAAGGATAAGAGGACTGGCAGGGACTTGATCACAACTTTACCGGGCTCTTAATTTTAGAACATCCAAGAGGAGAAGTTTGGTTGGAACTTAACCAGAAACTGTAGCTTGTTTATATTTTCCCTGTGCCACAGATCTCCTTGATGTTCATAGAGAGACAAAATAAAAACATTTTTAAAAAAAACTATGTGCACGATAAGGGAACCATCCTCCACCCTCGGTTAGACTGAGGAATGGCACGTACATACTTTTGACTCATCAATCATTATCATCATCATTATCATCATCATCTTGTGTCATCTCCTTAGAATGGCTGACCGGATCTCCAGTGTGCTGTGTCCATTGATCTCACGGTGTATTCTGTGATCGACTAATGTTGTCCACTCATAAGAATCTTTATCTCCCCCCCCCCCCTTACTCTATTTTCCTTCAACTTTTCCCGTATGTATGATTGTCTTATCTTTTATTACGCCCTTCTGCTATGACTAAAATATTTACTTGCATTCCTTCTTATGTTTGTTTAAAATTCTCTTGTAAATTGTATTTTATTTGTTTATTTCTTCTTTCTTTTTCTGTTGAAGGACACCATTCGTTTTCTGTTTTTATTTCTTCTTTCTTTTTCTGTTGAAGAACACCCTTCGTTTTCTGTTTGTCCTCGTTTCCACGTCCTCAGTTTCAACTGTCCTGCACAGGCTCACAGTGTCCTGCACAGGCTCACAGTGACCTGCAAAGCGTATACTTAGGCCTACAGAACAATACAATATATACAAACAGAACAATACAGTATATACAAACAGAACAATACAATATATACAAACAGAACAATACAATATATACGTACAACTATATAGTTGTGTATATAGTTGAGTATATGTAAAACATCCGTATTATGGTCATTAATATAGCAAAAATACAGCAATTATATAACAGTAATATAACAATAATACAACAATGATATACCAATGATACAACACTAATATAACAATAAATTTGACCAATGTCCTTCCTTATATCCAGTTCCAAAAGCCGTAGGAGACAGCTGCGACACAAACTATCACTGCAGTGAAGCAATCCTCAACAGTTTTTGTGGTAAATTTTCCAAAACTTGTCGCTGCCCTGGAAACTACTTTGTAGATACTAACGGCACGGTCTGCCATCCAGGTGAGTACTTGGACAGGTGATGATAGTGATGATAGTCTGGGTAGATCAGGTACCCAGGTGAGTACTTGGACAGGTGATGATAGTGTGAGTAGATCAGGTACCCAGGTGAGTACTTGGACAGGTGATGATAGTGTGAGTAGATCAGGTACCCAGGTGAGTACTTGGACAGGTGAGATGTCTGGCTTGGACTAGATCAACAACTTTATCTTGTTAATAACTTTAGAACATCCAAGATGAGAGATCTGGCTGGAAATTGATCAACAACTTTATCTTGTTAATAACTTTAGAACATCCAAGATGAGATGTCTGGCTGGAACTTGATCAACAACTTTATCTTGTTAATAATTTTAGAACATCCAAGATGAGAGATCTGGCTGGAACTTGATCAACAACTTTATCTTGTTAATAACTTTAGAACATCCAAGATGAGAGATCTGGCTGGAACTTGATCAACAACTTTATCTTGTTAATAACTTTAGAACATCAGGGATAAGAGGACTGGCAGGAACTTGATCAACAACTTTATCTTGTTAATAACTTTAGAACATCAAGGATAAGAGGACTGGCAGGGACTTGATCAACAACTTTATCTTGTTAATAACTTTAGAACATCAAGGATAAGAGGACTGGCAGGGACTTGATCAACAACTTTACCGGGCTCTTAATTTTAGAACATCCAAGAGGAGAAGTTTGGTTGGAACTTAACCAGAAACTGTAGCTTGTTTATATTTTCCCTGTGCCACAGATCTCCTTGATGTTCATAGAGAGACAAAATAAAAACATTTTTAAAAAAAACTATGTGCACGATAAGGGAACCATCCTCCACCCTCGGTTAGACTGAGGAATGGCACGTACATACTTTTGACTCATCAATCATTATCATCATCATTATCATCATCATCTTGTGTCATCTCCTTAGAATGGCTGACCGGATCTCCAGTGTGCTGTGTCCATTGATCTCACGGTGTATTCTGTGATCGACTAATGTTGTCCACTCATAAGAATCTTTATCTCCCCCCCCCCCCTTACTCTATTTTCCTTCAACTTTTCCCGTATGTATGATTGTCTTATCTTTTATTACGCCCTTCTGCTATGACTAAAATATTTACTTGCATTCCTTCTTATGTTTGTTTAAAATTCTCTTGTAAATTGTATTTTATTTGTTTATTTCTTCTTTCTTTTTCTGTTGAAGGACACCATTCGTTTTCTGTTTTTATTTCTTCTTTCTTTTTCTGTTGAAGAACACCCTTCGTTTTCTGTTTGTCCTCGTTTCCACGTCCTCAGTTTCAACTGTCCTGCACAGGCTCACAGTGTCCTGCACAGGCTCACAGTGACCTGCAAAGCGTATACTTAGGCCTACAGAACAATACAATATATACAAACAGAACAATACAGTATATACAAACAGAACAATACAATATATACAAACAGAACAGTACAGTATATACGTACAATTATATAGTTGTGTATATAGTTGAGTATATGTAAAACATCCGTATTCTGGTCATTAATATAGCAAAAATACAGCAATTATATAACAGTAATATAACAATAATACAACAATGATATACCAATGATACAACACTAATATAACAATAAATTTGACCAATGTCATTCCTTATATCCAGTTCCAAAAGCCGTAGGAGACAGCTGCGACACAAACTATCACTGCAGTGAAGCAATCCTCAACAGTTTTTGTGGTAAATTTTCCAAAACTTGTCGCTGCCCTGGAAACTACTTTGTAGATACTAACGGTACGGTCTGCCATCCAGGTGAGTACTTGGACAGGTGATGATAGTGATGATAGTCTGGGTAGATCAGGTACCCAGGTGAGTACTTGGACAGGTGATGATAGTGTGAGTAGATCAGGTACCCTGGTGAGTACTTGGACAGGTGATGATAGTGTGAGTAGATCAGGTACCCAGGTGAGTACTTGGACAGGTGATGATAGTGTGAGTAGATCAGGTACCCAGGTGAGTACTTGGACAGGTGATGATAGTGTGAGTAGATCAGGTACCCTGGTAAGTACTTGGACAGGTGATGATAGTGTGAGTAGATCAGGTACCCTGGTGAGTACTTGGACAGGTGATGATAGTATGGGTAGATCAGGTACCCTGGTGAGTACTTTTACAGGTGATGATAGTGTGAGTAGATCAGGTACCCTGGTGAGTACTTGGACAGGTGATGATTGTGTGAGTAGATCAGGTAGCCTGGTGAGTACTTGGACAGGTGATGATAGTGTGAGTAGATCAGGTACTCAGGTGAGTACTTAAACAGGTGATGATGGTGTAAGTAGATCAGGTACCCAGTGAGTACTTGAACAGGTGATGATGGTGTGAGTAGATCAGGTACCTGGTGAGTACTTGAACAGGTGATGATAGTGTGAGTAGATCAGGTAGCCTGGTGAGTACTTGGACAGGTGATGATAGTGTGAGTAGATCAGGTACCTGGTGAGTACTTGGACAGGTGATGATAGTCTGGGTAGATCAGGTAGCCTGGTGAGTACTTGGACAGGTGATGATAGTGTGACTAGATCATGTACCTAGACGAGTACTTAAACAGGTGATGATAATGTGAGTAGATCAGGTACCTGGTGAGTACTTAAACAGGTGATGATAATGTGAGTAGATCAGGCACCTGGTGAGTACTTAAACAGGTGATGATAATGGGAGCAGAGAGCGGGACGAGTGAAGGCAAACAGAGAGAGTGTTAAGTTTGTGAATGCTGTAAACGTCTGCAAAGTGATGGAAGAGATGAGGAAATGATATCTTGTGAAGTGTAGTAAGTTTGTTACAGATTACATTACATTACAGTTTGTTACATGTATCAGAACAGGTTCAGGTTTAGCGGTGTCAATGAGAGCGGAGGTTTAGTTCTGTCAGTCAGGTTTCATGTTAATAGTATCGGTGAAGAATCAGGTTTAGCCACAGTCGGTGAGGTTCAGGTTTAGTGGTGTCAGTAAGGTTCAGTTTTAGTGATGTCAGATAGGTGAAGGTTTAATGGTGTCAGCGAGGTCCAGATTAAGTGATGTCAATGAGGTTCAGTTTTAGTGATGTCAGATAAGTCCAGGATAAGTGGTGTCTGTAAGGTTCAGTTTTAGTGATGTCAGATAGGTCAATGTTTAATGGTGTCAGTGAGGTCCAGGTTAAGTGGCGGCAATGAGGTTCAGTTTTAGTGATGTCAGATAGGCCCAGGTTAAATGGTGTCAATGAGGTTCAGTTTTAGTGATGTCAGATAGGTCTAGGTTAAATGGTGTCAGTGAGGTTCAGTTTTAGTGATGTCAGATAGGTCTAGGTTAAATGATGTCAGATAGGTCCAGGTTAAATGGTGTCAGTGAGGTTCAGTTTTAGTGATGTCAGATAGGTCCAGGTTAAATGATGTCAGTGAGTGTTAAAGTTTAGTGATGTCAGTCAGAGATCGTTTGGTGGTGTCATTAAGACTCAGGTTTAGTTCTTTCACTGAGGATTCAGGTTTAATTGTGTCTTTGAAGGTTTAGGTTTAGTTGTGTCATTGTGGGTTCAAGTTTAATTGCGTCATTGAAGGTTCAGGTTTAGTTGTGTTATTGAAGGTTTAGGTTTAGTGTGTTATTGAAGGTTTAAGTTTAGTTGTGTTATTGAAGGTTTAGGTTTAGTTGTGTTATTGAAGGTTTAGGTTTAGTTGTGTCATTGAGGGTTTAGGTTTAGTTGTGTCATTGTGGGTTCAAGTTTAATTGCGTCATTGAAGGTTCAGGTTTAGTTGTGTTATTGAAGGTTTAGGTTTAGTGTGTTACTGAAGGTTTAGGTTTAGTTGTGTTATTGAGGGTTCAGGTTTAGTTGTGTTATTGAAGGTTTAGGTTTAGTTGTGTCATTGAGGGTTTAGGTTTAGTTGTGTCATTGTGGGTTCAAGTTTAATTGCGTCATTGAAGGTTCAGGTTTAGTTGTGTTATTGAAGGTTTAGGTTTAGTGTGTTACTGAAGGTTTAGGTTTAGTTGTGTTATTGAGGGTTCAGGTTAGTTGTGTTATTGAATGTTTAGGTGGTGTTGCATCTGTCAAGGTTCAGGTTTAGAAGTCTAAGTGAGGTTCTGGTTTTAACCATGTTAGTGAAGTTTGGAGCAGAGTGCATATATGTAGAGAGAGAGAGAGAGAGAGAGAGAGAGAGAGAGAGCAACAAAAATGGAGTAGATCATGTGAGTGAGTTGGATGATTCAGGGAGCATACCATTCTGTGGCTACTTAGTCACGTGACTGAACTTTAATTAGAAAGAAAGGAGTTAAAGGACAAGACGTCGAGATAATGAGCATGCCACTTTATGCTCTTGATATTTTACTTGAAATCTGAGCAAGAAGTGGCTTTTCTTTAAAACAGGTGGCTTGAAAGTAATATATTTACCTACCCCCCCCCCCTTTCACATTTCTAAGCCCAGAAGTTTGAGATAAGTAGGTCAGAACCTGTCTTAGCTGTCTTCACTTGCCTAGAATAACCACTGGTGTCTGTTTACTAAGGCTGGGTCAAGCCTGTTGGTGCTGGTAGGTTTCAGAAAAGTTCCTCCTTCGTGGGGATTCGAACATGGGAACATCTCGTCTGTAAGTGAGTGCAGCAACCAATGAAAAGAAATTTCACAAGTTCAGAAGTTCAAAAGTTCAAATGCCGCACACAGTTTTGTGCATAGGGTTCAATTTTTTGTTTAGATCGGAAAGCAAATAAAGAATAAACAACAGAACGAGCAATTTCTCTCTCTCTCTCTCTCTCTGAACCTTAAGTGCCCAGGGCACATGGGGCTTCCGCAAGGGTTTTCCACAAATGCCTGTCCTTTGCCTTTTTTTCTGCTCTTGCCCAGGTGAGCCCTCTATTGCTCAACATCCTTTCTGTTGTTCTTCTCCGTGTCTCTTTTGGTCTACCCTTACTTAAACGAGTAATATTTCAACCAAACTGTAGCTTTCATTAGAGACGATACAATTGAATAAGCAAAACACAAGTAACTGTTCCTGCTGTGACCTACTTAGATGGCCTTGTAAAACACAAATAAAATATCTGCACTTCATCATCTTCATCATCATCATCATCATCGTCTTACATCTACAAATATAATACAATGCCTGTAGTTTTGCAAGCAAGTTTAAGTAAGTTAGTAGACAGTGACTAAACTCTCTCGTGCCAAAACAACACCGCCAGTGTTGGTAACCCTTACATGCCTATGCTAACCAATTCTCAGAGTGATATTTAGGCAAAGTCTAAATGATTTTTAAATCATGGAAGGTGGCACTGATATTTAGACAAAGTCTAAATAAAATGAAAAGTGGCACGTTTCTAACCCAACCAATGTTTATATTAACTCCCTTCCAGTTTCTTTCCGCCAAAATTTCTCATCAAAGTCCACACAGGCGCAGCATGGGAACTAATTCCAGAGTAAAAGAGTTAAAAGTAACGTACAGCAACAAGTAGCCCTTCATGTTTTAGCTGTATCTTGCCAGCAGTTTGTACAAAGTTGAAAATATTTACACAGAACCTAGGCAGCTTGGAGATTTCTGTCAGAACGAGAGCCAGTGTCCTGACCGAATAGCCAAGTCCAAGTGCAAGAACAGCATCTGTGTTTGTGAGTACGGCTACATGCAGAACACGTCCACTTCTTGTGTAGAGAGTGAGTACAACCGAGAGTATATTCTAGACGCATGTTGTCCCATACATATGTAGCTGACATAATATCAACCAGACATATGTTGTCCCATACATATGTAGCTGACATAATATCAACCAGACATATGTTGTCCCAAACACATATTGCTGACATAGCATCAATCACACTTGTATTGTCTCATATGTATATAACTGACATATAACAGACATTTGTTATTCCATGCACATATAT
Organism: Achatina immaculata; assembly: GCA_009760885.1. NCBI lineage: Eukaryota > Metazoa > Mollusca > Gastropoda > Stylommatophora > Achatinidae > Lissachatina > Lissachatina immaculata. The sequence continues at coordinate 778,975 of CM019715.1, read as the reverse complement.
CTGACATAGCATATATAAATCAATTGACACTGTATACAAAAAATTATCCATGCAATAAGCACAAAAACTGACACAATAAACACAAAAACTGGCACAATAAACACAAAATGACTAACACAGCATCCAAAAAAAGTTTCTTACATCTTACATCCTTCCCGTGCCGTTAAACGTCACATAGGGCTCGCTTGGTAGATTGCCAAGATTTCCTGTTGTCGGCGAGCTTTTCAACCTCATCAAGGGATTTTACGCATACTAATTTGGCCTCTCTTAGCAATGTCCTAGAATATGTGACGAATCAAGCAAAATTCTTCAGAAATGTTCATGTCAGCAAGAACGATAACAAATAAAAAACGCCCCCCCCCCCCACCATTTTTGCACGTCACCCCGATGTATCCAAAAAAAAAAAAAAAAGGTTTACGCGACAAAAAATAGTTGATACAACATACAAAACATGACTAACATACCGTACTAAAAATATATCATAGACATTCAAAAGAAAGAAAGAAAGAAATAAAAGCAGACAGCATATCTTCTTCTTCTTCTTCGTTCACTTCTACCACCAAAAACCGCACTGTGAACCTACTGAATTCACGTCTGTGGTCCTCGTTAGGTCCCGTGGTCCCCTGTGTGGTCCAAAATAGACCACACGAGATCCACGAGAGGACCACAAGGGGTTCAGAGTATCACAGGGCTTTAGCCTGTATTCTTGGTGGGTCTCGGAAGCGGGATTGCGTGACACCGTGGTTTTCATTGCACCAGTTTAGTCTAGGGTTGGACTTTCTCACCGGAAGACCTCGACGTGTTTAGGATATCAGTGCATCCCCGCTGGGTGAGAGGCGGTAGCCCACCCAGGCCAGAGGTGGACTTTCTCACCGGAAAACCTCGACGTGTTTACCCGTGTATCACCGCCGGGTGAGAGGTGGTTGCCCATCCAGTCCAGGGTTGGACTTTCTCACCGGAAAACGTCAGCGTGATTAGGATATGCAAACATCCCCGCCGGGTGAGAGGTGGTTGCTTATCTAGACTGCCCTGGTCCAGTGTCCCCGACTTCAGCATTTTGTGGTCGTGGCCGCTACCCTTCCTAGTTGTGACCAGGATGGAGCTTTTGTCCAGGAGGACGAATCCTCGCCACTAGTGACTTCTACCCCTGGGTTGAGCCGGTTTAGGCATTATCCCAGTATGGGCGTGTTTGGGACGGGACCGACCTCTAGGGCAGAGGTACTGTGACATGCATAGCCTTCAAGATTCACCCCTGGTATGAGCCGGTTTAGGCAAAATTCACCAGTATGGGTGTTTATCAGGCGTTACCGACCTCTAGAGCGGAGGTGGCATGACATGTCTAGCCATCGAGTTCCACCCCTGGTGTGTGCCGGTTTAGGCATATTTCACCAGTGTAGGTGTATTTCGGACGTGGGCGGCCTCTAGAGCAAATGGTGCCGTGGTATAGCTCTCGTAGCGATACTACTGGACATACCGATTAAACTTCACTTTCCACCACCTTTTCCCATCGGCGCCGCACAGCAACCTTTATTTCTTTTCCGCATTTACTTCCTTAACCGGGAGGAGCTTCACTCCATGCGCGGCATTTGAAGAGTCTCGCCAGCAGTGTCTTAACCTATGGGACAAGCCGGTTCATGCATTTCACCCGATATGACTGCACTCAGGACGTGGCCGACCTCCAGATCAAAGGTGCCGTGATTTGACTGTTTGCTTCGCTTTATCCTTTCTACCACCTTTTCCGCAGTGATGCTGCGCGGCAACCTCATTTGCAAATTTCTTCATTGGCCGGGAGGAGCACCGCTCCACGCACGGCAGCTGAAGATCTCGCCAACAGCGGCAGATGAGCTACCAAACGTGCCACTCATCTACCCTAAGTAACTGGTTTTCAGGCGCCAGATATTCGCCCTCGCCCCTTCTCCTGTCAGTTTAAACAGTTCTGCCACGGGAAGGCCAGGAGCTGGACTTGACTGCCAGAGCCTGTTTGTGGCGCGTTTGCAGTCCTTAGAACCAGACAGCATATAAAAACGGCTGTTAAAACATAGAAAAATACCTGATATAAAACACACAGACAGTAGCTAGCTCTGTGTTTATCTATTTTATTCTTTAACAAGCACAAACAAAACACCCGCAGTAACAAACTACTGTTAATGTTATTCCACCGACCTTTAGGACCAAGACTGCCCCAGTACAAGCCGATAGAGCCACCCAAACCAGCTGTCTGCACCAACGACAAGTGCAGCTGGACCAACAGCCGATGTGTCCCACAGCCGGGATTGATGGACTGGCAGTGCCGTTGCGATTACAGACACGCCAGGAGTTACAACAGCAGCCAGTGTGTTCGTAAGCACATGAACCTGTCCGAAATTACTGTTAAGATTGGCAGGTAGATTATCAAGAGGGTAGATTAACAAGAGGGTAGATGCATGTTCTGTCAATTTTTCCTGAACATTTTTTAAACATTACGCCATTTTTGGAGTGGGAGTGGGTTATAATGATTTTTTCAGTCCCTGAGTGAAGTTAGAAAGCATAACTTTGATCCTACATTCACGTGTGATCCCTATCTGCCAAATCAGACAGCCACCACCTCTGTGACAGTCTTATATCCTTCCCGTGCTGTTAAACGTCACATAGGGCTCGAAAGGTACTTCGCCAGTTTTTCCTGTCTTCGGCGAGTTTTTCAACCTCATCAAGAGATTTTATGCCTGTTAATTTGGCCTCTCTTAACAATGTCCTCTTCAGAGTTTCACGCGGTCTGCCTCTTTTTCTTTGGCAGTACAAATTCTATTTATACCTCGTGTTATATTTCATCAGTATTGACAAGAACTCTTCACTATCTCACTGCTGTTGTTTGATTCACATTTAACTTTCTGAAAGCAGTATTTAAATTTATCAATCTTGTATATCATATCATCTTGTCTGGTGTCGTTGAAAACGTTTGAGATTTGGTAAAAGATGTCCTTGTGATGTACTGCAGTGAGAGGGCAAGGGAAACAACTAAACTAATGTGAATTATCTCAGTTTTGCATTTCTTTTGAAATCGTCGCAAACCTTTTACAACACAACGTTCAGATATTACTAATTCATGTAAATGTCTAAATTCTCGTTCCAGCTATTCAAACCTACCAGTTAGATCTGCACCTGACCCAAAAAGCAGAGACGTACGATTACGTCCCTTTACCCTTTCTTCAAGAATACCGAAGTCTACAGCTGCCAAAATCTCAGAAACTGGCAAACAGGATTAAACTGAGTGGTGTAAGTTATCTTCTTTTGCCGAGCTTCCACTGGTCTCAGAGAGTTCAAATAATCCAGGGGTGGCCAGGCGTAAGAATGTGATAGCACTCTTCTTCTCCTTCTTCTTCTTCTTGCGTAGATATAAGACCCACAGATGTTTGGCAGCAGCAGATCATGAACAAATATTACCCATATTTTTATTTTTACTTACATATTTTTTAATATAAAAGTTTTATATAAATATTGAAATATACAAATATATAGTGAAATATACTCATTGTCAGCATTCGCTTGTACAATTACTGATTCTGAAACAATGTCTGTGTAATCCTGACTGATTCGAAATTTCTTTAATCCTTGATTCAGACCTAGCATTAAAATTAGCATTAATTTCCTAGATTGTACTCACTCACCATCAGCTTTGATCTTCCAGCTTAGACTCTGGTAAATAATTTGTAAAGTTTGAAAATTTTTGCTTAAATTTTTTAAAATGTTAATTGTGATGAGAAAAATGAGCTCAGCGAACAAACTTCCCCAAGTGGCACGTGATGTGCCAGTGAGCCACAGGGAGTTAGCCAAACTTGCACAAGTGGATGAAATAGTTTGGCTTCACATACTTTACAGCCTGGTATGAGAAAAACAAGAAACACCGCAGGTTACTGGAAAAACCCTAAAGGCAGTAAAAAGGAGCTCACTCAACATACAGGCATCTCACACATAAGCCATACTGGAAAAATATTCTGCAACATCAAAGAGATAAAAGCTGTGGCCAATAACTGAACCACAGTTTCATGAAACTCAGATGAACTGTAACCAGAGACTGGCATCTGTGCTCTCCGGACATACCCACATGTGCTCCACCTTCCGTTCCAACACCCACTGTAGTGTGCATCTGCTGGTGGGGTCAGTCACGCACTGGGTAGCTCTTGCTAAACCACTTCTTTCAGGAAAATGTCCACTTTCTCTCTCCTCCCCCAAGTTTGATCATTCTCCTGATGTGATTGTCACCGTTCACCCTGATGTCATTCTTCATAAGCAGCTTATACAAGATGGCTCTTGCAATCTCCTTCTTGTCTATTCGTCATAAGCAGCTTATACAAGGTGGCTCTTACAATCTCCTTCTTGTCTATCCTTTATAAGAAGCCTATCTAATGTTGCTCTTACAATCTCCTTATTGTCCATCCTTTATAAGCAGCCTATCTAATGTGGCTCTTACAATCTCCTTCTTGTCCATCCTTTATAAGCAGCCTATACAAGGTGACTGTTGCAATCTCCCTCTTGTCCATCCTTCATAAACAGCCTATACAAGGTGGCTCTTGCAATCTCCTTCTTGTCCATCCTTTATAAGCAGCCTATACAAGGTGGCTCTTGCAATCTCCTTCTTGTCCATCCTTTATAAGAAGCCTATACAAGGTGGCTCTTGCAATCTCCCTCTTGTCCATCCTTCATAAACAGCCTATACAAGGTGGCTCTTGCAATCTCCTTCTTGTCCATCCTTTATAAGCAGCCTATACAAGGCGGCTCTAGCAATCTCCTTCTTGTCCCATTCTTAGGGTTCCCTTAATTGATGCCATGCCTGCCAGCTTGTCTGCCTGCTTGTCTGCCTGCCAGCTTGTCTGCCTGCCAGCTTGTCTGCCTGCTTGTCTGCTTGTCTGCCTGCTTGTCTGCCTGTCTGCCTGCTTGTCTGCCTGCCTGCTTGCCTGCTTGCCTGCTTTTTCATTGTCTTTAACTCAGGTGAGATTTAGGAAAATTAGAAGTTTTACAGGTGCCATTTCTTCTTTAAGACAGTTAACAGAAAAATCAGTTGAACACACTCAGATAAGACAATTAACAGAAAAATATGTTGAATACACTCAGATAAGACATTTAACAGAAAAATATGTTGAATACATTCAGATAAGACAGTTAACAGAAAAATCAGTTGAATACACTCTGATAAGACAGTTAACAGAAAAATCAGTTGAATACACTCTGATAAGACAGTTAACAGAAAAATCAGTTGAATACACTCTGATAAGACAGTTAACAGAAAAATATGTTGAACACACTCAGATAAGACATTTAACAGAAAAATATGTTGAATACATTCAGATAAGACAGTTAACAGAAAAATCAGTTGAATACACTCTGATAAGACAGTTAACAGAAAAATCAGTTGAACACACTCAGATAAGACAATTAACAGAAAAATATGTTGAACACACTCAGATAAGACAGTTAACAGAAAAATCAGTTGAATACACTCTGATAAGACAGTTAACAGAAAAATCAGTTGAACACACTCAGATAAGACAATTAACAGAAAAATATGTTGAACACACTCAGATAAGACAGTTAACAGAAAAATCAGTTGAATACACTCTGATAAGACAGTTAACAGAAAAATCAGTTGAACACACTCAGATAAGACAATTAACAGAAAAATATGTTGAACACACTCAGATAAGACAGTTAACAGAAAAATCAGTTGAATACACTCTGATAAGACAGTTAACAGAAAATTCAGTTGAACACACTCAGATACTGCACACAGCTTACATAGATCAAGAAAAAGCATTCATTAGAATAGGGAGATGTAGACTATGTGAAATCTTACAACTTTAGGAAGCTAGTAGACATCTGATCAACAAAACCTATGTGAAACAATCAGTGAACTGTTAGAACAAACATGGGACACTCTGTACCATGGTGTACACTTTCTGTCAAAGATTATTTAGAAGACACATTATTAGAGACAGACCTACAGCAGACCATGAACAAATTTGCAAGAGCATGTGAAAATCAGAACATGAAAATCAGGAAAAACTGAAGTCATGATCATTACCAGAGAAGAAATCCCAACAAAGATCTTCTAGACAATCAGCTTCTAAAACAAGTGCAGGTTTTCAAATACCAGGTAGCATGTTATTAAGGATTATTAACGACTGGGAAAGTTGGTGCCAAAAGTGAGAACAGATGCAATAAAGCAAATCAGGTCACTGGACAAATGACACCTTTACTGAAGAAAACAAATTCATCACAACTGAAACAAAAAGAGCACTGTACAGCACAATTTTCCTGCCATCTCTCTGATATCAGCGTCAAACGCGGACACAAATGCAAAATCATAATGACAGAAATGAGATTTTGAGGAGAATATTAAATGTAACAAGATAAGATGAAATAAGAAATGACACCATCAGGGCAAAAGTTGGAGTAATACCAGTACTTCACTACATCCAGAAATAACAAGTCAAATGGCTTGGCCACACCACACAGCTACCAGACAGTATATCACAGAAAACATTCACACTAAGATTTGTAGGTGATAGAGGATGAGACTGCCTAAACTAGAGATGAAGGGAGGGAGCTATAGAAACTTTAGATATTCCATTATACAAAGCAATTTGCAGAGTCCTGTCTGGATGTCTGTTTGTTCCCTCAACACTGAAAGGTATAGGAAGAAGAGGTAGGACAAGAGCTGCATGTGGTATGCATGCCATGTTTGGCCACCCCTGAAATAAACTTCAGAGAAACCTATTCCTTCTGCAACCACCTACTTCAAATGTTATATTTGCCAGGTTGGAATTCTGCTAGTCCTAAATCTCTATAACTTACATGTCACCATTTCATTATGTAGTGAATATATAATGTGAATATTAGTGAATATATAATGACAAGATTATGTTGCATTACGTTTTTGGGTTCAAAAATTAAAATTCATTTTGCTTTACTTCATGTATTTTTGATCAGCTCACATAATTGTTTTTTTCCTTGCCACTTGGTCAGTCCATTGAGGTATTTTTCTCTTGGCATCTCTCTCCTTATTTTTCTTTGAATTTTTCAGTCATTACATAGTTCTGTAACTTCTGTCTTCTCATGACATAGTTCTGTAACTTCTGTCTTCTCATGACATAGTTCTGTAACTTCTGTCTTCTCATGACATAGTTCTGTAACTTCTGTCTTCTCATGACATAGTTCTGTAACTTCTGCCTTCTCATGACATAGTTCTGTAACTTCTGTCTTCTCATGACATAGTTCTGTAACTTCTGTCTTCTCATGACATAGTTCTGTAACTTCTGCCTTCTCATGACATAGTTCTGTAACTTCTGTCTTCTCATGACATAGTTCTGTAACTTCTGTCTTCTCATGACATAGTTCTGTAACTTCTGTCTTCTCATGACATAGTTCTGTAACTTCTGTCTTCTCATGACATAGTTCTGTAACTTCTGTCTTCTCATGACATGTCCAAGAAATTTTCAGAGTTTTTTTCTTCTAATTTTAACTATTTTTTATTGTTCTGAAACTTTTCTGTCAATTTCTTCTTCATTTGTTTTTCTCTCTGTCCAGGGTATTTGGTTCTTCTTTCTGTCTATCCAGGGTATTTGGTTCTTCTTTGTGTCTGTCCAGGGGGTATGGTTCTTCTTTCTGTCTGTCCAAGGTATTTGGTTCTTCTTTCTTTCTGTCTGTCCAAGGTATTTGGTTCTTCTTTCTTTCTGTCCAGGGTATTTGGTTCTTCTTTCTTTCTGTCTGTCCAGGGTATTTGGTTCTTCTTTCTTTCTGTCCAGGGTATTTGGTTCTTCTTTCTGTCTGTCCAGGGTGTTTGATTCTTCTTTCTGTCTGTCCAGGGTGTTTGATTCTTCTTTCTGTCTGTCCAGGGTGTTTGATTCTTCTTTCTCCAAAACCACATTTCTGTTGCTTCCAGTTTCTTTGCCATCTTTCTGTGAATTGTCCAAATTTCAAAATCATATAGCAATACTGGTTCTATGTAGTAATAGTGGTTCTATATAGCAATACTGGTTCTACATAGCACTGTAACACATTTGACCTCACTTTTAGGAACATCTTCATAGTTGTTAACATCTTCTTCTTCTTCTTGTCATAAAGAGCTGTTTTTGTTGGTCCTGATTTCATGTGTGCACTTGCCGTCAGCTGTTATTCTTATTCTGATGTAACTGAATTTATCTACTTGTAGCCAGTTAAGACTATTCAATTCAAATGTAATATCCACCCTCATTTATGCATGTGAAAGCTGGAAAACAACTAAAGAAATAGACAAGAAATTAGACTCTTTTGAAAACAAATGCCTAAGGAAAACACTCGGCATCAAGTAGAATGAATTCAAGAACAATGCAGAGATAACACAGATGACTGAACAACAACCAGTCTCATGGGTGATCAGGAAAAGGAGATGGAGATATGTTGGTCACGTGATGAGAGGAAATGATCAGAGAATCCCAAAACAAGCTATCAAGTGGAACACAACAGGCCAAAGAAAAAGAGGCAGACCACGTGAAACTCTGAAGAGGACATTAGATGTTCTATGCTGATGTCATCTAAAAGTGTGATCACGGGATTAGATGTTGTATGCTGATATCATCTAAAGACATGATAATGGGATTAGATGTTCTATGCCAGTATCATCTAAAAGTGTGATCATGGGATTAGATGTTGTATGCTGATGTCATCTAAAGGCATTATCATGGCATTAGATGTTCTGTGCTGATATCATCTAAAGGCATGATCATGGGATTAGATGTCTAAAATTAGATTTCAGTAAAATTTGAAAGCTAAAGCTGGTTAAGTGTAAGAAATCTTTAACAAAAACAAAAAAAAATATCAAATGGCTAATCAGTAATAAATAACAATCACTGTTATTCTGTTTCTTTCATTCTTCTAACTATCAGTCTCTTTAAACAGCTGTCCGTGATGTTTACGTCCACGGAATCTCCATTCAAAGACCGCTATGTTGCCAGTGAAGTCACAGAGTTTCAGAATCTGGACAAGTCCAACCAGACAACAAACAAAGGGGTCAAAGCCATAATTCTACTTCACTTAACAGCATTTTACCTTGACGCTACTCCAATTACAGACATTTATAACTTTATGGAAGACAGTTTAAACAAGTAAGAAAAAAAACAGAGAAATATTTCAAGAAGTAGGGAACAATAGCAGAGATTAAAACAATGCTCAGGATTTGTTGATGATTCTAGTGAATCCGTTTTGACATCTATTACAGGTCAGTTTTAAGTTTAAATTTCAGAGCTTGATATTTTGCTCACTCTTTTATGTTTGTGATAAATGACAGGTAAAGCTACAGATAAATAAAATGTATTTTGTCAATACTAGATGTAAGTGTTGAAGATGCTGCTCAATTTGGCAAACAGCAACTCACAAATGACAACTAGCATCACAGTTGGTGAACCATAGCTGATGAAGATCCTGTCCCATCCACTTCTTTATTGGTACACCCAATAACAAGTTTAGCCTAGCTAATGGGGGCAGGGATGGCCGCAGACCTCACAGTGGTGGAGCCTGCTAAAGAAATACTGAAATTCCTCATGGTGGTGGAGCCTGCTAAAGAAATTCTGAATGTCCTCATGGTGGTGGAGTCTGCTAAAGAAATGCTGAATGTCCTCATGGTGGTGGAGTCTGCTAAAGAAGTATTGAATGTCCTCATGGTGGTGGAGTCTGATAAAGAAGTATTGAATGTCCTCATGGTGGTGGAGTCTGATAAAGAAGTATTGAATGTCCCCATGGTAGTGGAGTCTGATAAAGAAATATTGAATGTCCCCATGGTGGTGGAGTCTGCTAAAGAAGTATTGAATGTCCCCATTGTGGTGGAGTCTGCTAAAGAAGTATTGAATGTCCCATTGGTTGTGGAGTCTGCTAAAGAAGTATTGAATGTCCTCATGGTAGTGGAGTCTGATAAAGAAGTATTGAATGTCCTCATGGTGGTGGAGTCTGAAAAAGAAGTACTGAATGTCCCCATTGTGGTGGAGTCTGAAAAAGAAGTATTGAATGTCCCCATAGTGGTGGAATCTGATAAAGAAATACTGATTGTCCTCATGATGATGGAGCCTGATAAAGAAGTACTGCACGCACTTGCTTTTCAGCTACACTCAGGGAATGAAAAAAAAAGTTTCTATGACCCGCTCCCACGCCGAGACGATGCTGTGCCGCGACATCTCCGCTGCTCTGGCTGAAAGAACACCAGCTCGCAGTTCCACGGAGATTGAAGGAGACTAAGGAAAGAAAGAAGAAGAAGAAGATGCGACCTTACAGTTTCTGATATGGAACATGAATCAGATTTATCTTTGCTTCTTCTTCTTCTTCTTCTACAGCGTTCAATTTCTTGGTCATGCTTAAATGAAAGCCCGGTCATCAAGGTTAAGTCCAGTCTTGTCCAGGTCTTCCCAGCAGCCCAATAGTTTCCCTCTTAAGCCAGAGCCCTGTGGCCATGTCTGGCTGTGTAGCTCTGTAAAAGTTTGGCACTCTTGGAGATTTATAAACTACTTTTTTGAACTTGGCTCAAAACGTTCCAGAATGTGATAAAAGTTCCGAGAAAATGAAGAATTTTCTGCAGTAAATCCATGCAAGGGAGAAGTGCGTTTGGTAACATATGCTTCATGAAAAGCTGTTATTTCTCTCTGAAGGATATGTTGTGTAACAGGCACAAAGTTTTAGGGGAGAGTTTGGTTGTTAAACCTGCTCTAGCTTCATCTTCTTTGTCCTCCATTGATGCCGGTGTGTTTGTGAAGGGGCTTTACATGTTTCGTCGTTCTGGTACAGTTTTTATCTTTTTTTTCCCAGTAGTTTTATCCCCCCACAAATTTTATTTTTCTCATATTTATTTTTCAGATCCCATGGTAACCTAGGAGATAGTACACTAAAGGTGGCCATGCCCTTCCATGAAGCTGTTGTGTTTAAAGGTAAGTTAGAGAAGCTGGAGTGTTTAAAGGTAAGATAGAGAAGCTGGGGTGTTTAAAGGTAAGATAGAGAAGCTGGAGTGTTTAAAGGTAAGATAGAGAAGTTGGAGTGTTTAAAGGTAAGATAGAGAAGTTGGAGTGTTTAAAGGTAAGATAGAGAAGCTGGAGTGTTTAAAGGTAAGATAGAGAAGCTGGAGTGTTTAAAGATAAGATAGAGAAGCTGGAGTGTTTAAAGATAAGATAGAGAAGCTGTGGTGTTTAAAGATAAAATAGAGAAGCTGGAGTGTTTAAAGATAAGATAGAGAAGCTGGAGTGTTTAAAGATAAGATAGAGAAGCTGTGGTGTTTAAAGGTAAGATAGAGAAGCTGTTGTGTTTAAAGGTAAGATAGAGAAGCTGGAGTGTTTAAAGGTAAGTTAGAGAAGCTGGAGTGTTTAAAGATAAGATAGAGAAGCTGGAGTGTTTAAAGGTAAGTTAGAGAAGCTGGAGTGTTTAAAGATAAGTTAGAGAAGCTGGAGTGTTTAAAGGTAAGATAGAGAAGCTGTGGTGTTTAAAGATAAGTTAGAGAAGCTGGAGTGTTTAAAGGTAAGTTAGAGAAGCTATAGTGTTTAAAGGTAAGTTAGAGAAGTTGGAGTGTTAAAAGATAAGATAGAGAAGCTGGAGTGTTTAAAGGTAAATTAGAGAAGCTGGAGTGTTTAAAGATAAGATAGAGAAGCTGGAGTGTTTAAAGATAAGATAGAGAAGCTGGAGTGTTTAAAGATAATGCAGAGAAGCTGGAGTGTTTAAAGATAAGATAGAGAAGCTGGAGTGTTTAAAGGTAAGTTAGAGAAGCTATAGTGTTTAAAGATAAGTTAGAGAAGCTGGAGTGTTTAAAGATAAGATAGAGAAGCTGGAGTGTTTAAAGATAAGATAGAGAAGCTGGAGTGTTTAAAGGTAAGATAGAGAAGCTGGAGTGTTTAAAGGTAAGATAGAGAAGTTGGAGTGTTTAAAGGTAAGATAGAGAAGTTGGAGTGTTTAAAGATAAGATAGAGAAGCTGGAGTGTTTAAAGATAAGATAGAGAAGTTGGAGTGTTTAAAGATAAGTTAGAGAAGCTGGAGTGTTTAAAGATAAGATAGAGAAGCTGTTGTGTTTAAAGATAAGATAGAGAAGCTGGAGTGTTTAAAGATAAGTTAGAGAAGCTGGAGTGTTTAAAGATAAGATAGAGAAGCTGGAGTGTTTAAAGATAAGATAGAGAAGCTGGAGTGTTTAAAGATAAGATAGAGAAGCTGTGGTGTTTAAAGGTAAGTTAGAGAAGCTGGAGTGTTTAAAGGTAAGTTAGAGAAGCTATAGTGTTTAAAGATAAGATAGAGAAGCTGTGGTGTTTAAAGATAAGTTAGAGAAGCTGGAGTGTTTAAAGGTAAGTTAGAGAAGCTGGAGTGTTTAAAGGTAAGTTAGAGAAGCTATAGTGTTTAAAGGTAAGTTAGAGAAGTTGGAGTGTTTAAAGATAAGATAGAGAAGCTGGAGTCTTTAAAGGTAAGATAGAGAAGCTGTTGTGTTTAAAGATAAGATAGAGAAGCTGGAGTGTTTAAAGACAAGATAGAGAAGCTGTTGTGTTTAAAGGTAAGATAGAGAAGCTGTTGTGTTTAAAGATAAGATAGAGAAGCTGGAGTGTTTAAAGATAAGATAGAGAAGCTGGAGTGTTTAAAGATAAGATAGAGAAGCTGTTGTGTTTAGGGGTAAAGTCTAACTAATAAAGGAAAATGGCAGCAAGACAAATCACTTAAGAACCTGTTTTCATTACTGTTAAAACTCTTGCAGAAATAAAGTAATAAGGATCCTTTTCTTTTTGATGCGCAGAAAAAAAAAATTTGACTGTTTTCTCAAATTTTTGGTAACATCTGCCAGCTTGTCTTATTTCAGATTACGATGAATGTGCTGTGCCAGATGATAATGACTGCTCTCAGTTCGCGACATGTATCAATACCCTGGGCAGTTTCATGTGCGTGTGCCATTCCAGATATGACGACGTGTCAAAGTCCCAGAAGCGACGCCCTGGAAGAGTGTGCCTCAGTATGTGCTTCTAGAAAGCTTCAAAGTCATTCTCAGATTTTTTTTGTAAATGTCTTGTTGACCTGCTTTAATTTATGAACAGAATCCGTGTGTTTCTCACTTCAAACACTGGCAAAGCACATGGACAGACAAATCTGCCAAGACTTGGTTTGCATGTAAATTTACTCAGTCATAGAGACAGTTTCCATAATATTTATATAATATTTATAGGGTGCAGAAAGTGTTAAGCAAGCAGTGCAGTGGTGTAGGGATTAATTTACAAGTCAACCAGAAGGTTCTAGGTTCAGTTTCCCTATGGATGGATAAGCATTGGGATCAATCCATCTCCAGTAAATGGGTTTCTCTGGAAAAGTAAAGATACCCAGCGCCCCCCCCCAAGATCACAATACTGTTACCTAGAAATGTGAAGACACTAACACTTTACACTTTGTTCCCCAAACCTTAAGGACATCCTTGTCCATAGCCACTTGAAGCAGAATCCTGCATATGTTGGCACCAGAAAATGTAACTACCCTCATTGCATTACCTGCCCTGTAGTCTGGGAAAAGACAATGATCACCTTTCTCAAAACTATCCTCACTCTCCATGAGGGATTCACATGCGATTCCCATCATGTGATATATGCCATCATATACAAAAGATGCAGGATAACTTATATTGGTGAAAGTGGTCTCAGATTAGGTAACTGCATGCAGAAACATGCATTTTATCACTCAGCATGCTTCAAAACCAGTTCCTAATCATTCCAATGGCCCCAGCCATGGACTTGGTAACAGCCAAAATCAAACAGTGCCAAGCTGATGACGGAAGCTGCCTAGCACTTGAGAACTACTGCATTCAGGAATATGGGACACAGGAACCACATGGTTTTAACTTGCAATTCAGTTACACCTAACATTTCCCTCTCTCACAATCACATTCCCTCTGCACCAAGTTCCACTCCTTCCTCACTTGCTATAACATTTCAAAACCTCCTCACAGAATCAGATTGCAACCCCTCTACCCCAACTGCATTCACCTGTTCCGGCTTCTCCTGACTAGATTACCATTATACCACTCTCTCCCCTTTCTGTGGTTCCCACCCATCCCTTTACAACCCACCTAACACACATCATAAGTCTCCATGTAAACATTCTCAACACTCCACCATGCACATTTCTGGACACAGCCTCATACAAGTCACAGCTACTTGCTCCATTTATTTTATTTATTCTATTTTTTTCCATTCCTACTTTGTACATAGCATTCATGTGAATGTATATTTTATCTTCTTTCTCTATTTCTTCATCCTGTGTGTTTTTGTGTGATTAAGGTTCACACCAAAATGTCAGAACAGTGTGCTGATTAATTAATAAAGCTGTTCCTACCTTCTTCCTAGTTTATACATTTTGTTATCACAGCTTTACTGCAGTGGCTTCATGTATAGTTATATGTTTAGTTGTGTATACTTATACACTAAATATTCATGTGCTACAGCATGTCAGTACTTCACTATATCATTATAATTATTATTACTGTTATTGAAGGAAGTCTGTCAAAAACCCACCCCTTTTTTTTTTGTCTTAAGAATGATGTTTGTTCTCACTTGTCAGTGGTAGCCATGAAAGTCCACAAGATTATTACTGAGAAATTACAAATTTGTTAATTTGTATGTTAAAAGTGATTCAAAATACTGTCAGATCTATTCCATAACTTTTATGAAAAACTGTGATGTTACATTTGATTGGTTGCTTGAAGTACATGAGAAGAAGTAGCTACTCTTTTGGTTTCTCTACTGACATAACTTTTCAATAACTTACTGATTTTAGTGTAGAGTTGTAAGTTTTCAAAATGTCTATCATTCCCCACTTTATATCACTCATATCTCCCTCTTTGTAAACTGCTAGTAAATTTAACTGCCTACATCAATTTATATTCCACAGTTCCAACTACAACGGATGATAACAGTGCCTTGTGAGTCTTCATCATTATCACCAATGAAAACATCACCATCATCAGTACTTTAGTAACCATCACCATCATCAGTACTTTAGTAACCATCACCATCATCAGTACTTTAGTAACCATCACCATCACAAAGTTAGGACTAACACCTGTTATTAAAACTGACAAATATATGAATGATATCATTTTCTTTATCCTAAGATAACAGACCCATGTTTATGGATCTTCAGAAGATGCGGTCAAAAATGGAAAAGGAGGCTTTTTAATAGATCATTGCAAAGGGAAAGAAATCCCATGTTCCGTCCCAGCTGGCAAAACATCCTCTAACTATAGAGCTGAATCAACAGCACTTCTGAGATACATGAGGGAGAAGGATGGACAAATCCCAACAAAGATGGCTTTCGTCACAGATGCAGATCACTCCTGGAAGCACTATAAAACAGCAAAAATGAGCAGATCCTGAGGAGATGTAGAAGAAATTAACCACCTCTCAAAATATGCAGAAATAGCCATGCAGTGGCTACCCTACTCATTCCGTGCCGGATGTCAATAAACTGATTCTTCCAGTTGATGAGTCCAGTGCCACAAATCAATTTAGTGATACATGCTTCATTTCTACAAACAACGGTGTAACTTTTCAATTGTACACATTTTATTTGCACATGTCCAGTGACCCTTCATAGTTCAGTCTGAAGCGTGGTTAGCAACAGGGTGAAATGGATGTTTTTATCGAGAATGTTCAATATTTTTTTGTGATTTCGGAAGCATACTGACATGCCTATGACCAGACCACTGCTCTTGAATGTACCCAAGTAGATCTGGACCTATAAAACAGACTGGAGAAGTAGTTAGAAGGCTATTTCAGACATTATTTTAGTGAGTATGCACATATCATCACAAAACGAGATCGTATTGATCTACAAGTAGATCTAGACGTCGCTGATAGTAAGAAATATAGATATTAACTTAGCTGATAAATAAGTAGGGCACAATCATCAGCTAAAAATGTTTTCCTATTTCAATTTCCCTAAAAAAAAATACTTTGCACCTATGAAATCTTCATACATTTACAGTTATTTTGATGCATAATGTGTATACTTTTAACATGGAAATAATTTGTTACATTCACTTTTACAACTATATCCCCTATACATATCAAGATCCGCGCTTTTTGTCTGGAAAAAATGAAATGCTCACAGATCCTGAGGGAAATCAAGAAGAAATTAACCACCTCTCAAAACACACAGAAATAGCCTTGCAGTGGTTACCCTCCCTCTGTGGCATCACTGGAAATGAAAAAGCTGACATCCTAGCCAAACAGGGCAGCAGAATGGAACAATGCAGCCATCAAGTCAGTTTTACAGGAAGGCCAAGACCATCATATGAAGCTGCTACGATCAACCGTGGGCCAAGAGGCTTGGTGCAGGCAGTGAACCGGATCCAATCCACCAGTTACAAAAGAAGCAACAAACAGTCCTGTTCTAGTTAAGAACTTACCACTGCAAGCTGCATAGCCATCTCTACCAACTCGAGATCTAACATAAGATGATTGTCCCTGCGGGGGCGGAGTACAGACTCCAGAACATGTTCTCTGAGAGTGCCCAACTTTTACAGACCTATGCAACCAGACATGACCACATGGCTCAGACCTAAGGTGGAAGCTGGGGGGATGATGGGAGGACCTAAGGTGGAAGCTGGGAGGATGATGGGAGGACCTAAGGTGGAAGCTGGGGGGATGATGGGAGGACCTAAGGTGGAAGCTGGGAGGATGATGGGAGGACCTAAGGTGGAAGCTGGGGGGATGATGGGAGGACCTAAGGTGGAAGCTGGGGGGATGATGGGAGGACCTGGAGAAGACCATGGACTTCATCCTGGCAACTGGGCTTCTGATTTAGCATGACCCAGAACTTGAACACAGAAGAAGAAGAAGAAGAAGAAGAAGAGTTTTCTTCTTGTAGTGTGATAGTATCACAGGTCTCTTCACTAATCATGATTATTCATCTTCTAATAATGTCATTTGGATTTGATGACAGATTTGGATTTCATATGGCAGGACAACTACCAACAGTTAGTAAACACGAGTCAAAAAGTAGATACTAAATAAAATCTACAGTAAACATTAATAAACAACCATCAAAAAGTAGATACTAAACAAAGTGTACAGTAAACATTAACAGCTATCAAAAAGCACTTGTTTTCAAAAGAGTCTAATTTCTTGTCTATTTCTTTGGTTGTTTTCCAGTTTTCACATGCATAAATGAGGATGGATTTTACATTTGAATTGAATAATCTTAACTTGGTTTTTGTGCTTATAACTTTTGAATACCATATGTTTTTGAGATTCTTGAAGGTCACTGCTGCTTTTGCAATTCTAACTTCCTTTTTGGTGTCACCATCCTGGTCTATGTAGCTGCCAAGATATACAAATTACAGTAAACATTAACAATGAATGTTTTCAATGTTTTCATTGTTTTCAATGCTTTCAGATGTTCCTCAAGTAATTGTGAGACAAGATGGGAATGTAAGTTTTAGCTGTCATGAACTCATATTATTGCATAACGTAAGCATTTTGATATACACTAAATTAAACTTCTTTCATCTGTTTGTGCTGTGAAGTGTCACAGGGAGATGCCTTTACTGGTTTCTAAATTCTTGTGCAGATGTAGCACTCTGAAGTGTAATACTGTTCATGTTCAAGTTTAACCATGTCCTGATTCATGTTCAAGTTTAACTATACACTGGTTCATGTTCAAGTTTAACTATGTCCTGATTCATGTTCAAGTTTAACTATATCCTAATTTATGTTCAAGTTTAACTATATTCTGGTTCATGTGGCCAACAACAACAACAACAAAAATCTGCCTTTCTCATGTTCTTTCCAGATCTTGTGACTGACAGAAAAATTCTGCCGTTGATGATTCACAGGTATTTCTATTCCTCAGTTTGGGTCCACCCTGTGGTCTCCTTTCATCCATAAGTTCACCACACAAACCTGTTTTGAACTACAGCCGTCATCTGTTCTTGTTACATGTTAAACCATCTAAATCTTCTGCTGCTTAAAGTGTTGTCATCATGGATAACATGAGGGCGCTGCAGAACTTCAGAGTTTGTTGTTTGTTTTACCACTTGATGCTCATTATTCAAAGACAGAAAAGATGGAAGCTGTTAAGTTTCTTTTCTTCTCTGATGTCTTGGATATATGAGAGAGGGTCGATATGAGAGAGGGTTCATATGAGAGAGTGCGTATGCGCACATCTCTGATAAATCAGAACCTGTGTCTTCAGTGTTAGCATTCTGTTGTTCTATGGCCTTTTCTTTAGTTTGACAAAAGTTGTAGCTGCCTTTCTTATTTATCTCTTGAATTCTTTATCTAGGGAGAAGGTGGAAGCAGATGTAGATCCAAGACAGCTGGACCTCTTCACTGATTCAGACAGATTTTTCTGCAATATTAGACTAATCAGCACAGATTTTTATCAAGATTCCTAATAATGTCACAAAATGTGTATGATAAAAACATATAGGAGGCCACAAATACCACCACATGAAGACTACAACCAGTTAAACAGAGATGAACATTTTCCGTTCAAAACAGAACACAACTGATTGAGAATTTATATGAAGTTCAAGTTTGGTCATTCTGCTGTTATGAATAAGTCATGCAGCTAAAACCAAGGAACTTGTCCTCCAACACTTCACAAAGTGTGAAGCACTAAGATGCTCCTGTTGACTCAGTGATACAACTCAAGAAGCTAGCCTCTGTGAGTTCACACAGGAACTACAGGTATAAACTATAAACCTGTATGAAGAACTGCATAAAATACAAATAACCCGGTTATGTCTGGAAAAATAATAACTTGTGGCAACAGTTTGTAGTTCTGTACAGTAACATCAAGATATGGCATTCCAGACTTAATAGAAGGTTCTAAGCATTTTGCAGCAAAATTTGTAGAGGAGATAGAGGCACACAGTTTGAGAATCCTTTTTATATGATGTCACATATAATTTATGAGTTTGTGTATCTCAAGAGTTTTCTTAATCAGTTTATAGTTTAAGATACCATATAAATTTCTTTCCACCATCTTCCCAGATAACTGACATATTGCACATGGTGACAGTACCTACCTGTACTAATCTAATCTAATCATCATCATAGATGGGAAAGATCTGAAATTTATCAAAAACATATACTGGCAGCAATCAGCAGCAATGAAGGTTGAGAACCAAATAGGAACATTCCAAGACATACAATTGGGAGTGAGAAAAGGATGTGTTTTATCTCCTGACCTCTTCTTCTTGTACAACGAAAACATAATGAGAAATAAAGAGAACATGCCAGGAATATCAACTGGTGGGTACAACAGTAACAACTTAAGATATGCAGATGACACAGTCCTGATTGCTAAAAGTGAAGGGGTGCTACAGGCTCTTTTGGACATCATGGTTCATGAAAGTAAAAGTAAAGGTCTCAACCTGAACAAAAAGAAGTCTGAAGTGATGGTCATCTCAAAGAAAAGAATACCACCAAATGTAGCATTACATTTGATATAACAGCTGATGGGAAATGTCACAACGAAATAAAAAGCAGCCTTGCTCAGGTCAAGTCAAAATTCCAGACATTGAGACACACCTTGTGCAAAAGATCCATATCAATGGAAACAAGATTCCGAGTATTTAAATGTTACATCGAGCCAATTTTGTTTTATGGGTGTGAAGCATGGTCTATGAATAAGAGAGTTCAGCGAGAAATGGAGGCCATGAAGATGTGGTTCATAAGAAGGATGTTGAAGGTACCATGGACAGCCAAGAAAACAAATGAAGAAGTCTTAAGAGAGACTGGAGTTAAAAAGCAAATTACAGCAAAGATCAGAGACAGACAAGCGAGATTTGTAGGACATTTCCTGAGAAGAGGAAAATTGGAGCACACTGTGGCAACCAGAAAAACTGAGGGAGAGAGACAGAGGAAGACAGTGAGAGAAGTTACTGGATGGGCTGTCAGTGTGGCTAGGAAGAAAGTCACCAGCGGATCTCATAATCAACATAAAAGACAGGGAATTGTGGAGAGAAATGATCGCCTGCACCACGTGGCATGGCACTTAGATTAACCTGTACTAGTGTTACTTAATTTTTGTTACTGAGAAGTCATGCAAAAATCATTTAAAACTTATTTTGTTTAACTATCTCATCATAAACTTCCAACTTTATGTGCACAGTTGTTGGACTGGCTGTGACATTGTTCCTTCTTATCGTGTTGGCATTCATTGTCTACGAAATTATTCAGCGGAAACAAACTTTTACTGCCAGGTACATCAGTTCTGTGACTTAATGTCTTTGGTGTCAAACTTAAATTTAGTCTGTTTATGAACATCATGATCTGTTAAAAATTTCATAGACTAGAACAAACTAAAGCAAGCTTTTAAAAAGAAGTTTAGCTTTCAGTATTAAAACATAGATTTGAATGTTCATTCCCAGTCTAACTAATCAATATTTGAGCACAAAAGACACCAGTTCACTTCTACATTTAGAAAAGTTTAGCTTCAGAAGAAAGAAATATAAAGGCAGTACAGCAGATGAACACTTCTGAATTTATTAACTATGAACCGATCATGAAATGTTCAAGAACATAGTTTGGTGTTTTCTTTGATTTGTGTAATACAGATTTTTAGTCTGTTTCTCTTATTTCTGTAATACCATTTTTTTGGGTCTTTTTTTTTCTTTTTTGTATAATACTGTTTCTCTTTTGTTTTGTTTTTTCTGTTTTTATGTAATACTAAATTGTAGCCTTTTCTCTTGTTTGTGTAATAGTGATTAATGAATTCTTGGTTCTCAGAAAGCATGTTTTTTAAATCTAAATTCTTGTTAACAAATTCATGATTTCTTTTTTCCTTTATTAATCATTTCAGATCTATCTCTTTCTGACTCAGTTCTGTGTTTCAGTAATCTATCTCATATAAAACATTGCTGCTAAACCAGCATAGAATGTTTGTGATCATGTGAAAGTATGCTAGATTTGCCCACATGCCTAATTCTTCATTCTTTGAAAATAACTTTCATTCTCACACTGTTTTGTAGTGTTTTTATTTTTTTTTTTGTAACAATCTACCTCATTCACCTGTCACATATTTATCTGTTGCTACATTTTCCTCCTTTCCTTGCTGCTTTTTTTTTGTTGTAAAATTGCAACATACAACTATGTCTAATTCTAACTTAAAAAATTGAGTGCTTTGTTTCATATTTGTTCTTTCAAAGTAAATGTTCTCTGCCTTCTTGGAACGACTGCTGTCTTCTGTTTTCCAAATGATCACTCCCAGCTGTTGTACTTTGACTTAGCTTGATGATAATTTTTGTTGAAATATTTGTCCAGGCTCAGTGATCGTACTTTTAATTTCATATTTAAATTAAAAGAATTTTCTTTGTTATTATCATTGTTTCATTTCATTTTCTTGTCTAAACTTTAGTCTTGTAACATTGATCACTGCACACTGTGATGTGATCAAGCCTTGATTGACATTCACGAGTAAATGTTGGCTTTTTTCACTGAAATCATCCACAGGAAACTTTATGAAAAGTTTGGTACAACAAAGATCCGAAAGCTGCGACAAGCCAGCATGAAACGGATACAAGAGAGAAAAAAGAGGAGAAAAGAAGAGAACAAGAAACAAAAGGAAGAAGAAAAGCAGAAAAAGGAAGAGCTGAAGAGGCAAAAGAGTGAAGAGAAGAGATTGAAGGAGGAGGAGAACAAAGTAAAACAAGAAGAAAAGAAACAGCGAAACTTGGATAAGAAGGAAACAAAGAAAACAAAGAAGAAAGGGAAATCTGGAGAAGATGTTGAGTGGCTGGGAGAACAAGGTAAGCCAGCAATCTGTTTCCAGAACTGTTTGTTTAAAGTGTTCCCTAACTGTTTGTTTAAAGTGTTCTCTAACTGTTTGTTTAAAGTGTTCTTTAACTGTTTGTTTAAAGTGTTCCCTAACTGTTTGTTTAAAGTGTTCTCTGTTTGTTTAAAGTGTTCCCTAACTGTTTGTTTAAAGTATTCCCTAACTGTTTGTTTAAAGTGTTCTCTAACTGTTTGTTTAAAGTGTTCTCTGTTTGTTTAAAGTGTTCCCTGTTTGTTTAAAGTGTTCTCTGTTTGTTTAAAGTGTTCCCTGTTTGTTTAAAGTGTTCCCTAACTGTTTGTTTAAAGTGTTCCCTGTTTGTTTAAAGTGTTCCCTAACTGTTTGTTTAAAGTGTTCCCTAACTGTTTGTTTAAAGTGTTCTCTTACTGTTTGTTTAAAGTGCTCCCTAACTGTTTGTTTAAAGTGTTCCCTAACTGTTTGTTTAAAGTGTTCTCTAACTGTTTGTTTAAAGTGTTCCCTAACTGTTTGTTTAAAGTGTTCCATAACTGTTTGTTTAAAGTGTTCCCTAACCATTTGTTTAAAGTGTTTCCTAACTCTTTGTTTAAAGTGTTCTCTTACTGTTTGTTTAAAGTGCTCCCTAACTGTTTGTTTAAAGTGTTCCCTAACTGTTTGTTTAAAGTGTTCTCTAACTGTTTGTTTAAAGTGTTCCCTAACTGTTTGTTTAAAGTGTTCCATAACTGTTTGTTTAAAGTGTTCCCTAACTCTTTGTTTAAAGTGTTTCCTAACTCTTTGTTTAAAGTGATAAATTTCTGTTTGTTTAAAGTGTTCCCTAACTGCTTGTTTAAAGTGACAAATTTCTGTTTGTTTAATTAATGTGTTCTATGACTGTTTTTATGCATGCGAAAGCTAGAAATCAACTAAAGAAATAGACAAGAAATTAAACTCTTGAAAACAAATGCCTAAGGAAAATACTTGGTATAAAGTGGAACGAATTTAAGAACAATGCAGAGATAAGACAGATGAGCAAACAGCAAGCTGTCTCATGGCTGATCAGAAAAAGAAGATGGACGTATGTAGGTCATGCGATGAGAAGAAACAATCAGAGAGTACCAAAACAAGCTATCAAGTGGAGCACAACAAGCCGAAGAAAAAGAGTCGACCACGTTAAACTCTGAAGAGGACATTGTTAAGAGAAGCCAGTTTAGTGGGTACAACATCCCTTGATGAAGTTGAAAAACTCGCCGAGAACAGGAAATCTTGGCAAACAACTACGCGAGCCCTATGTGACATTTAACGGCACAAAAAGGATGTAAGATGACTGTTTTGTTAAAATGATCTATGGTTTGGACACGGCACTTCAAAGAGATGTCAGTTACAGAAAGTAATTTCTAACATGCCAAGCAAGTTTATGTATCACTCAGTGTCAGCTTTGTTCATCTCCACACACAGAGTATCAGGTCTAGCTTATGTGACACAGGATAGGTCTAGTTTATGTGACAGAAGATCAGATCTAGTTTATGTGACACAGGATAGGTCTAGTTTATGTGACAGAATATCAGATCTAGTTTATGTGACATAGGATAGGTCTAGTTTATGTGACACAGGATATGTCTAGTTTATGTGACAGAATATCAGATCTAGTTTATGTGACAAGACCATGTCAGCTGTGAAAGTCCAAAATGAACAAAATTTACATTTATTGGATTTTTTTATGAAAAAAGTAGTTCTTGACATCCAGTACCTGGGAAGATAAACAAGAAAATAAGGAAGAAAACTAGCAAATAAGAAGGCAGGGAGAAGAAAACTAACAAATAAGAAGATAGGGAGAAGAAAACTAGCAAATAAGAAGGCAGGGAGAAGAAAACTAGCAAATAAGAAGGCAGGGAGAAGAAAACTAACAAATAAGAAGATAGGGAGAAGAAAACTAACAAATAAGAAGATAGGGAGAAGAAAACTAGCAAATAAAAAGACAAGGAGAAGAAAACTAGCAAATAAGAAGATAGGGAGAAGAAAACTAACAAATAAGAAGATAGGGAGAAGAAAACTAGCAAATAAGAAGGCAGGGAGAAGAAAACTAACAAATAAGAAGATAGGGAGAAGAAATGTTTAAAGTGTTCTCTGTTTGTTTAAAGTGTTCCTTAACTGTTTGTTTAAAGTGTTCCCTAACTGTTTGTTTAAAGTGTTCCCTAATCGTTTGTTTAAAGTGTTCCCTAAATGTTTGTTTAAAGTGTTCCATAACTGTTTGTTAAAAGTGTTCCCTAAATGTTTGTTTAAAGTGTTCCCTGTTTGTTTAAAGTGTTCTCTAACTGTTTGTTTAAAGTGTTCCCTGTTTGTTTAAAGTGTTCCATAACTGTTTGTTAAAAGTGTTCCCTAAATGTTTGTTTAAAGTGTTCCCTAACTGTTTGTTTAAAGTGTTCTCTAACTGTTTGTTTAAAGTGTTCCCTAACCGTTTGTTTAAAGTGTTCCCTAACTGTGTGTTTAAAGTGTTCCCTGTTTGTTTAAAGTGTTCCCTAACTGTTTGTTTAAAGTGTTCCCTGTTTGTTTAAAGTGTTCCCTAACTGTTTGTTAAAAGTGTTCCCTAACTGTTTGTTAAAAGTGTTCCCTAACTGTTTGTTTAAAGTGTTCCCTAACTGTTTGTTTAAAGTGTTCCCTAACTGTTTGTTTAAAGTGTTCCCTAACAGTTTGTTTAAAGTGTTCTCTAACTGTTTGTTTAAAGTGTTCTCTGTTTGTTTAAAGTGTTCTTTAAATGTTTGTTTAAAATGTTCTTTAACTGTTTGTTTAAAGTGTTCCCGTACTGTTTGTTTAAAGTGTTCCCTAACAGTTTGTTTAAAGTGTTCCCTAACAGTTTGTTTAAAGTGTTCCCTAACTGTTTGTTTAAAGTGTTCTCTAACTGTTTGTTTAATGTGTTCCCTAACTCTTTGTTTAAAGTGTTCCCTAACTCTTTGTTTAAAGTGTTCCCTAACTGTTTGTTTAAAGTGTTCTCTAACTGTTTGTTTAAAGTGTTCCCTAACTGTTTGTTTATAGTGTTCCATAATTGTTTGTTTAAAGTGTTCCCTAACTCTTTGTTTAAAGTGATAAATTTCTGTTTGTTTAAAGTGTTCCGTAACTGCTTGTTTAAAGTGACAAATTTCTGTTTGTTTAATTAATGTGTTCTATGACTGTTTTTATGCATGCAAAAGCTAGAAATCAACTAAAGAAATAGAAAAGAAATTAGACTCTTGAAAACAAATGCCTAAGGAAAATACTTGGTATAAAGTGGAACGAATTTAAGAACAATGCAGAGATAAGACAGATGAGCAAACAGCAAGCTGTCTCATGGCTGATCAGAAAAAGAAGATGGACGTATGTAGGTCATGCAATGAGAAGAAACAATCAGAGAGTACCAAAACAAGCTATCAAGTGGAGCACAACAGGCCGAAGAAAAAGAGGTCGACCACGTGAAACTCTGAAGAGGACATTGTTAAGAGAAGCCAGTTTAGTGGGTACAACATCCCTTGATGAAGTTGAAAAACTCGCCGAGAACAGGAAATCTTGGCAAACAACTACGCGAGCCCTTTGTGACATTTAACGGCACAAAAAGGATGTAAGATGTAAGATGACTGTTTTGTTAAAATGATCTATGGTTTGGACATGGCACTTCAAAGAGATGTCAGTTACAGAAAGTAATTTCTAACATGCCAAGCAAGTTTGTGTATCACTCAGTGTCAGCTTTGTTCATCTCCACACACAGAGTATCAGGTCTAGCTTATGTGACACAGGATAGGTCTAGTTTATGTGACAGAAGATCAGATCTAGTTTATGTGACACAGGATAGGTCTAGTTTATGTGACAGAATATCAGATCTAGTTTATGTGACATAGGATAGGTCTAGTTTATGTGACACAGGATATGTCTAGTTTATGTGACACAGGATAGGTCTAGTTTATGTGACAGAATATCAGATCTAGTTTATGTGACATAGGATAGGTCTAGTTTATGTGACACAGGATAGGTCTAGTTTATGTGACACAGGATAGATCTAGTTTATGTGACAGAATATCAGATCTAGTTTATGTGACATAGGATAGGTCTAGTTTATGTGACACAGGATATGTCTAGTTTATGTGACAGAATATCAGATCTAGTTTATGTGACAAGACCATGTCAGCTGTGAAAGTCCAAAATGAACAAAATTTACAACATTTATTGGATTTTTTTATGAAAAAAGTAGTTCTTGACATGCAGTACCTGGGAAGATAAACAAGAAAATAAGGAAGAAAACTAGCAAATAAGAAGGCAGGGAGAAGAAAACTAACAAATAAGAAGATGGGGAGAAGAAAACTAGCAAATAAAAAGACAAGGAGAAGAAAACTAGCAAATAAGAAGATAGGGAGAAGAAAACTAACAAATAAGAAGATAGGGAGAAGAAAACTAGCAAATAAGAAGGCAGGGAGAAGAAAACTAACAAATAAGAAGATAGGGAGAAGAAAACTAGCAAATAAGAAGGCAGGGAGAAGAAAACTAGCAAATAAGAAGGCAGGGAGAAGAAAACTAACAAATAAGAAGATAGGGAGAAGAAAACTAACAAATAAGAAGATAGGGAGAAGAAAACTAGCAAATAAAAAGACAAGGAGAAGAAAACTAGCAAATAAGAAATGGAGAATAAGACTAGCTAGAAAAACAACCCTCAGTGAGAAGAAGACTAGATAAAAAAACAACCCTTAGTGAGAAGAAGACTAGATAAAAAAACAACCCTTAGTGAGAAGAAGACTAGCTAGAAAAACAACACTCAGTGAGAAGAAGACTAGATAAAAAAACAACCCTTAGTGAGAAGAAGACTAGCTAGAAAAACAACACTCAGTGAGAAGAAGACTAGATAAAAAAACAACCCTTAGTGAGAAGAAGACTAGCTAGAAAAACAACCCTCAGTGAGAAGAAGACTAGATAAAAAAACAACCCTCAGTGAGAATAAGACTAGCTAGAAAAACAACCCTCAGTGAGAAGAAGACTAGCTAGAAAAACAACCCTTAGTGAGAAGAAGACTAGCTAGAAAAACAACACTCAGTGAGAAGAAGACTAGCTAGAAAAACAACCCTTAGTGAGAAGAAGACTAGCTAGAAAAACAACCCTCAGTGAGAAGAAGACTAGATAAAAAAACAACCCTTAGTGAGAAGAAGACTAGCTAGAAAAACAACACTCAGTGAGAAGAAGACTAGATAAAAAAACAACCCTTAGTGAGAAGAAGACTAGCTAGAAAAACAACACTCAGTGAGAAGAAGACTAGCTAGAAAAACAACCCTTAGTGAGAAGACTAGCTAGAAAAACAACCCTCAGTGAGAAGAAGACTAGCTAGAAAAACAACCCTCAGTGAGAAGAAGACTAGCTAGAAAAACAACCCTCAGTGAGAAGACTAGCTAGAAAAACAACCCTCAGTGAGAAGAAGACTAGCTAGAAAAACAACCCTCAGTGAGAAGACTAGCTAGAAAAACAACCCTCAGTGAGAAGAAGACTAGCTAGAAAATCAACCCTCAGTGAGAAGAAGACTAGCTAGAAAAACAACCCTCAGTGAGAAGAAGACTAGCTAGAAAAACAACCATTAGTGAGAAGAAGACTAGCTAGAAAAACAACCATCAGTGAGAAGAAGACTAGCTAGAAAAACAACCCTCAGTGAGAAGAAGACTAGCTAGAAAAACAACACTCAGTGAGAAGACTAGCTAGAAAAACAACCGTCAGTGAGAAGACTAGCTAGAAAAACAACACTCAGTGAGAAGACTAGCTAGAAAAACAACCCTCAGTGAGAAGACTAGCTAGAAAATCAACCATCAGTGAGAAGAACACTAGCTAGAAAATCAACCCTCAGTGAGAAGAAGACTAGCTAGAAAAACAACCCTCAGTGAGAAGAAGACTAGCTAGAAAAACAACCGTCAGTGAGAAGAAGACTAGCTAGAAAAACAACCGTCAGTGAGAAGAAGACTAGCTAGAAAATAACCCTCAATGAGAAGAAGACTAGCTAGAAAAACAACCCTCAGTGAGAAGAAGACTAGCTAGAAAAACAACCCTCAGTGAGAAGAAGACTAGCTAGAAAAACAACCGTCAGTGAGAAGAAGACTAGCTAGAAAAACAACCGTCAGTGAGAAGAAGACTAGCTAGAAAAACAACCCTCAGTGAGAAGAAGACTAGCTAGAAAAACAACCCTCAGTGAGAAGAAGACTAGCTAGAAAAACCCTCAGTGAGAAGAAGACTAGCTAGAAAAACAACCATCAGTGAGAAGAAGACTAGCTAGAAAAACAACCCTCAGTGAGAAGAAGACTAGCTAGAAAAACAACCGTCAGTGAGAAGAAGACTAGCTAGAAAAACAACCGTCAGTGAGAAGACTAGCTAGAAAAACAACCGTCAGTCTATCATTGTGGCATGGAATATGGTCACAAGCAGAACTAACGGATATTAGAAGACTAAATGTAGTGGAGGGTTATAATTACCACCACCACACACTCCTCATGATGATGATGAGACAGTGCTGATGCTTCACTCCAAAATTTGAGTAAATAACTTTTATTTTATAATTTCTTTTAGCTTTCCAGTTATGGAAATTTATGACTGTTTTGGTCTTTTCTACTTTCTTTAAAAAACGTATTTTTCCCTTTTTGTTTGAAACAGAAGAAAATGCGAGATCACCATCTCCTGTAGAAATAATGCACCCACCATCTTTGCCATTTGCTGTGGACATTGAAGAGAATGTTGACGATGACACTAATAGCTTGCCTGGCAGTATAAACATACCAGAGATGGTCTCAAACCTTGAAGAGTCACCTGTTTGAACGAAGAGTACATGTACATTTAATTCCTGTGCAGAGGTGTACAGATATGGAGAGAATAAGACATACATGTAATACATAACAAAATGTTCCATTAATATTGAGGGATACAAATACTCATATGAGCAACTGTTATTTAAAGTGGAAAAGTTTGTTTATTTATGGAGGCATAATGATAAAAATAACATTTTTTAAATTTGCAAATGGAACAAATAACTTACAGAAACTTTATTATTATCCTTCATATAATTACATATCTACATAATTACGTCTCCGGATAACTTAGCTTATGGTCCACACACTCGGATGTCTGCCAAAATCTCCACTATTTTGTAATACCATCAACAAATAATTTCTCGGTGGTACCAAAGTCTCACCTTAGTCTTCAGAGAATGGTCAGAATCCAACTGATGTCCTCTCTGGCATTTCCCCAGTTCAAGGGACAGAAGAAGCTCGGACAAAAGAATGAACTTTTGGGGAATTGGGCACATCTAACATGTTTACTAACATTTCACCCTTCATCTTTCATTCCATTCACAATCATTCATCATCAGTATAGTATTTATATATACAGAAGAATAATAAATATAAAAGGAACAATTTTTATGTATAATCTTTCATCCTTACATTCAACAATATGTATAAATAAAACATTTAGACGAGTTCTTCCTGTATTTCAGTAAAATACATTTAAATAAAAGAAAAACTGAAACTGATATCAGTGATGTAATCTGAAATCAAGGCAGTTTACACTTGTTTGTTTTCTAAAATATTTTTTAAAATGGGAGGCATTAATCTTCTGCACGTCCTCATATTTGATATGTTGCTCATAACTTGATGAAAAGTATGAAATATAAATATATACATTTTTTTAAAAAAGATATGCTCAATGCTACTTAAAGTCCATGACCTTTATCTTATGGCACTCGTACATTATTTAAGGATTTTTACATCCAACTTCGCTTCTCGGTCACAGTTTTAAGAGAAACTCATCTTTTAAGTCAGTTTGTGAGAGCATGAGAAGTTAGCCCAGGTGCTTTGTGTAGTCTCCCTGTAGCTGTGGCAACATCACTGGCAGAGGCACAAGCAGAAAGAATATTCTAAAATAAAGTGGCACAAAACATTGTGAGGTGGAGGACTATTACAGACGCCCTATATTCTCACCAGCAACTAAATTAGGTCAGCCGCCAGACACTGAGTGTTTTGCATGGATAAATTCAATGACAAACAAAATATATGACATGAAAAAAATACGGAGATAAATTATTTATTCTCTGAACTCCAACAACTATAAAGAAAATGACTGTACTGAACTGGCCTAGTGTCTTGGCCACAGCAGTTGACAGGATAAAATTCTGTTACAGTTTTAACATTCGGTCATTGACCTGGTTAGTTGAGCGGTCAGGCTCTCGGTTTACTAACCTGGTGGTACTGCGTTCCAAGTCCCAAAAGTGGGATTTTTTTCTGGTACACACCAAAAAGGCCCCGGATTCCACCCAGCCTCTAAAAATGTGTAGCAGAGAAATCTGGGAAGGTAACAAATTCTCTGCAGGGTTCTTCAGCTTAGAGAGTGGATCAGTCCCTAGCACATTCTTCCAGTACATGCTATCACAGCCTTTTACTTGGAGCAGCAATTTGATGTAAGAGTGTTTGATAACAGTTTGATGTAAGAGTGTTTGATAACAGTTTGATGTAAGAGTGTTTGCTAGCAACAGTTTGATGTAAGAGTGTTTGCTAGCAACAGTTTGATGTAAGAGTGTTTACTAGCAACAGTTTGAGGTAAGAGTGTTTACTAGCAACAGTTTGAGGTAAGAGTGTTTACTAGCAACAGTTTGAGGTAAGAGTATTTACTAGCAATATAGTGAGGTAAGAGTGTTTACTAGCAACATTGTGAGGTAAGAGCATTTACTAGCAACAGTTTGATGTAAGAGTGTTTACTAGCAACATTGTGAGGTAAGAGCATTTACTAGCAACAGTTTGATGTAAGAGTGTTTACTAGCAACATTGTGAGGTAAGAGCATTTACTAGCAAAAGTTTGATGTAAGAGTGTTTACTAGCAACATTGTGAGGTAAGAGCATTTACTAGCAAAAGTTTGATGTAAGAGTGTTTACTAGCAACAGTAACATCATCATCATCTCTCTAACAGTCATTTTGGTCCTGTCATACCAAACATTAGGACAAAATAGGAAGTAAAGAATTATTAGTAATATTTTATAACAGAAATTTGACAAGAACAAAACTATAAACAAAAACTTGACAAGAACAAGACTATAATCAGAAACTTGACACGAACGAAGAAACAAATATTTTAGAAAAATAATACTGCAGGGAATTCTTGAAGATGGCCGAGGGTTCGAATCCCTGGCTGAGCGGGATTTTTTTTCTGACCAATACGGCCCTGGGGTTCACCCAGCCTTGGAAAATGGTTGCCAGAGAAATCTGGGAAGGTAGAGTGGCCAGGCATGATACTGACCACATCACACTTTCATGTGCCAAAGCTCATGGAAAATACGGGCCTAACACCGTATTCCACAATATGCCTTAATGGCATGGAAACGGGAAATTTTATCTTACCACTTAAGTCAATGTCTTCATTTGATTGTAAACATTGTTGAGGCAGTAAAGTTTCTTTTATTTTTCTTCCTCGAAGAAGTTGCTTTTTATCCTTCTGTTGCTAATTTATGAGTATTTTTAGTGCTACAAAGAGCGTGAAGTTTAGTTAGCAACTCAGAGCTTGAAAAAAAAATGTGAAATTTATTGAGCAACTCCAGTGCTTCAAACATTGTGATGTTTAGAAAGCAAATTTAGTGCTTCAAAAAACATGTCAAGCAGAACACATGCAGTATATAATTATGATTTTTTAAAACAAATCTCATCACTGCATGTTGAGCAGACAAAATATTTCTATCATTGCTGAATATCATGCAGGGTGTTCTTAGCACTTAAGTGCTAAAAGTGCTGAATGATATAAGATAAACTTGACCGACCTGGAATATGCTGCAGGTTTTGTCATGTCCTATGCTGGATATTATAACAAAAGACATGATATATGTTTTATTATGTGCTTATCTTGATGTAGAACACTGAGGCAATACAGTATTTGTTGTTCCCACTTACTGACACTTGTGAAGATGCCAGTTCAGGCAAACCCATAGATATGCTAGCATCAGGGTTTGTGACCCATAACTGACCAAGACCCTGTCCCACCTCTCCATGGTAAGCCCAGTAACAGACCTAGCCTGGATAACGCGGCAGGGATCCCCATGGTGGTGGAGTCTGCTAAAGAAGCACTGCACACCCCCTGCTTTTTAGCTGTACTACAGGACTGAAAAAGTGCTGCCATAACCTGCTCCCACGCCGTGGCTCAACATCTCTACAGCATCGGCTGCAAAGAACACCAGCTTGCAGTTGCAGGGAGTTTGTACAAGTACAAACACTTGTTATGTGAACTTGTTAATTTTTCTGATTTTTTTATAAACCCGCCCAAGTTTCCACAGAATTCAGTGTCCAAATGTTAATTCTAGTTTGTTTTTTTTCCTTTTTGTTAAAAGGGAAAAGGATTTGGTCATATTTTTTCTTGAAGATGGAGAATAAAAGTGAAAATGTGACTTTTTTTTTTTTTTGTTTTTTAGAAGTAATCTGATGCAGGTTTTTTTGTCAAAATGTTTTTTTCTTACAGAATCTTGTACCAAACATCCATCTTTTGTTACCTGTCTTGCAGAATCTTGTACCAAACACCAACCATTTATCTTCTTTTTTGTTAGTCTATTTTCAAGAATACCAATATAAAGACACACCCTGACACCAGCCATTTTCTGCACAAAAGAACTGTGCAATTTATGCATGGTCATGCTGTTATAAAGTCTGCATATATACACTGTACACATTCTACTTGCCCATGTACATAAAGTTCACTTGTCCACTTCACACACATCACATGTGTACAAAATGAACAACTCAAATCAAAAAAAAAAAAAAAAATTTTTTTTATTCTTAAACAACCCCATTTCTACAAAAAAAAGGTTGCTACAAAAGATTCTGTACAACAATCACACTATTCCAATCCAACAACAAAAAACTGGCTACAAACAGAAGTGGCTATAACAGAATTGTATAACTTTTATATAAAACTAAATAAAGACCAATACAATACTAAGTTAGATATTGTTGCTACATGTTAACAACAACCAAAGAAAAATCCATATTAAAATCTGCAATATGGCATTCATACAAGTTTCACTGCTGTATACACTCAAGTCTTATGTGTAAACTTATTTAGAAATAACAAAACTGTTGTATGTAAGAAAGCATTATTTCTCTACCTGCATGACTATCTTACAACACTAGATCCACACTAACAACTGGTGAGTCAAGTTTCTTCCTCATTTCCTATCACATAAATTTAACTAGTAAGACACTAGAGCACTGACAGACCCATTCACAACAAGTCCTATCTGTAACTGGAGTAGCCATTCTTCAGACAGCTCTACACAAGATTACTCTGCATATACAAGATACATAACAGTTTTGCTTGGTCTGCGCAGCTTCAACATCACAGCTCAAACAGCCTGTTTTCAACCACTACATGTTGTTTAATGTCTATCTACGTGGGCGACTGCGGTCCTGATTAGAAGGCAAACAGTAGCAGGAAGGCCATCATCAAACAGAACAGACCCATGGCTTCGGACAAGGCAAATCCCAAGATGGCAAATGAGAACAGCTGCCCTTTCAGGCCTGGGTTGCGAGCGTAACCAATGACCAAACTGCCAAAAACACTCCCAATTCCAGCACCTGGACAAAATACAACAGTTATAGAACATAAATACAGGCTGTTACCTTTTGTGTCATTTTTCTGATATCTAAAAGTTTCTCAATTTGCTTTTTTTTTTTTAAAACCTGTGTAAAGTATATTGACAGTAGCTGAGGACTGAAATCTTACAATGTGCTTTCAAAACTGGTCTGTACTAGCTATGGACGCAACAGTAGGGAGACCCAGAGAGGCAGTGACGGAAATGGGAAAAGGGACTCTGAAGCAAGTCAGGGGTGACAGACTCAAATGCAGGCCTCACACACTGGTTAACTCAGCGACTGCCATTGTCATTATAGCGATTTTGTTTCGTTGCAATGTAAAACTATTGTAAAACCTTTTATTGTACACGATTTTTCTGCATATGTCTGGTGACCTTTCATAGTTTAATCAAAAAGTGTGGCTAACAACCAAGCAAAAGTGATGAATTAATGGAGAAATTTCAGTATTTATTGTGATTTCGGAGGCATAAGGACATGTCCTATGACCCGACCACTGTTCCTGAATGTACCCAAAGTACATCTAGACCTATTAAATGGACTGGAGAAGTAGTAAGGTTATTTCAGACAGTATTTTAGTGAGAATGCCACCACATGACGAGATCGGATGAAAATTTAAGTAGATCTGGAAATCGCCGATGGTAAACATTGTACATCTAGGCATCGCCGATGGTAAGCACTACACAATTATCAGCTAAAATCATCACATTACTTCTTTTTTCCTAAAAAAAACTCTTCATTTATGAAATCTTCTTACATTTACAACTATTTTCATGCATAATATGTATACTTTTAAAGTGGAAATACTTTGTACATTCACTTTTACAACTATGCCCCCCATACATATCAAAACCCGCGTGTTTTGTGTGGCACAGACAGGAAAGTCCATGTTTTTTTTTTTCTGGGGCACGGGAAGAGTTAATATGACAAGCTCATAAGCAAACATGGCTTTGTAGGTAAACAAGTGTAAAGAAAACAAAATCATTTATAAAGACAAAAATGCAGAGCTTTGTGGCAGCCATTCCTCAAGGGTACATTTGTGTTGAAGAAAAGTGTGTGAATGTGATGTGAGAGAAAAGTGTGTGAATGTGATGTGAGAGAAAAGTGTGTGAATGTGATGTGAGAGAAAAGTGTGTGAATGTGATGTGGGCTGGGAGACTCCCTCAAAACCTATGGGAGGTGCTAGAGGTTTTGTAGCTGTAACAATAAAGTCTGACATCTACATTCCACAGTAGCTTGTAGCTAGTGTAGGTAAATAAGACTTGCAAGGTGGGTAACCATGACGACAGGCTCACCCGTGCCAGGTACACACACAAACACTGAAGTAAACTCTTACCTGAACCAGCAACACCAACAGTTGCAGCTCCTGCCCCTATATATTTTGCTGCCTGATCAATATCTCTTTGTACAGCACTTGTCTGGAAAGATCGAATCTGTGCGAGGAAAAGCATCCCTTTTAACTTGAGTAACCAAACATTACTTTAACACTTTGTTAAGACAGTCTAAAGTTGGGCCATTATTAACTCTGGCTGAATATTTCAGACAGACACTATACAGAAATGTGATATAAACATTAAACAATGAAGTAAGTTACATCTAGTAAATACAGCAACATAACCATAAACCAAAAAACTTACATCTAGTAAATACAGCAACATAACCATAAACCAAAAAACTTACATCTAGTAAATACAGCAACATAACCATAAACTAGAAAAAAACCTACTTCTCTTGTAAACAACCATCTTCACACAGTTATCAAGTTTAGAAAACAAAACCATGTTTTGACAAAAATTAAGCATATACATAACAATGGTACTGCATCTAAGAGAACATAACCTTCCACATATATCTATCTACTCTCACAAATGTTACAACAGTAAATGTTTCATTAGTGTTTCCATGTACAAATCCCATCATCAGTTTCTGGATGCTGGTGTTATTTTTCCATCATTTGACATTTTTTCACCCACCTCACTTATCCAAATCCTCACTCTCCTACCTCCACCATCACTTCACTCACCTGTCCAAATCCTCACACTCCTACCTCCTCCATCACTTCACTCACCTGTCCAAATCCTCACACTCCTACCTCCTCCATCACTTCACTCACCTGTCCAAATCCTCACACCCCTACTTTCTCCATCACTTCACTCACCTGTCCAAATCCTCACACTCCTACCTCCTCCATCACTTCACTCACCTGTCCAAATCCACACACTCCTACCTCCTATCATTTCACTCATCTGTCCAAATCCACACACTCCTACCTCCTCTATCACTTCACTTATCTTTCTACTGTACCTCCCCCATCACCTCACTCACCTGACTAAGAAGAGATGAAACATTGCTAGATCTGGCTGCTAGATTTAACAGGCTGACTCCACTAGAACTGGACATGTTTACTCTTGGCACATCCTGCAAACAATACAACACATTTTGTCTATCACAAACCAATGCTGAGTTAGATTTTGACATTTTGAAAGAAACTGAGTAGCTTGAGTCACAGATACAGCATACTGACTCCGCAGCCCTGTGTGATGTATGTCTTTAAACACATAATTCAAAGCATGGAGCAGCTGAACTAAATATTCTAACAGCTGATAAAATATCATGAAACAACACATGTCATAAAACATTACTCTGACAAACCTCTCCTGACTGGACACAATACTCTGACAAACCTCTCCTGACTGGATACAACACTCTGACAAACCACTCCTGACTGGATACAATACTCTGACAAACCTCTCCTGACTGGATACAATACTCTGACAAACCACTCCTGACTGGATACAATACTCTGACAAACCACTAATACAGTAATAATAATGGGCTTTACTTCGGTTAATATCATCCTGCATATTGGCACACATCAGTCAATGTCAACATATTGATGAGTTTAAAAACCCCGCTTTGTACCACAAACTGGGCTAGTCCAAGCATCTCACACAACATTATCAGCTTCATCACTTATTAAAGAAGGGGCTGGCCCTTTGATCACCGAGTATGTGCCGTATCAACTGTTTGAACACATGGACATCAGAACTCAGGTGGGGTGAGCCATTTCAAAAGATGGTAATTAAAAACTGCGCCTTCTTTTGATCTTGTTTGTCTAGTTGCCGCCGTGAGATGATGGTTGCTCTCAACTGGCGTACTGTGAATCATGCAGCCTGTAACTTCTCTCTGGTTCTTGTTGTGGCAGATAATGGCTACTAAACACAAACATGTCAATCTAGATTTAAACACAAAAAATGGACATTCTGAATGCAGCAAACTGGTAAAAAAACTTAGGATATAGGGCATTGTGGATAGACATGGAACTGATGTTTCAACACTATTGGAACTTGTTAAAAACTGAGACAAAATTGAACGAGACTTTCATCTGTTAAGTCAAACTGGTTGCGATGGCATGCAAGTTCTTACTGATGATCAAACCCCTCAAGGGCCAACGTCCACTAAACCTGTTTCTTATGCTTGGTCTGTGGATGCACTTGAGACAGTCTGCTCACTCACTTACAGTATGCCTGGCTTGATACAGGACATTTTTAATGCAGTAGCATGCTTGAAAATGGGATTTCCAACACATCTGATACAATTAACATCACTGCTGTATCTAGACCAACAAGCAGCAGTAAGAATAAATGGTGAAACAACAAGTTGGTTTGACATAAAACAAGGGGTCTGTCAGGGGTGCATATTGCCACCCTACTTATTTAACTTGTATACTGAAAATATAATGAGGAATGTTAGAGAAGATGTAGACAAAGATTATTACGATGCCATAACAATTGGAGGTTATGAAATACCAGAGATTAGATATGCTGATGACACAGTATTACTATCCACAACACAAAAAGGAATGGGAAAAGTAATTATGTGAGTCCGTAAGAACAGCGAAGAGCACAACCTCTATCTTAATGCAAAGAAAACTAAATTGATGACAACTGACAAAACAAACAAGGCAGCTGAAATATGTATTAATGAGGAAAAACTGGAAGAAGTGGAGAGTTTTGATATCCTGGATCACTACTAACTAATAATGGAGATACAATGAGGGAAATTAAAAGGAGGACATCTATCACTCTTTAGAAAGTAAAACAACTAAAGAAACTGTGGAGAGGAGCAGACAGAACCACAAAAATAAGATTTTTAAAGGCATGCATCTTTCCCATCGCAACATATGCCTGTGAGACCTGGACACTTAACAAAACAGCTGA
This sequence comes from Achatina immaculata, assembly GCA_009760885.1. Lineage (NCBI taxonomy): Eukaryota > Metazoa > Mollusca > Gastropoda > Stylommatophora > Achatinidae > Lissachatina > Lissachatina immaculata. The sequence goes on along the minus strand of CM019715.1, from coordinate 741,413 downwards.
GAAGCACATAAATGCCTTTGAATGTAAATGCTACAGAAGAGTTCTCCAAATATCGTGGACACAAAAAACAACAAATATATCTATACTACAAGAGCTTAATATTGAAGAAGGCTGGCTAGTGAAGAGGATTAAATATTTTGGACACATTAAACGTCATGATAATTCAGAGAAGACCGTATTGGAAGGATACATAATGGGAAAAAGAAAGAGAGGAAGACCGAAATGAAGATGGCTGCAAGACATCGTTGACGATCTGCAAATGGATGCAGCAGCGGCAGGCCATCTTGCTCACAACAGAGAGGGCTATAGGAGTGCTGTTTGGGAGGCAAAGTTCTGTAAGGGACATGTAAATGAATGAATGAATGAGCATGCTTGAATGAGTTTTTGGTTACTAGATCAGTTATCATTACACAACACAAAATCACACACACACATTTTTTTAATAGTTTCTGCTGAAAAGTCAGACGCTGTTTGATTTTTAGTCTTATCTATACTGTAATTTAATGACTAAGATTTACTGTTTTTTATACTGAACACATTCTGTGTCCAATGATGACAGCTTTACCTGTCTGTTTTGTGTTTAAAGTAGCAAATGTGGGCCACACATGCTGTATACTGGTGCAGTTAAAGCCATTGTAATGGACCCCGCTTAACGTAACCATATTTTGACAGTCACACCAATGCGATACAGGTTCGACTGTACTACTAACATATCATACAAACATGTTTTGATGGTTAACAAATTTTTGTTATGTGAGTCACAAATAGCACAGCTTTTAGTGAACAGCTTTTTCAAGGAAAAGTTTGAAACCTGCTTCAGTCAACCAGATTTGAAAAACTGATACCTGACGCAATCATGTGGGTTAAAGAACCAGCCCTGCATGGTGAGGGACACTAGACTACACTGAACTGGCTGTCAGTGCTTGAGGGGAAAAAAAAAAGACTACAAATCAAACATTAAATTGACATTCCACAGTGAGTGATGGACAGATCATAAAGACTATAAGTTTCAGCAAAATAAAACACTTCCACATCCTGTACAAGATATATTATCATACATTCTCACATTCTGTACAAGATATATTATCATACATTCTGTACAAGATTTATCACTTATAATTACCTCATGTTTCACAACAAATGTGCTCCCAAGTGGGTGTAGGGCAGCTCGGCTGATGATATTCTGCAAATTGACAAATTTAACAGTTGAAGTTGTCCTTATTGTCACACTAAGATTTAACATGGTCTCTATAAATGGGATACCATGACACAGTCTCTATAAATGGGATACCATGACAGTCTCTATAAATGGGATATCATGACACAGTCTCTATAAATGGGATACCATGACACAGTCTCTATAAATGGGATGCAAGCTTCATATATTCTCTCACTTTGAGCTAGCTGGTGACAACACTGTGTGGGTAAGAACTCTGACCACACTAAACCCAACAACATAACAACTGATCAAAATGAGAAAACAGTTGAGAAAAAAAAAAAAAAACAGTCACAGAACATTGTCATGACTTTCTCCCATCAGACTTACCAAAAGCCACTCAGTGTCTCTAGCATGGTGCTTTCATCAGTGATCAATTATTGGTAAATTGGGAATTAAAAAAAAAACCACAACTTTAGGTGATCATAGGTTACCTTAACCAGTTTACATTCTCAGAGACTTATAAAATGCAATCAGTAAAATCGGTTGAAAGATAACTGGGTGAGTAGATGGAAGATGTTCAACTTGCAACAAGAAGAACCAACCAGTTCTGACTCTGTTAACTCTTTCCCTGCCGGATGTAAAAACGCGGACGTTCCATTCTGTGCCAGACAAAAAGTGTGGATCTTGATATGTACGGGGGATAATTTTTAACTAATTATTTCCACGTTAAAAGTATGCTATTATGCCTCCAAACAGCTATAAATTTAAGAAGATTTCATAAATGAAGAGTTTTTTTAAGAAAAAAGATGTAGTGTGATGATTTTAGCTGATAATTGTGTATTACTGACCATCAGATAGGCCTAGGACTGACATCGCTCGACCGGCGATGTGTAGATTGACTTTATATCGTTTTATCCGATCTCGTCGTGTGATTATGTTGCATGTTCACTTTAAAATAATACCTGAAATAACCTTCTAACTACTTCTCCAGTCCATCTAAATCTACTTGGGGTACAATCACAAACAGTGGTCTAGTCGTAGGGAGACATGTTTGCCTCCGAAGTCACACAAAAATTGATTTTTTTCAATCGAAACACTGTATTTTGACCCCCGTTGTTATGATACTTTCAAAATGGTGACAAATGTCACTAGACATGCATACTGTTTACAATCAAAAGTTACACAGGATTTTTAATGAAACAAACCTAGGGTCCCTATCGGGACCTTGGCAAAATCTTGACAAAGCGGAACGGTCCCAATCGGGACCCCCCGCACGGGAAGAGTTACGCTTGTGAGCTTTCTGTCAAGGTTAAATCTCATTGCAAATAATAATAATAAAAAAAAAAAAAACTGAAATGTTTGCTATGAGTGCTTAATGTCACAATAGTACTGAATGTTGCACTCAAAACATCGGTTCTTCAGAAAGTACCTCATGAAAGTTGAATAAGACCAGTACAACTGTCCTGGTTTCAGAAAATCCTGGCACAATCCCTGATTCACTGCGATATTCACAATATGAGTGTATGTGCTGGCAGAGTAACTGCTCAAGTGAATCTCATGGGTCGTGTGAAAAACCACATCAACAAGATCTTGAGGCAACTTTTAAAATGAAACCCAACTACATTTCTGAACCTTAATACTGATCATTTCTTTGTATCTGCTCCAAGTGGTCTTTGTTTTGCTGTTTTTCTGTTTTGTTTTTCTTTGTTTTGCTGTTTTTCTTTGTTTTGTTGTTTTTCTTTGTTTTATTGTTTTTCTTATCTACAACCTATATTTTGTTGAGGAAAACCATCTCCTGACTACATTCAGTTCTTGACTCAAGTACAATCAAGACAGATAAAATCACCAGTGCTAGTGTTATCAACCACAGAGTGAATGAAAGAGTGATGACAACTTTGTAATTATAACCAGGTTTCAAACTTACACTGCTGTCCCTTCATCACTAAAAAGCACCATATTTTCTCCCCACCATTCTTCGGTCTTTCAATATAAGTTATTCCAGCAAAGTGTTCACAATGCTGCGTACTTATTTACATTCCTGAGTGCTCTAATTTGAGTGTTTTCCTTTCTACTGATGTTTGTTATCGTCGGTGGTATGACCCCTAACTCAATGACAGAGCAGAGTACGCTTGTGTAGAAACATACAAACATGCATATATATCACACTAACATATCAGCATACAAACATGTTTTGATGGTTCACAAATGTTCATGTATGTGAGTTCCCAATTCAGTGGTGTCACAAGTAGTACAGCTTTAAGTGAACAGCCTTTTCAAGTAAAGGTTGTTTGAAACCTGCTGTAAGTATGCCCCAATCAACTAGACTTAAACTGGTACCTGACACATTCATGTGAGTGAGAGAACCAACCCTATATATGGCGAGGGGCACTAGACTGCACTAAACTAGTTACTTATACATATATAACAACAATGAAATGGGTTAACACCACCAAAAGAGAAATATTTTTGTAACCAGATATCAGATTTTTTTTTCTGAAGGCTTGAGAAATGACATGCCAGGTGTTCTGAACTTCATCTGAATATATGGAACAACATGAAAGTTTCATGGTTCTATGTCATTATCTTCTTGGTTTGGCTGATAACTTTCCAGAATTCCCCCCCCCCCCATATATATCCGGTGGTCCCAGCTAAGTCCCAGCAGTGGGATCTTTTTTTCTGGTACCACCAAACCAAAATGCCCTGGGGTTCACCCTGGTTCTAAAAATGGGTAAGTAAATGCGGCCAGGCATGATACTGATCATATCACACTTTCATGTGACGATGGTTTTGCAAATACAGGGCTAATACCGTATCCCCAATACACTCTAAAGGCAAGGAAACGGGGATTTTACCCTTTTTACCAATACATCTCTGCAGGTAACGGGAAAAAAACATAGTTACAAGAATATCAAGCTCTGTTAAATCTAACTGAAGTAAAACTCACTTAACAGCACTACTTTCGAACAAAACAAGTAGCTGTGTCATCTTTTCAACTTTGATACCACTGTCACGGGTCACTCCGACTCGCCAAGGTTTACCAGGTGAAGCCACCAACCATTGCCTTTCTCAGACCACCAACACTTAACACTTTGGAATGAATATTACACGGATATGCGCCAACTTGCGAAACTACAACTTACCAGGCATCTTGCGGAAGGCTGAGTGAATTTTGCACAAGCATACATGATTGACAGTTTGATGGACCTTCTAACCTGAAAAGAAACCGGTAGTTACTTGTAAGGCGGAAATGCGATAAAATTAGTCAAATATCTATGATAAACTACTCGAAATCTGCATCTGAAATAATTTCTTAATTGTTGAAATATTAATCTATTACTCAAACTTGACAAGATGATGCTAAAGCAATGTGATAGCTAATAGATTGAAGAATACCAACCTCTCGCCCAAATACCCAACGTAAAGGTTAAAATGAAGGAGACCAGGTCAACACGCATGCGCAGCAAATCGGTACTGCATCCGGTTTGCGACTGTTCGTGTCATAGACCAAACAGGTCAGAACAGAACAGTGCGATACCGTAGGCGGAGGTGGTCATCTCTCTCCATCCCACATTGACGAAAAATGTCACTCTTGTCTTGTCCTTCCTCATTAGAAGTGAAGTGCAATTGTCTCCCAATGGCTCGCCTGTTGGCTTCGTACATTGAGATGTTCAGGGACTGCTATACCATCAGTCCATCGTTTCCATGGGCGGCCCCTTCTTCTACCTTTGTGTGGTCTGTAAAACATTGCTCTCTGTGGTACACGTTCTGTTGGTAGTCGTGATACATGACCAAACCATTTTATTTGCTGTTTTTTAATATAGTTCCGAACGAGTTCAGCGAAAGGACAAAAAAAATCAGCAAAATGAAATACAACAAACAAGAAGACTTAACCATAAACGAACTATTACTTGCAGATGACCAAGCTCTAGTTGCCGCCTCAGAAGAAGGCTTGCAAGATCACATTAATAGATTGAATGATGCATGCAAAGAACACAATATGAAAATTAGCCTAAGCAAAACAGAAATCATGACCATCGCAAGAATAGACACACCAATAAACATTACACTGGAAAACCATACTATGAAGCAAGTAACACAATAATTGGTGTATAAGTATACAACTATACACTGCAGTAAAGCTGTGATACTAGAATGTATAAAATCGGAAAAAAGTAGGAGCAGCTTTATTACTTAACGATTACAAAGTTGTGACGTTTTGGCGTGAGCCTTAATCATACAAAAACATACAGGACGAAGAAATAGGGAGAGGAGATAAAGTATAGATTTACATGAATACTGTTTAAAAAAAAAAAATTTTTTTTAAAGGAGTACTTAGCTGTAAATTGCAAGGTGTGGCTTGTCTGGCAGTGAGACTGGCCTCAGATTAGGGGACTGCATGCAAAAACATCTGTACGACATCACCCAGCATGCTTCGAAACCAGTCCCAAATCATTTCAATGGCCCCAACCACAGAGGCAAATCTGATTTTCTGGTAACAGTCATTAAACAATGTCACGTAGATGACACAAGCCGCCTGGCACTTGAGAACCGATGCATTCAAAATTATGGGACGCTGGAACCACATGGGTTAAACTCGCTGTTTAGTTACACGTAACATCATCTTCTTCAATCATTATAGTACCTCTCCACTAAATCCACCCCTTCTTACTTTTCAAACTTCCTCACAGCATCACTCTGCAACCCCGCTATTTTCTCTGCAACCCCTCTTCTCTGCAACACCTCTTCCCCAATCACCTGTTTCAAATTCTCCTAGCTAGGCCAGTAGTGCGTCACTCTCTCTCCCCTCCCCGGTTCCCCATCCACCACCCCCAGTTACAACCCACCGACCACATGTCACAGGTCTCTATTTAAACAATTTCCACGTCCTACCAGATCCATTCCTGACACACACCACCGGACAAGCCACACCTTGCAATTTACAGCTAAGTACTCCTTTAAAAAAAATTTTTTTTTTTTAAACAGTATTCATGTAAATCTATACTTTATCTCCTCTCTCTATTTCTTCGTCCTGTATGTTTTTGTATGATTAAGGCTCACGCCGAAACGTCACAACTTTGTAATCGTTAAGTAATAAAGCTGCTCCTACTTTTATCCGATTTTATACATTCTATGAAGCAAGTAACGCATTTCAAATCCCTTGGAAGCATTTTCTCAACAAAAGGAAAAATAGACATAGAGATTGAAAACAGTTGCAACAAAGCGAACCAACTTATCGGGCAAATGGCTCCCATACTAAACAGCAAGCATGTCTCACTGGAAACCAAAAGAACTATCTATAAGACAATCTTCATACCAACTTTGTGCTACCAATGCCAGGCATGGACGCTGACAGAAAAAGACAAAAGGAAAAATGTCACATCTAAGCTAAATATCATTTGTGATGAGATGGGGAAGACCGTGACAGATACAGAAAATTCTCTCTCTCTCTCTCTCTCTCTCTCTGAACCTTAAGTGCCCAGGGCACATGGGGCTTCCGCAAGGGTTTTCCACAAATGCCTGTCCTTTGCCTTTTTTTCTGCTCTTGCCCAGGTGAGCTCTCTATTGCTCAACATCCTCTCTGTTGTTCTTCTCCATGTCTCTTTTGGTCTACCCTTACTTCTGTTCCCTGTGGTGTCCATCTTAGTGCTGTTTTTGGTAGTGAGTTGTCAGTCATTCGGAGCACATGTCCCAACCATCGTCAGCGTCTTTCCTCAATAATTACTGTCAGTGGCTTCATCTGCATCTCTGCCAACAAGATGTTATTTCTTATGGTGTTTGGCCAAAATATTGTCTAATTCTTCGTAAACATTTAGTCTGGAAAGAATTCAACTTGTTTTCTATTGTTTTGGTGATTTTCCAGCATTCACTTCCATAGAGTAGTACACTTAGAACATTACTCTTAAATATCCTGATTTTCGTCTTTATGCTTAGTTTTTTTTTATTTCCATATAGTCTGTAGTATAGCAAAAGCCTGGTTTGCTTTAGTAAGTCTGCTGTTGATGTCCTCTGTGCTGTCTCCATTTTCTACTACTCTACTGCCAAGGTATACAAATTCATTTACCTCCTCCACTAACTTGCTATCTACTCTGAGTACATTTTTGTTGTTCACATTTTGCTTCATTAACTTTGTCTTTCCTACATTGATCTTTAGTCCTATGTTGTTTGCATTCTGAGTTAGCTTGTTTATTTTATCTTGCATTTCTTTGTGGCTGCTTGACAGTAGACAAATGTCGTCTGCAAAGTCAAGGTCCTCCAGCACTGTGTTGAGGGTCCATTGTAATCTTCTGCGTTTGTCTGATGTTGCCTCCTTCATTAACCAGTCTATTGCCAAGATAAATAATGTTGGTGATAGTACACATCCCTGCTTCACTCCTGTTTGTACCCTAAAGCTGCTGGAGGTATGTTCTCCACAGATCACTTTGCACTGAAAACCCTCGTATAGGGCTTTGATTACATTCACTATCTTATGGAGGAGGCCATGCCATCTTAGGATTTTCCACAGTGCATCTCTGCTGACACTGTCAAAGGCTTTCTCAAAATCTATAAACAATGCATATGTTGTGCTATGCCACTCATTTGCCTGTTCTAATATTTGTCTAAGTACAAATATGTAGTCTATGCATGATCTTCCTTTCCTAAATCCTGCCTGCTCTTTTCGAAGTTTTCCTTCAAGTGCTGGTGCAATTCTGTTGATGATTATTCTGCAAAATACTTTACTGGTGAGTGGCAGTAGGGTAATGCCTCTTCAGTTCCCGCAATCTCTGAGGTCACCCGTCTTTGGTAGTTTACTATAAGGCCAGTTTTCCACTCCTCCGGAGCTTTTTCTAGATCCCAAATTTGTTGTAATATCCGGCAAAGTTGTTTTGGTGTTTCTGTTTCATTTGCTTTCAACATCTCAGCAGTCACTTCATCTTCACCTGGTGCCTTGTTTAATTTTAGCTTCTTTATTGCCTCCTTTACTTCATTTATTGTTATTGGTTCTGTATTGATGTTTAGTTCCATTTTTGCTTCAGGTATGTCTGTTGTTTGTGCTGCTTGTGTTCTGTTTAGTAGTGTGTTAAAGTGTTCCCTCCATCTTTCAATTTTTTCTCTTTCTCCACTGACCAGTTGTCCCTTTAGTGTCCTTACTGCACTCTCACATCTTGTGCTGAAGTTACCTGTCATCTGCTTTGTGATTTTGTATATGGTTTTCATGTCATTTGCATATGCTGCTTTCTCTGCTGCTTCTGCTAAGTTGTCATAGTATTGACGTTTGTCTTGATGGCATGATTCCTTCACTTCTTTGTCTTTTGTGCATAATTACTTAACACTTGTTCTTTTAGCCGTTGTGATTTGGTGTTCAGTAATTTTTTCTTGATTTCTTTTTTTTGCTCTATTTTTTCCCATGTGGTCTTGCTTATCCATTCCTCTTTTCTCCGTTTCCGATATCCCAGCACCTCTTTTGCTGTTTCCTGTAGCGTTTTATTGAACTCTAGTATGGACATTTCTGCTTCATCTTGTAAGCCACTGAAGCGGTTCTTAAGTACTATTGAGAATTCGTTCCTTGTTTGCTGGTCTTTCAGTTTTCCTGTATCAAAATGTATTTTTCTGTGTTCTCCGATTTTGGCTTTCCTTAATTTTAGTTTTATTTTTGCTACCAGAAGGTTGTGATCACTTCCTACATCTGCTCCTTTCCTTGCTCGCACATCTTGTAGTGACCTTTATTAGTATATGATCGATTTGGTTTTCTGTGGTTTTATCTGGGGACCTCCAAGTCACTTTATGGATGTTTTTATGTTGGAAAATTGTCCCTCCGATGGTCATCATGTTTTCTTCACAGAAACTGCACAGTTTTTCTCCATTTTCATTTATTTCTCCGATTCCTTCTTTTCCCATGATTCTTCTTCTATCTTCATTTCCCTCACCTACTTTTGCATTGAAGTTGCCCAAGATGAGTAGCATATCATGCTTGGGTATTGTTTCTACTGTGGCTTGGAGGCTGTTGTAAAAATCTTCTTTTAATTCCTCTTCGGCTGCTTCTGTTGGTGCATAACAAACTATAATAGACAGCTTCGTGAATCTTGAGTTGAACCGTGCATATAATAATCTCTCATTTATTGGGGTCCATTTCAGCAATGCTCTTGATGCTTCTTTTGTTATAATCATTGCTACTCCTCCTTCATGAAGATCTTCTTTATCTGACCATATTATTGTATCTTCTGTGTGCTGTGTTATTAATTTCCTTCTGCCTTGTCCTGTCCATCTTGCTTCTTGTATTCCTAGTATGTCTAGTTTGTATCTGCGCATTTCCTTGATGGTTTGTGCTAGTTTTCCAGTCTGGTTAAGTGTTCTTTCATTCCAGCTGCCTATTTGCATCTTGTGTTTAGGTTCCAAGAGGTCTGCAGTTGGGCTGGGGACTTCCAGTGGCTGACTTTCATCCACAACCTTCGTGGGCTCAGTTTCCTGATACGCATTTCTCCTTCCACCTGCATTTGTTTTTTCCCTTGCTTCCGTTTCTGTAGCAGTCTGATAGTTTGTTTTTTACCAGATAGGATTGCTGGCCCTATGCTGAACCCTCCTTAGTCGCCTTTTACGATCATGCGTGGTAGGGTACAGTGGTCCTATTCTTTGCACATCCCGGGTACCACACGGGTGACAGAAAATTCTACAAAGATGGAAAGATTATTGCAGAGGAACGTATGAAACAACTGACTGTGAAAGCAGAAATCAACAGTGTGAATTATTGGAGGAGAAAGAACCCGAACCGACAATAGAAGACTTTTTATGGGCAATAAAGAATCCAAAAAATGGTAAATCACCAGAATGTGATGAGATAACAGCTGAATTTATTAAAGCAGGCAAAAAAAGGGTAACCTGAAATTATGTACAAACTACAGAACCATTGTCCTGATTAGTCATGCCAGTAAAATTCTGTTCAAAATCATAATAGGTAGACTTCATAAGAAAATTGAAGAAGTCAATATGGTCCAAGCTGGTTTTAGACAAGAAAGTGGATCAAGAGATCCTCAATATAAGATTAATAAATGGAGAAATGCAGAGAATTTAACGTGAATCTGTATTTATCTATTATAGACTACTCAAAGGCATTTGACTGTGTACAACACCAGAAACTTGGAAATAATGGAAAAAATGGGATTCTCAAAACATCTGATACAATTAATATCACTACTGTATCTAATTATGTCAAAAGCAGCAGCAAAGAGCCTTACAGAATGGGAACCAGTGAACATTTGTATATTAAGAGCACGATTCCACATAAGGCACAGAAGAATGACAATCACACTGCTATGCACCCACGAATGATGCAGATGATGAAGTAAAAGACAATTTCTATCACCAACTATAACAACTCATTAACAAAGTCCCTAAACGTGACATCTTAGTTGTCATGGGAGACTTCAACGCCAAGGTAGGAAAAGATAACACCGATGTCGAAAAAGTAATAAGGAAAGAAGGGATTGATATGGTAAATCAGAACGGAGAAAGATTAATCGAAATATGTCTAACAGAGGGCATGGTCATTGGAGGAACAGCATTTCCACACAAAGAAATACATAAAACAACATGGATATCTCCAGATGATAGAACCAGATATCAGACAGATCATTTTTGTATTAGAAAGCAACTCAGAACATCTCTGATAGATGTAAGAGCATATAGGAGTGCAGATGTCAACTGTGATCACAATCTATGTATAGGGAAAATAAGACTGAAAAGCCAACACAAGAAATCATTACTCAGAAAGATAAACAGTCAGAGTCTACAGGATGAAAGTACTAAGAGTAATTTTAATCTGGAACTTACCAAACAGTTCACTGTGTTCAGTGAGGTAGAGGAGACAGATATAGATGAGTTATATCTTTCTTACAGCACAGCCATAATCACAGCAGCAAAAACAAGCGCTGGACTGCAAATAACAGGTAGAAAAGCACATATATCAGATAACATATGAAAATCCATACATGAAAGACAAGCAGCCAAATTAGCCATGCCTAATGTAAAGATAGATCTTGGAATAGGTTCGGCAAAAGCAAACATACAAAGAACTAGACAATAAAGTAAAAAGTTCAGCTAGAAGGGATAAAAGAGAATACATGGACAATATGGCGAAAGAAGCAGAGAAGGCAGCAAAAACAGGAGACACCAAAACTCTATATAACATACAAAAGAGGCTAACAGGTACTATTACATTATTGCATTCAAAGAAAGACCAATCCTTAGCAAAACTAGCACACTATTAACATCAAGTAAAGATCAAAAGCAAAGATGGGCCGAACACTTCCAAGAAATATTTAATCGACCACATCCAAAAGACTTGATAGACCTTGAAACTTACTTACCATTCCCACAACTAAATGTAAACCTAGATGAAATCACATTGCATGAAATTGAAACAGCAGTGAATCTAATAGCTAACAACAAAGCTGCAGGTGAAAATGAAATAACAGTTAACAGTTGAAATGTTAAAAGCTGAGAAACACATAAATGCCTTTGAATGTAAATGCTACAGAAGAGTTCTTCAAATATCATGGACATAGAAAGGAACAAATATGTCTATACTCCAATAACTTAATATTGCAGAAGGTTGGCTAGTAAAGAAGATTAAACAGAGAAAACCTAAATATTTTGGACATATTAAACGACATGATAATCTAGAGAAGACCGTCTTGGAAGGGTACAAATTGAGAAAAAGAAAGAGGAAGACCAAGGCGAAGATGGCTGCAAGACATCATTGATGATTTGCAAATGGATGCATCAGCAGCAGGGCATCTTGCTTAAACCAAGAGGCCTACAGGAGTGCTGTTAGGTAGGCAAAGTTCTGCAAGGGACATGCAAATGAATGAATGAATGAAAAAAGGAGGCAGAGAAATGAAAATAACAACATGGTGGAATGACGAAGTTTTTTCATAGTACCACATGTTTCCTTTGCTGCTCGCATGAAGCTGGTTTTGAACAAGGCCCATTCCTCTTCTACTGATTTTGTTTCTGTTGGTAAGTTTATGAACAACTCTTATTTTCTTCTCATATTCTTCTTTCACATTCTCTTCCTTGAGCTTGCTTAGTTTTATTCTTTCACTTTTCTTCTTGGGAGCTCTGTTATGTTTTTTTCTGTGTGTTCTGATGGTTGCTACTACCACTTTGTGGTCTGTGCTTGAACTCAGGTTGGCTACTGCTCTTGCATCTATGACTGACCTTTTCATGTTGTTCCTTGCTAGTATGGCTGACCTTTTCTTGTTGTTCCTTGCTAGTATGACTGACCTTTTCATGTTCTTCCTTGCTAGTATGACTGACCTTTTCTTGTTGTTCCTTGCTAGTATGACTGACCTTTTCTTATTGTTCCTTGCTAGTATGACTGACCTTTTCATGTTGTTCCTTGCTAGTATGACTGACCTTTTCTTGTTCCTTGCTAGTATGACTGACCTTTTCTTGTTGTTCCTTGCTAGTATGACTGACTTTTTCTTGTTCCTTGCTAGTATGACTGACCTTTTCTTGTTGTTCCTTGCTAGTATGAAACCATATTGCCTTCTTCAGGTCAAATCATTCCATTTGTACCAGGTATATATTTGGAACTCTCTGTTTAAAGAACGTGTTTGTGATAAAAAGATCATGCTGGCTGCACAGTTCCAGGAGTCTGCTACAATTTTCATTTCTAACGCACTGCTGGTCACTGAAGGCACCCATGTTGACTGCTACATCAACTCTACTAGTTCCCAGTCTTGTACTGAAGTCCCCCATAATTATAACATTTTCCTCTTTACTTTTGTTGTTTAATGTCTCATGGAGGTTGTCAAAGAGCTCCTCACATTCTTCCTCCATGTCTGCTGCATTACAAGGAGCATATATCTGGACATAGGTTGTGGCCTCCTCATTTTCTTTTATTTGGACAGTTATAATTCTTTCTGATATATATTTCATTTTCAGGATTTTGCCAGCTGTGGTTGGTTATGTGATCATTCCAACAACCTGTTTTGCTCTTTCTTGCTCACACACTCCAGAGTATCTTCATCTAACATCCTTCCCATGCAGTTAAACGTCACATAGGGCTCGCATGATAGTTCGCCAAGTTTTCCTGTTTTTGGTGAGCTTTTCAACTTCATCAAGGGATTTTATGCCTACTAATTTGCTCTCTCTTAACAATGCCCTCTTTAGACATTCACGTGGTCAACCTTTCTTCAGCCTGTTGTGTTCCACTTGATAGCTTTGTTTGGGGATTCTCTGTTTCTTCTCATCACATGACAACATCTCATTTTTCTGATCACCCATGATACAGACTGATGTTCACTCATCTGACTTATCTCTGCGTTGTTCTTGAATTCGTTCCACTTTATACCGAGTATTTTCCTTAGACATTTGTTTTCAAAATAGTCTAATTTGTTGTCTGTTTCTTTAGTTGTTTTCCAGCTTTCGCATGCATAAATGAGGGTGGATATTACATGTGAATTGAATAATCTTAGCTTGATTTTTGTGCTTATAACTTTTGAATGCCATATGTTCTCAAGATTTTTGAAGTTCAGTGCAGCTTTTGCAATTCAAATTCTAACTTTCTTTTCTTGGTGTCACCATCCTGGTCTATGTAACTGCCAAGATATGCAAATTGGTGTACTTCTTCAAAAGAGTATAGGAATTCATAATTCTGATGTATTTGTTTGCAGTCTTTACCTCTGAGTTTGGTGTCTGCAACTCCTATGATCTTTATTTTTCTCCCTTTCATTCTCTCCACTAATTCCTCCTTTTGATTTTTTTGTGCCACATGTTGATAGTACAAAGTTTAAGAACCGCTTTTCTGTCTCTTTGAAGTTTAACCTTTCCGGGTTCTGTGTTTTCTTTGAGCAGTAAATAGATCTACCAGTCACTTGCTGGGCCAGTCGAGGTTTGAGGGCAGAATTTAACCCAGGGGAGACCATCTCCCAGAGGAGGACATAAATGTCAGCTTGAAGTTTTTATGTTATGTCATGATGTCACAGCACATGAATCAGGCTTGCTAGTTTTATGTTGTGTCATGATGTCACAGCACTTAAATCAAGCTTACTAGCTTTATGTTGTGTCATGATGTCACAGCACATGAATCAAGCTTGCTAGCTTTATGTTGTGTCATAATGTCACAGCACATGAATCAAGCTTGCTAGCTTTATGTTGTGTCATGATGCCACAGCACATGAATCAAGCTTGCTAGCTTTATGTTGTGTCATGATGTCACAGCACATGAATCAAGCTTGCTAGCTTTGTGCTCCATTTGATACTGTGTAAGTCAATTTGTATGTCTTACCAGAAACAACTGAGCAGATTGTTCCTTTTTTGTATGCTGAAAATATAGCATCTTTCTTTCATTGACCTCTTCTATAAAAGCTCTGTTATTTTGCCTGTATTTCAATCTTCATTAGATGCAACCCCTTCAGACTTGTAATGGTTAAGTTTTTGTATGTTTTTTTATGTACTACATTGTTTTGTGTTTCATATGTACCTTGTCAGTTCGTCAGAACCTTTTTCATTCTTTGATACAAAAACAAAGTGAAATTTTCAATTACAGGAAGCCTTATCTTCGCCTGGCCACTGTTTTAAAGCATTTGGTAAGTGTAACCTTCTGTGTGGATGTTTACAATATGTTCCATGTAACCTTCTGTGTGAATGTTTACAATATGTTCCATGCTGGTGGTTATTGTTTGATGTAAAAATATTGAGACTATATTGATGTTGTACATGTTTATTTTTTCTTTTTCTGCCATATTTGTGAAGCTATGACAGGTAGAGTGAAACAATCACATAATTTCTCTCACTATTTTCATCCTACTGTTTCCTGACATTTTGAGGGAAGAATCTGGGAAGGTAGGCAGATCAGTGACCTCTGTGATTGGTTAGATTTTGAGAGAAGGATCTGGGAAGGTGGGCAGATAAGTGACCTCTGTGATTGGTTAGATTTTGAGGGAAGAATCTGGGAAGGTAGGCAGGTCAGTGACCTCTGTGATTGATTAGATTTTGAGGGAAGAATCTGGGAAGGTAGGCAGGTCAGTGACCTCTGTGATTGGTTAGATTTTGAGGGAAGAATCTGGGAAGGTAGGCAGGTCAGTGGTCTCTGTGATTGGTTAGATTTTGAGGGAAGAATCTGGGAAGGTAGGCAGGTCAGTGACCTCTATGATTGGTTAGATTTTGAGGGAAGAATCTGGGAAGGTAGGCAGGTCAGTGGCCTCTGTGATTGGTTAGATTTTGAGGGAAGAATTTGGGAAGGTAGGCAGATCAGTGACCTCTGTGATTGGTTAGATTTTTTCAGCCACCTCTTTTCTACCCTGTAACACACAAATAGTTTGGGCATAAGGTATGTACAATTAAATAAACCAAGCAAATGTACACTAAGCCACTACAGCAAAGTTGTGGTAACTAAATGTTAAAACTACTTAAACATGGGAACAGCAATATTAATTAATGAGTAGACAGTTATGACTGGAGTATTATGAGTGTTCAGGTAAGACTTGGGATGTGTGATAGGTTGGTAATAAAGAGAGGGTGGGAAAAGCAGAAAGGAGAGAGACAGGGATACAATGGTAATCTAGCCAAAAAAAAGGGTGGGTGGAATAGATGAATGTGGTCAGGGTAGAGTGTTTGTGATTTGGTGCAGTGAGGGGATTCTGGAATATAAGTCACAGGTGAAAAAAAAGAGTAGAGCTTAGTAGAGAGGGAATGTGAAAGAGAATGTTAAGTGTAACTGAATTTTTAATTCAGACCATGTGGTTCCAGCATCTCATATTCCTGAATGTATCAGGTACCAGGCAGCTTCTGTCATCAGAGTGACATTGTTTAATGGCTGTTAGGAGAAAATTAGATTTATCTCTGTGCTTGGGGCTATTGAAATGATTAGAGGCTGGCTGAGAAGCAAGCTTGGGAGATGGTCACCTGACCTGTGATCAGTCTCTTTAAGTTATCCTACACTTTTTTTGCACACAGTGACATATATATCACATTGTGGGAGTTTCATTTGAATCCCTCATGGAGTGTGAGGACAATTTTAGGAAAAATAATCAATTTCATTTCTAAGACGTGAGGGCAGGTAACACAGTGAAGGAAAGGAATACAATGAGTGCAGGTAATACAGTGAAGGAAAGGAATACAATAAGTGCAGGTAACACAGTGAAGGAAAGAAATACAATGAGTGCAGGTAACACAGTGAGTGCAGGTAACACAGTGAGTGCAGGTAACACAGTGAGTGCAGGTAACACAGTGAGGGCAGGTAACACTGTGAGGGCAGTTACATTTTCTAATTTTGACAAAGGCAGGATTCTGCTTCAGGTGGTTGTGGATGAGAATGTCCTTCATATATGGTTTCTGTTTGTAGACTACTGGGGGAGGTCAGATGAGAGTGTCAGGGTGGAGATGGTGACAGAATGTTTTAACCATCTGGCCATGCAGACAGAAAGGAAGTGCTAATTTAATTGTGTCAGATGAAGTCACTGTTTTTTTTTTCTGAATGCCTTTTTACAGCCCACTTTCTGGATACAGTTGATGGTTTTCTGGAGGAGATTTTCTGGATAATGGCAATGAGAAAAAAAATTCGGATAATTTGTTGGTTAATGGCAATGAGAAAAAAAAATTCTGATAATTTGTTGGATAATGGCAATGAGAAAAAAAATTCTGATAATTTGTTGGTTAATGGCAATGAGAAAAAAAATTCTAATAATTTGTTGGTTAATGGCAATGAGAAAAAAAATTCTAATAATTTGTTGGTTAATGGCAATGAGAAAAAAAATTCTGATAATTTGTTGGATATTGGCAATGAGAAAAAAAATTCTGATAATTTGTTGGTTAATGGCAATGAGAAAAAAAATTCTGATAATTTGTTGGATAATGGCAATGAGAAAAAAAATTCTAATAATTTTCTGGATATTGGCAGTGAGAAAAAAAATTCTGATAATTTGTTGGATAATGGCAATGAGAAAAAAAATTCGAATAATTTTCTGGATAGTGGCATTGAGAAACAAAATTCTGATAATTTGTTGGATAATGACAATGAGAAAAAAAATTCTGATAATTTGTTGGATTGGTCCATGAAGTCTGAGGCATCCTGACATGGGCAGTGAAGATGGAGGAGCTGAGATTTCAGGATGAGAAGAGGTGTGGCTGTTGATATGTGTGGCTGTTGGTATGTGTGGCTGTTTATATGTGTGGCTGTTGATGTGTGGCTGTTGGTATGTGTGGCTGTTGATATGTGTGGCTGTTGATATGTGTGGCTGTTGGTATGTGTGGCTGTTGATATGTGTGGCTGTTGGTATATGTGGCTGTTGGTATGTGTGGCTGTTGGTATATGTGTGGCTGTTGGTATGTGTGGCTGTTGGTATGTGTGGCTGTTGGTATGTGTGGCTGTTGATATGTGTGGCTGTTGGTATATGTGGCTGTTGGTATGTGTGGCTGTTGATATGTGTGGCTGTTGGTATGTGTGGCTGTTGATATGTGTGGTTTTTGGTATGTGTGGCTGTTGGTATGTGTGGCTGTTGGTATGTGTGGCTGTTGATATGTGTGGTTTTTGGTATGTGTGGCTGTTGGTATGTGTGGCTGTTGATATGTGTGGCTGTTGATATGTGTGGCTGTTGATATGTGTGGCTGTTGATATGTGTGGCTGTTGGTATGTGTGGCTGTTGATATGTGTGGCTGATATGTGTGGCTGTTGGTATGTGTGGCTGTTGGTATGTGTGGCTGTTGGTGGGTTTCTAGAACACCCAGGTGACAGGACTGCTGATAGATACTTTGGCATCTGTAAAGTTGACAGACTTATCAGAAATTTCAAAGGTAAAATTGATGCTCATATTAAACAAGCTGGTGACTCCAGTGCTATCATCAGTGCACCTGTTATAGATTTCTGGGAGTCTGATAGTGTACATTTCCCATTATTGGGGTTGTAGAAAACTCATGAACAAGTTCATATGACTGGTACCCATTTTAGTTCCCATGGCAACACCACTGATTTGATCAAAATACTTGCCATTCCATTCAAAGTAATTTAGTGTGAGTACCAGCTGACTAAGCCTGGTGTTATTTTGGTGGTAGGGTGAGGGTCTTTATTAAGAAAGTAGCCAAGTACTAGGAGGCCCTCCATGTGGGAGATAGAGGTCTGGAGGAAGCAGACATCAGGAAGAAAGATCTGATAAATGTGATACTGAGTTTTCTATCCTGGAGTTGTATCAGGATAGAGGGGGGAGGCAGGGGCAGGGGTTGTTGGTTATTTGGGGTTCCTGGTTGCTTCCTTCATGTCTTCATGTTTATCTTGTTTCTACATTGGTCTCCATCATCTGAGAGTATCAGTTTTGTCTTGTTTCTACATTGGTCTCCATCATCTGAGAGTATCAGTTTTGTCTTGTTTCTATATTGGTCTCCATCATCTGAGAGTATCAGTTTTGTCGTGTTTCTACATTGGTCTTCATCATCTGAGAGTATCAGTTTGTCGTGTTTCTACATTGGTCTCCATCATCTGAGAGTATCAGTTTTGTCTTGTTTCTACATTGGTCTCCATCATCTGAGAGTATCAGTTTTGTCTTGTTTCTACATTGGTCTCCATCATCTGAGAGTATCAGTTTTGTCTTGTTTCTATATTGGTCTCCATCATCTGAGAGTATCAGTTTTGTCTTGTTTCTACATTGGTCTCCATCATCTGGGAGTATCAGTTTTGTCTTGTTTCTACATTGGTCTCCATCATCTGGGAGTATCAGTTTTGTCGTGTTTCTACATTGGTCTTCATCATCTGAGAGTATCAGTTTGTCGTGTTTCTACATTGGTCTCCATCATCTGAGAGTATCAGTTTTGTCTTGTTTCTACATTGGTCTCCATCATCTGAGAGTATCAGTTTTGTCTTGTTTCTACATTGGTCTCCATCATCTGAGAGTATCAGTTTTGTCTTGTTTCTATATTGGTCTCCATCATCTGAGAGTATCAGTTTTGTCTTGTTTCTACATTGGTCTCCATCATCTGGGAGTATCAGTTTTGTCTTGTTTCTACATTGGTCTCCATCATCTGGGAGTATCAGTTTTGTCTTGTTTCTACATTGGTCTCCATTATCTTAGTCTTATTAGTCCATGGCCCCAGTCTTACTTTACTACCAAGTCTTATTAGTCCAAGGCCCCAGTCTTACTTTACTACCAAGTCTTATTAGTCTAAGGCCCCATTCTTACTTTACTAGCAAGTCTTACTATCCTAGGGTCCCATTCTTACTTTACTAGCAAGTCTTACTAGCCACAGTCTTACTTTGCTAGAAAGTCTTACTATCCACAGTCTTACTTAACCAGCAAGTCTTACTATCCACAGTCTTACTTAACCAGCAAGTCTTACTATCCCCAGTCTTACTTTACTAGAAAGTCTTACTATCCACAGTCTTACTTAACCAGCAAGTCTTACTAGTCCGAGTCTTACTTTACTAGCAAGTATTACTAGCTACAGTCTTATTTTACTAGCAAGTATTACTAGCCCCAGTCTTACTTTACTAGCAAGTCTTTACTAGCCCCATTCTTACTTTACTAACAAGCCTTTATTAGCCTGAGTCTTAGCTTACTAGCAAGCCTTTATTATCCTCAGTCTTACTTTGCTAGCAATTCTTTGCTAGCCCCAATCTTATTTTACTAGCAAGTCTTTACTAGTCCCAGTCTTACTTTGCTAGCAATTCTTTATTAGCCCCAATCTTACTTTACTAGCAAGTCTTTACTAGTCACAGTCGTACTTTCCTAACAAGTCTTACTAGCCCCAATCTTACTAGCCTCAGTCTTCCTTTACCATCAAGTCTTACTACCCACAGTCTTACTAGCCACAGTCTTACTTTACTACCAACAGTCTTACTTTATTAGGAAGTCTTTACTAGCCTCAGTCTTACTTTACTAACAAGTCTTTACTAGCCCCAGTCTTACTTTACTAGGAAGTCTTTACTAGTCCCAGTCTTACTTTACTAGAAAGTCTTTACTAGCCTCCGTCTTACTTTACTAGGAAGTCTTTACTAGTCCCAGTCTTACTTTACTAGGAAGTCTTTACTAGCCTCCGTCTTACTTTACTAGGAAGTCTTTACTAGTCCCAGGCTTACTTTACTAGGAAGTCTTTACTAGCCTCCGTCTTACTTTACTAGGAAGTCTTTACTAGTCCCAGTCTTACTTTATTAGGAAGTCTTTACTAGTCCCAGTCTTACTTTATTAGGAAGTCTTTACTAGACTCAGTCTTACTTCATTAGGAAGTCTTTACTAGCCTCAGTCTTACTTTATTAGGAAGTCTTTACTAGACTCAGTCTTACTTTATTAGGAAGTCTTTACTAGCCTCAGTATTACTTTATTAGGAAGTCTTTACTAGACTCAGTCTTACTTTACAAGCAAGTCTTTATTAGCCTAAGTCTTATTTTATTAGCAGGTCTTACTACCCACAGTCTTACTTTACTAGGAAGTCTTTACTATCCTCCATCTTACTAGCCACGGTCTTACTAGCCTCAGTCTTACTAGCCACAGTCTTACTAGCCACAGTCTTACTAGCCACAGTCTTACTAGCCACAGTCTTACTAGCCACAGTCTTACTTTACTAGGAAGTCTTTACTAGCCTCCATCTTACTAGCCTCATCTTACTAGCCTCAGTCTTTCTAGCCACAGTCTTACTAGCCTGAGTCTTACTAAGCTCAGTCTTACTAGCCTCAGTCTTACTAGCCTGAGTCTTACTAGCCACATTTTCACTAGCCACAGTCTTACTAGCCTCAATCTTACTAGCCACAGTCTTACTAGCCTCATTCTTACTAGCCACACTCTTACTAGCCTCAGTCTTACTAGCCTCAGTCTTACTAGCCACAGTCTTACTAGCCTCAGTCTTACTCTCTCTCTCTCTCTCTCTCTCCGAACCTTAAGTGCCCAGGGCACATGGGGCTTCCGCAAGGGTTTTCCACAAATGCCTGTCCTTCGACATTTTTTCTGCTCTTGCCCAGGTGAGCCCTCTATTGCTCGACATCCTTTCTGCTGTTCTTCTCCATATCTCTTTTGGTCTACCCTTACTTCTGTTCCCCTGTGGTGTCCATCTTAGTGCTATTTTTGGTAGTGAGTTGTCAGTCATTCGGAGCACATGTCCCAACCATCGTCAGCGTCTTTCCTCAATAATTGTTGTCAGTGGTTTCATCTGCATTTCTGCTAATAAGATGTTATTTCTTATGATGTTTGGCCAAAATATTTTTCTAATTCTTCGTAAACATTTAGTCTGGAAAGAATTCAACTTGTTTTCTATGGTTTTGTTGATTTGGCATTCACTTCCATAGAGTAGTACACTTAGAACATTACTCTTAAATATCCTGATTTTCATATTTATGCTTAGGTTTTTTGATTTCCATATAGTCTGCAGCATTGCAAAAGCCTGGTTTGCTCTAGTAAGTCTGCTGTTGATGTCCTCTGTTATGTCTCCATTTTCTACTACTTTACTGCCAAGGTATACAAATTCGTTGACCTCCTCCACTAACTTGTTATCTACTCTGAGTACATTTCTGTTGTTCACATTTTGCTTCATTAACTTTGTCTTTCCTACGTTGATCTTTAGTCCTATGTTGTTTGCATTCTGAGTTAGCTTGTTTATTTTATCTTGCATATCTTTGTGACTGTTGATAATAGACAAATGTCGTCCGCAAAATCAAGGTCCTCCAGCACTGTGTCAAGGGTCCATTGTAATCCTCTGCATTTGTCTGATGTTGCCTCCCTCATTAACCAGTCTACTGCCAAGATAAATAATGTTGGTGATAGTACACATCCCTGTTTCACTCCTGTTTGTACCCTAAAGCTGCTGGAGGTATGTTCTCCACAGATAACTTTGCACTGAAAACCCTCGTATAGGGATTTGATTACATTAACTATTTTATGAGGGAGGCCATGCCATCTTAGGATTTTCCACAGTCTTACTATCCCCAGTCTTACTAGCCTCAGTCTTACTAGCCTCAGTCTTACTATCCCCAGTCTTACTATCCCCAGTCTTACTAGCCTCAGTCTTACTACCCAGAGTCTTACTAGCCTCTGTCTTACTAGCCTCTGTCTTACTAGCCTCAGTCTTACTAGCCTCAGTCTTACTATCCCCAGTCTTACTAGCCTCTGTCTTACTATCCCCAGTCTTACTAGCCTCAGTCTTACTACCCAGAGTCTTACTAGCCTCAGTCTTACTACCCAGAGTCTTACTAGCCTCTGTCTTACTACCCAGAGTCTTACTAGCCTCTGTCTTACTACCCAGAGTCTTACTACCCACAGTCTTACTACCCAAAGTCTTACTAGCCTCAGTCCTACTATCCTCAGTCTTACTATCCCCAGTCTTACTAGCCTCAGTCTTACTAGCCTCAGTCTTACTAGCCTCAGTCTTACTATCCCCAGTCTTACTATCCCTATTCTTACTAGCCTTAGTCTTACTAGCCTCAGTCTTACTAGCCTCAGTTTTGCTAGCCTCAGTCTTACTCTCTCTCTCTCTCCGAACCTTAAGTGCCCAGGGCACATGGGGCTTCCGCAAGGGTTTTCCACAAATGCCTGTCCTTCACCTTTTTTTCTGCTCTTGCCCAGGTGAGCCCTCTATTGCTCAACATCCTTTCTGTTGTTCTTCTCCATATCTCTTTTGGTCTACCCTTACTTCTGTTCCCCTGTGGTGTCCATCTTAGTGCTATTTTTGGTAGTGAGTTGTCAGTCATTCGGAGCACATGTCCCAACCATCGTCAGCGTCTTTCCTCAATAATTGTTGTCAGTGGTTTCATCTGCATTTCTGCTAATAAGATGTTATTTCTTATGATGTTTGGCCAAAATATTTTTCTAATTCTTCGTAAACATTTAGTCTGGAAAGAATTCAACTTGTTTTCTATGGTTTTGTTGATTTGGCATTCACTTCCATAGAGTAGTACACTTAGAACATTACTCTTAAATATTCTGATTTTCATATTTATGCTTAGGTTTTTTGATTTCCATATAGTCTGCAGCATTGCAAAAGCCTGGTTTGCTCTAGTAAGTCTGCTGTTGATGTCCTCTGTTATGTCTCCATTTTCTACTACTTTACTGCCAAGGTATACAAATTCGTTGACCTCCTCCACTAACTTGTTATCTACTCTGAGTACATTTCTGTTGTTCACATTTTGCTTCATTAACTTTGTCTTTCCTACGTTGATCTTTAGTCCTATGTTGTTTGCATTCTGAGTTAGCTTGTTTATTTTATCTTGCATATCTTTGTGACTGTTTGATAATAGACAAATGTCGTCCGCAAAATCAAGGTCCTCCAGCACTGTGTCAAGGGTCCATTGTAATCCTCTGCATTTGTCTGATGTTGCCTCCCTCATTAACCAGTCTACTGCCAAGATAAATAATGTTGGTGATAGTACACATCCCTGTTTCACTCCTGTTTGTACCCTAAAGCTGCTGGAGGTATGTTCTCCACAGATAACTTTGCACTGAAAACCCTCGTATAGGGATTTGATTACATTAACTATTTTATGAGGGAGGCCATGCCATCTTAGGATTTTCCACAGTGCATCTCTGTTGACACTGTCAAGGGCTTTCTCAAAATCTATGAATAATGCATATGTTGTGCTATGCCACTCATTTGCCTGTTCTAATATTTGTCTAAGTACAAATATGTGGTCTATGCATGATCTTCCTTTCCTAAATCCTGCCTACTCTTTCCGAAGTTTTTCCTCAAGTGTTGGTACAATTCTGTTGATGATTATTCTGCAAAATACTTTACTGGTGAGTGGCAGTAGGGTAATGCCTCTCCAGTTCCCGCAATCTCTGAGGTCACCCTTCTTTGGTAGTTTTACTATAAGCCCAGTTTTCCACTCATCTGGGGCTTTTTCTAGATCCCAAATTTGTTGTAATATCCGGCAAAGTTGTTTTGGTGTTTCTGTTTCTTCTGCTTTCAACATCTCAGCAATCACTTCATCTTCACCTGGTGCCCTGTCTGATTTTAGCTTCTTTATCGCCTCCTTTACTTCATTTATTGTTATTGGTCCTGTATTGATGTTTAGTTCCGTTTTTGCTTCAGATATGTCTATTGTTTGTGCTGCTTGTGTTCTGTTTAGTAGGGCGTTAAAGTGTTCCCTCCATCTTTCAATTTTTTTCTCTTTCTCCACTGACCAGTTGTCCATTTTGTGTTCTTACTGCACTTTCACATCTTGTGTTGAAGTTACCTGTCATCTGCTTTGTGATTTTATATATGGTTTTCATGTCATTTGTATATGCTGCTTTCTCTGCTGTTTCTGCTAAGTTGTCATAGTATTGACATTTATCTTGACGGCATGATTCCTTCACTTCTTTGTCTTTTGTGCATAATTACTTAAAACTTGTTCTTTAAGCCGTTGTGATTTGGTGTTCAGTAATTTTTTCTTGATTTCTTTTCTTTGCTCTATCTTTTCCCATGTGGTCTCGCTTATCCATTCCTCTTTTCTCCGTTTCTGATATCCCAGCACCTCTTTTGCTGTTTCCTGCAGTGTTTTATTGAACTGTAGTATGGACATTTCTGCTTCATCTTGTAGGACACTGAAGCGGTTCTTAAGTACTATTGAGAATTCATTTCTTGTTTGCTGGTCTTTCAGTTTTCTTGTATCAAAACGTATCTTTCTGTGTTCTCCGATTTTGGCTTTCCTTAATTTTAGTTTTATTTTTGCTACTAAAAGGTTGTGATCACTTCCTACATCTGCTCCTTTCCTTGCTCGCACATCTTGTAGTGACCATTTTCACTTGTTGTTTATTAGTATGTGATCGATTTGGTTTCTGTGGTTTTATCTGGTGACCTCCAAGTCACCTTATGGATGTTTTTGTGTTGGAAAATTGTCCCTCCGATGGTCATCATGTTTTCTTCACAGAAACTGCACAGTCTTTCTCCATTTTCATTTATTTCTCTGATTCCTTCTCTTCCCATGATTCTTCTTCTATCTTCATTTCCTTCATCTACTTTTGCACTGAAGTCGCCCAAGATGAGTAGCATATCATGCTTGGGTATTGTTTCTACTGTTGCTTGGAGGCTGTTGTAAAAAACTTTTAATTCCTCTTCAGCTGCTTCTGTTGGTGCATAACAAATTATAATAGACAGCTTCGTGAATCTTGAGTTGAACCGTGCATATAATAATCTCTCTTTTATTGGGGTCCATTTCAGCTTCTTTATCGCCTCCTTTACTTCATTTATTGTTATTGGTCCTGTATTGATGTTTAGTTCCGTTTTTGCTTCAGATATGTCTATTGTTTGTGCTGCTTGTGTTCTGTTTAGTAGGGCGTTAAAGTGTTCCCTCCATCTTTCAATTTTTTTCTCTTTCTCCACTGACCAGTTGTCCATTTTGTGTTCTTACTGCACTTTCACATCTTGTGTTGAAGTTACCTGTCATCTGCTTTGTGATTTTATATATGGTTTTCATGTCATTTGTATATGCTGCTTTCTCTGCTGTTTCTGCTAAGTTGTCATAGTATTGACATTTATCTTGACGGCATGATTCCTTCACTTCTTTGTCTTTTTGTGCATAATTACTTAAAACTTGTTCTTTAAGCCGTTGTGATTTGGTGTTCAGTAATTTTTTCTTGATTTCTTTTCTTTGCTCTATCTTTTCCCATGTGGTCTCGCTTATCCATTCCTCTTTTCTCCGTTTCTGATATCCCAGCACCTCTTTTGCTGTTTCCTGCAGTGTTTTATTGAACTGTAGTATGGACATTTCTGCTTCATCTTGTAGGACACTGAAGCGGTTCTTAAGTACTATTGAGAATTCATTTCTTGTTTGCTGGTCTTTCAGTTTTCTTGTATCAAAACGTATCTTTCTGTGTTCTCCGATTTTGGCTTTCCTTAATTTTAGTTTTATTTTTGCTACTAAAAGGTTGTGATCACTTCCTACATCTGCTCCTTTCCTTGCTCGCACATCTTGTAGTGACCATTTTCACTTGTTGTTTATTAGTATGTGATCGATTTGGTTTCTGTGGTTTTATCTGGGGACCTCCAAGTCACCTTATGGATGTTTTTATGTTGGAAAATTGTCCCTCCGATGGTCATCATGTTTTCTTCACAGAAACTGCACAGTCTTTCTCCATTTTCATTTATTTCTCTGATTCCTTCTCTTCCCATGATTCTTCTTCTATCTTCATTTCCTTCATCTACTTTTGCACTGAAGTCGCCCAAGATGATCTTTAGTCCTATGTTGTTTGCATTCTGAGTTAGTTTGTTTATTTTATCTTGCATATCTTTGTGACTGTTTGATAATAGACAAATGTCGTCCGCAAAATCAAGGTCCTCCAGCACTGTGTCAAGGGTCCATTGTAATCCTCTGCATTTGTCTGATGTTGCCTCCCTCATTAACCAGTCTACTGCCAAGATAAATAACGTTGGTGATAGTACACATCCCTGTTTCACTCCTGTTTGTACCCTAAAGCTGCTGGAGGTATGTTCTCCACAGATCACTTTGCACTGAAAACCCTCGTATAGGGATTTGATTACATTAACTATTTTATGAGGGAGGCCATGCCATCTTAGGATTTTCCACAGTGCATCTCTGTTGACACTGTCAAGGGCTTTCTCAAAATCTATGAATAATGCATATGTTGTGCTATGCCACTCATTTGCCTGTTCTAATATTTGTCTAAGTACAAATATGTGGTCTATGCATGATCTTCCTTTCCTAAATCCTGCCTACTCTTTCCGAAGTTTTTCCTCAAGTGTTGGTACAATTCTGTTGATGATTATTCTGCAAAATACTTTACTGGTAAGTGGCAGTAGGGTAATGCCTCTCCAGTTCCCGCAATCTCTGAGGTCACCCTTCTTTGGTAGTTTTACTATAAGCCCAGTTTTCCACTCATCTGGGGCTTTTTCTAGATCCCAAATTTGTTGTAATATCCGGCAAAGTTGTTTTGGTGTTTCTGTTTCTTCTGCTTTCAACATCTCAGCAATCACTTCATCTTCACCTGGTGCCCTGTCTGATTTTAGCTTCTTTATCGCCTCCTTTACTTCATTTATTGTTATTGGTCCTGTATTGATGTTTAGTTCCGTTTTTGCTTCAGGTATGTCTATTGTTTGTGCTGCTTGTGTTCTGTTTAGTAGGGCGTTAAAGTGTTCCCTCCATCTTTCAATTTTTTTCTCTTTCTCCACTGACCAGTTGTCCATTTTGTGTTCTTACTGCACTTTCACATCTTGTGTTGAAGTTACCTGTCATCTGCTTTGTGATTTTATATATGGTTTTCATGTCATTTGTATATGCTGCTTTCTCTGCTGTTTCTGCTAAGTTGTCATAGTATTGACATTTATCTTGACGGCATGATTCCTTCACTTCTTTGTCTTTTTGTGCATAATTACTTAAAACTTGTTCTTTAAGCCGTTGTGATTTGGTGTTCAGTAATTTTTTCTTGATTTCTTTTCTTTGCTCTATCTTTTCCCATGTGGTCTCGCTTATCCATTCCTCTTTTCTCCGTTTCTGATATCCCAGCACCTCTTTTGCTGTTTCCTGCAGTGTTTTATTGAACTGTAGTATGGACATTTCTGCTTCATCTTGTAGGACACTGAAGCGGTTCTTAAGTACTATTGAGAATTCATTTCTTGTTTGCTGGTCTTACTAACCCCAGTCTTACTAGCCTCAGTCTTACTAGCCACAGTCTTACTAGCCACAGTCTTACTAGCCTCAGTCTTACTAGCCTCAGTCTTACTAGCCTCAGTCTTACTAGCCACAGTCTTACTAACCACAGTCTTACTAACCACAGTCTTACTAGCCACAGTCTTACTAGCCACAGTCTTACTAACCTCAGTCTTACTAGCCACAGTCTTACTAACCACAGTCTTACTAGCCTCAGTCTTACTAGCCACAGTCTTACTAGCCACAGTCTTACTAACCAGTTTTACTAATCCCAGTCCTACTGTACTAACAAGCCGTTGTCTATATTAGTTGTATCTGTGTGCTGACAATGAAATTCACATTTTGTTTTTCAGGGATGTGTACAAATGTCATCGCTAGCAGAGGAAGAAATTCTTTTCCATACAAGAAATAGTCTGGCTGTGATAACATTAAACAGACCCAAAGCTTTGAATGCTCTTAATATCTCCATGGTGCGCAAGATGTACTCACAGATGTTGGTATGTAGTCTCTGTGACATACATTTGTTTCTTATTTTTTTCTCTGATTTGATATTTTATGTGCAGTCAATATATAATTAGTATTACACTTTATAGTTTTACTTTGTGATCTACTTTATATGTGATCAGTACTTTACAACAGCTAAAACAAGTGCTGGACTGCAAACAACAAATAGAAAAGCATGGATATCAGATAACACATGGAAATCCATACATGAAAGATTACTCATGTTGAATGTAAAAACAGATTTTGAAAGAGATTTGGCAAAAGCAACATATAAAGAACTAGACAATAAAGTAAAAAGCTCAGCTAGAAGGGATAAAAGAAAATACTTGGACAATATGGCAAAAGAAGCAGAGAAGGCAGCAAAAACAGGAGACAGCAAAACTCTATATAACATACAAAAGAGGCTAACAGGTACTATTGTATTCAGAGAAAGACCAATCCTTAGCAAAACTGGTACACTATTAACATCAAGTAAAGACCAAAAGCAAAGAAATACTTAATCGACCACATCCAAAAGAACTGATATACCTTGGAACTGATTTACCATTCCCACAACTAAATGTCAACCTAGATGAAATTACATTTCTTGAAATTGAAACAGCAGTGAATGTGATGGCTAACAACAAAGCTGTAGGTGAAGATGAAATAACAGCTGAAATGTTAAAAGCTATTAATATAGACAACATGAAACAACTACAGAGAATGTTCAATAAAGTTTGAAACGAAGAAAAAGTCCCTTCTAAATGGAAAAAAAGGAATCATTGTTAAAATACCGAAAAAAGGCAACCTTAGCTATTGCAACAACTGGAGAGGAGTAACCTTACTATCAGTTGTGTCAAAAGTATTTTGCAAAGTTATTCTGAATAGAATTCAAGATATTAGTGGATGCTGCAATGAGAGAAGAACAAGCAGGATTTTGAAAAGGGAGAAGCTGTCTCAACCATATCTTTATTCTAAAGAATGATACTTGAAGAACATATTGAAAAGCAAAAACTGTTAATCCTGAACTTCATAGTCTTTAAAAAGGCATTTGATAGCATACACAGAGAATAATTATGGAGGATTTTAAGAATATATAGAATACCATTTAAGACTGTCAACATCATTAGTGACCTCTACAATGGATATGTTTGTGCTGTCAATACAGAAGAAGGAATGAGCGAATGGTTCCAGATTAAAACATGCATGAAACAAGGATGTATATTATCTCCCTTCCTCTTGGAATTGCCATAGACTTCATAATAAAAAAAATGTTGCACAGGTAAAATGGGCATTGATTGGGTACATGAGACCCAACTGGAAGATCTTGATTTTGTGGATGACATAACTCTTATCAGCAACAATATGAAGTCAATGCAAGTAAAAACAGATTCTGTCTTCAGTGGCTAGTAAAATAGGACTTGAAATTAAGAAGGATAAAACAAAAATAATGAAGGTTCTCATTAACAACGAAGGACAAATATATGTAGAAGGAACATCTGTTGAAGAAGTAAACTATTTTGCATATCTCAGCAGCTATATAGACCACAATGGTGACACCAGAAAAGAAGTTAGAATTCGAATTGCAAAAGCAGCACTGACATTCAAGAATCTTGAGAACATATGGCATTCAAAAGTTATCACCACAAAAACCAAGTTAAGACTATTCAATTCAAATTTAATAGCCACCCTCATTTATGCATGTGAAAGCTGGAAAACAACTAAAGAAATAGACAAGAAATTAGACTCTTTTGAAAACAAATGCCTAAGGAAAATACTTGGTATAAAGTGGAATGAATTCAAGAACAATGCAGAGATCAGACAGATGAGCAAACAACAACCTGTCTCATGGTTGATCAGAAAAAAATGATAGACATATGTTGGTCATGTGATGAGAAGAAACAATCAGAGAATCCCCAAACAAGCTATCAAATGGAACACAACAGGCCGAAGAAAAAGAGGCAGACCATGTGAAACTGTAAAGAGGACATTGTTAAGAGAAACCAATTCAGATGAGATTGAAAAACTCGCCGAAGACAGGACATCTCGGAGAACTACCATCTGATGTTTAACAACACGGGAAGGATGTAAGATGTAAATGCTTCATATGTGGTCAATATGTGGCCAGTATGAGACTTATTTGTTTCACTTGCTTATTGAACTACTTCCTATGTGATGAGTGCATGGTCCCACATTACACTTATTTTTGTCAGTTTCTGAGTAGACATAGGTTGCAGCAATACTGCATCATTTCAGACCTCATCTAGCCTTTTCTTGCTAGAAAAAGCAGTTAGTGTCATTAACATTGGTGTAAATTAAAGATTAATCCCACCTATTCTGTTAAAAGCTGGGGATAGCAAGGCAGTGCCAAGTAAGGTGACGGAGCATAGTTTTGATGACTAGCCCTGGAGATAAGCAGGAAGAGAGTTTTCTTGTGAGAGAAGGGTTCCAGATTAAAACAGGCATGAAACAAGGATGTATATTATCTCCCTTCCTCTTGGAATTGCCATAGACTTCATAATAAAAAAAATGTTGCACAGGTAAAATGGGCATTGATTGGGTACATGAGACCCAACTGGAAGATCTTGATTTTGTGGATGACATAACTCTTATCAGCAACATGAAGTCATTGCAAGTAAAAACAGATTCCCTGTCTTCAGTGGCTAGTAAAATAGGACTTGAAATTAAGAAGGATAAAACAAAAATAATGAAGGTTCTCATTAACAACGAAGGACAAATATATGTAGAAGGAACATCTGTTGAAGAAGTAAACTATTTTGCATATCTCAGCAGCTATATAGACCACAATGGTGACACCAGAAAAGAAGTTAGAATTCGAATTGCAAAAGCAGCACTGACATTCAAGAATCTTGAGAACATATGGCATTCAAAAGTTATCACCACAAAAACCAAGTTAAGACTATTCAATTCAAATTTAATAGCCACCCTCATTTATGCATGTGAAAGCTGGAAAACAACTAAAGAAATAGACAAGAAATTAGACTCTTTTGAAAACAAATGCCTAAGGAAAATACTTGGTATAAAGTGGAATGAATTCAAGAACAATGCAGAGATCAGACAGATGAGCAAACAACAACCTGTCTCATGGTTGATCAGAAAAAAATGATAGACATATGTTGGTCATGTGATGAGAAGAAACAATCAGAGAATCCCCAAACAAGCTATCAAATGGAACACAACAGGCCGAAGAGAAACCAATTCAGATGAGATTGAAAAACTCGCTGAAGACAGGACATCTCGGAGAACTACCATCTGATGTTTAACAACACGGAAAGGATGTAAGATGTAAATGCTTCATATGTGGTCAGTATGTGGCCAGTATGAGACTTATTTGTTTCACTTGCTTATTGAACTACTTCCTATGTGATGAGTGCATGATCCCACATTACATTTATTTTTGTCAGTTTCTGAGTAGACATAGGTTGCATCAATACTGCATCATTTCAGACCTCATCTAGCCTTTTCTTGCTAGAAAAAGCAGTTGGTGTCATTAACATTGGTGTAAATTAAAGATTAATCCCACCTATTCTGTTAAAAGCTGGGGATAGCAAGGCAGTGCCAAGTAAGGTGAGGGAGCATAGTTTTGATGACTAGCCCTGGAGATAAGCAGGAAGAGAGTTTTCTTGTGAGAGGAGACAGTGACAGGCTCAAACCATGGCCTCCAGTACAATGAGCAAACATCAGTCCATGAGATGTTCAAAACATTGCTCATTCTCTTCATGTCTGTATTTTCTGTCATGTTTAAAGTGCTTTGTTTACTCTTTGTCAGTGCTTTATCTATTGTTTGTAACTACTTTGTCTAATGTTTGTCAGTGCTTTATCTATTGCTTGTAAGTGCTTTGTCTACTGTTTGTCAGTGCTTTATCTATTGTTTGTAACTGCTTTGTCTAATGTTTGTCAGTGCTTTATCTATTGCTTGTAAATGCTTTGTCTACTGTTTGTAAGTGCTTTATCTACTGTTTATCATTGCTGTGTATATTGCTTGTAATTGCTTTGTCTACTCTTTGTAAGTGCTTTATCTATTGCTTGTAAATGCTTTGTCTACTGTTTGTAAGTGCTTTGTCTACTGTTTGTAAGTGCTTTATCTGTTGTTTGTAACTGCTTTGTCTAATGTTTGTCAGTGCTTTATCTATTGCTTGTAAGTGCTTTGTCTCCTGTTTGTTAGTGCTTTGTCTATTGCTCATAAGTGCTTTGTATATTGCTTGTAAGTGCTTTGTCTACTGTTTGTCAGTGCTGTGTATATTGCTTGTCAGTGCATTGTAGTGCTTTCTCTTCTGCTTTTAATTGGTTTGTCTACTTCTTGTTGGGCTTTGTCATCTGTTTGTCAGGGCTTTGTCTAATATTTGTCAGTGCTTTGTAGTGCTTTGTCTACTGCTTGTCAGTGCTTTGTAGTGCTTTGTCTTCTGCTTGTCAGTGCTTTGTAGTGCTTTGTCTACTACTTGTCAATGCAAGTAAAAACAGATTCTGTCTTCAGTGGCTAGTAAAATAGGACTTGAAATTAAGAAGGATAAAACAAAAATAATGAAGGTTCTCATTAACAACGAAGGACAAATATATGTAGAAGGAACATCTGTTGAAGAAGTAAACTATTTTGCATATCTCAGCAGCTATATAGACCACAATGGTGACACCAGAAAAGAAGTTAGAATTCGAATTGCAAAAGCAGCACTGACATTCAAGAATCTTGAGAACATATGGCATTCAAAAGTTATCACCACAAAAACCAAGTTAAGACTATTCAATTCAAATTTAATAGCCACCCTCATTTATGCATGTGAAAGCTGGAAAACAACTAAAGAAATAGACAAGAAATTAGACTCTTTTGAAAACAAATGCCTAAGGAAAATACTTGGTATAAAGTGGAATGAATTCAAGAACAATGCAGAGATCAGACAGATGAGCAAACAACAACCTGTCTCATGGTTGATCAGAAAAAAATGATAGACATATGTTGGTCATGTGATGAGAAGAAACAATCAGAGAATCCCCAAACAAGCTATCAAATGGAACACAACAGGCCGAAGAAAAAGAGGCAGACCATGTGAAACTGTAAAGAGGACATTGTTAAGAGAAACCAATTCAGATGAGATTGAAAAACTCGCCGAAGACAGGACATCTCGGAGAACTACCATCTGATGTTTAACAACACGGAAAGGATGTAAGATGTAAATGCTTCATATGTGGTCAGTATGTGGCCAGTATGAGACTTATTTGTTTCACTTGCTTATTGAACTACTTCCTATGTGATGAGTGCATGATCCCACATTACATTTATTTTTGTCAGTTTCTGAGTAGACATAGGTTGCATCAATACTGCATCATTTCAGACCTCATCTAGCCTTTTCTTGCTAGAAAAAGCAGTTAGTGTCATTAACATTGGTGTAAATTAAAGATTAATCCCACCTATTCTGTTAAAAGCTGGGGATAGCAAGGCAGTGCCAAGTAAGGTGACGGAGCATAGTTTTGATGACTAGCCCTGGAGATAAGCAGGAAGAGAGTTTTCTTGTGAGAGAAGGAGTCAGTGACTGGCTCAAACCATGGCCTCCAGTACAATGAGCAAACATCAGTCCATGAGATGTTCAAAACATTGCTCATTCTCTTCATGTCTGTATTTTCTGTCATGTTTAAAGTGCTTTGTTTACTCTTTGTAAGTGCTTTATCTATTGTTTGTAACTACTTTGTCTAATGTTTGTCAGTGCTGTGTATATTGCTTGTAAGTGCTTTGTCTACTGTTTGTCAGTGCTTTATCTATTGTTTGTAACTGCTTTGTCTAATGTTTGTCAGTGCTTTATCTATTGCTTGTAAATGCTTTGTCTACTGTTTGTAAGTGCTTTATCTACTGTTTATCATTGCTGTGTATATTGCTTGTAATTGCTTTGTCTACTCTTTGTAAGTGCTTTATCTATTGCTTGTAAATGCTTTGTCTACTGTTTGTAAGTGCTTTGTCTACTGTTTGTAAGTGCTTTATCTGTTGTTTGTAACTGCTTTGTCTAATGTTTGTCAGTGCTTTATCTATTGCTTGTAAGTGCTTTGTCTCCTGTTTGTTAGTGCTTTGTCTATTGCTCATAAGTGCTTTGTATATTGCTTGTAAGTGCTTTGTCTACTGTTTGTCAGTGCTGTGTATATTGCTTGTCAGTGCATTGTAGTGCTTTCTCTTCTGCTTTTAATTGGTTTGTCTACTTCTTGTTGGGCTTTGTCATCTGTTTGTCAGGGCTTTGTCTAATATTTGTCAGTGCTTTGTAGTGCTTTGTCTACTGCTTGTCAGTGCTTTGTAGTGCTTTGTCTTCTGCTTGTCAGTGCTTTGTAGTGCTTTGTCTACTACTTGTCAGGGCTGTGTCTACTGCTTGTCAGTGCTTTGTCTATTGCTTGTCAGTGATTTGTAGTGGTCTGTCTACTGCTTGTCAGTGCTTTGTAGTGCTTTGTCTATTGCTTGTCAGTGCTTTGTAGTGCTTTGTCTATTGCTTGTCAGTGCTTTGTAGTGCTTTGTCTACTGCTTGTCAGGGCTTTGTCTACCACTTGTTAGTGCTTTGTCTACTTCTTGTAAGTGCTTTGTCTACTGATTGTCAGGGATTTGTCTATTGTTTGTCAGGGATATGTCTATTGTTTGTCAGAGCTTTGTCCACTGTTTGTCAGGGCTGTTTATATACACTTTGCTCTGTCAATTTGTTCTATAACCTACTGTTTGTCAGGGCTGATTATATACACTTTGCTCTGTCAATTTGTTCTATAACCTACTGTTTGTCAGGGCTGATTATATACACTTTGCTCTGTCAGTTTGTTCTATAACCCACTGTTTGTCAGGGCTGATTATATACACTTTGCTCTATCAATTTGTTCTATAACCTACTGTCCTTTTTTTATTATATATACAGAGTGAGATGTAGAAAGAGAAAGGTAGTGTTGAAGTCATGAAAAAGACAGAAAGAACAAAAGGAACTGTGCTACTGTGTGCCAGTATTTTCTGGCTGGTCACCCTTCCTTCTCACAATAAACACAGGCAGATGTATCCTGATTTTAAGAAAGTATATTTTCTGATATGTGTTGTTCACATGATGTGCTCAGTCTGTTGTTCACATGATGTGTTCAGTTTGTTGTTCATATGATGTGTTCAGTCTGTTGTTCATGTTTCTTGACTAATATTGTTTGTCTCATTTCCTTGTCTAATACTGTTTGTCACATTTCCTTGTCTAGTACTGTTGTTTATATTTCCTTGTCTAATACTGTTTGTCACATATACTAGTCTAATACTATTTGTCACATATCCTTGTCTAATACTGTTTGTCTCATTTCCTTGTCTAATACTGTTTGTCATATTTCCTTGTCTAATACTGCTTGTCACATTTCCTTGTCTAGTACTGTTGTTTAAATTTCCTTCTCTAATACTGTTGTTCACATGATACATTCAGTCTGTTGTTCACATTTCCTTGTCTAGTACTGTTGTTTACATTTCCTTATCTAATACTGTTGTTTACATTTCCTTGTCTAGTACTGTTGTTTATGTTTCCATGTCTAATACTGTTGTTTACATTTCCTTGTCTAGTACTGTTGTTTATATTTCCTTGTCTAATACTGCTTGTCAGGGCTGATTATACACTTTGCTCTATCAATTTGTTCTATAACCTACTGTTTGTCAGGGCTGATTATATACACTTTGCTCTATCAATTTGTTCTATAACCTACTGTTTGTCAGGGCTGATTATATACACTTTGCTCTATCAATTTGTTCTATAACCTACTGTTTGTCAGGGCTGATTATATACACTTTGCTCTATCAATTTGTTCTATAACCTACTCTCTTTTTTTTATTATATATACAGAGTGAGATGTAGAAAGAAAAGGTAGTGTTGAAGTCATGAAAAAGACAGAAAGAACAAAAGGAACTGTGCTACTGTGTGCCAGTATTTTCTGGCTGGTCACCCTTCCTTCTCACAATAAACACAGGCAGATGTATCCTGATTTTAAGAAAGTATATTTTCTGATATGTGTTGTTCACATGATGTGCTCAGTCTGTTGTTCACATGATGTGCTCAGTCTGTTGTTCACATGATGTGTTCAGTCTGTTGTTCATGTTTCTTGACTAATATTGTTTGTCTCATTTCCTTGTCTAATACTGTTTGTCACATTTCCTTGTCTAGTACTGTTGTTTATATTTCCTTGTCTAATACTGTTTGTCACATATACTAGTCTAATACTATTTGTCACATATCCTTGTCTAATACTGTTTGTCTCATTTCCTTGTCTAATACTGTTTGTCATATTTCCTTGTCTAATACTGCTTGTCACATTTCCTTGTCTAGTACTGTTGTTTAAATTTCCTTCTCTAATACTGTTGTTCACATGATACATTCAGTCTGTTGTTCACATTTCCTTGTCTAGTACTGTTGTTTACATTTCCTTATCTAATACTGTTGTTTACATTTCCTTGTCTAGTACTGTTGTTTATGTTTCCATGTCTAATACTGTTGTTTACATTTCCTTGTCTAGTACTGTTGTTTATATTTCCTTGTCTAATACTGCTTGTCATATTTCCTTGTCTAGTACTGTTGTTTATATTTCTTTGTCTAATACTGTTGTTCACATTTCCTTGTCTAATACTGTTGTTTACATTTCCTTGTCTAATACTGTTGTTTACATTTCCTTATCTAATACTGTTGTTTACATTTCCTTGTCTAACACTGTTGCTCACATTCTTATACTTCCAGAGCTGGGAGTCTGACCTAGATATTGGGATAGTTCTTATTAAAGGTGCTGGGGGAAAGGCATTCTGTGCAGGGGGAGACATCAGAGGTCAATGCCTGTACAAGATCTGGGAGTTGTCATATATTTTGAGAATGTGTGAGTGGGTAAAGGGGGAGATATCAGAGGTCAGTGACTGTACAAGATCTGGGAGTTGTCATAGATTTTAGGAATGTGTGAGTGGGTAAACTGAGAAGTTGAGTGAAGTACTGACTGTGTAAATGTGTGCTTTTGAGATGTACATGAATGATTGAGTAGACATGTGATTGTGAGGTGTGAGTGAAAGACTGTGATTAGATATGATGATCTTGAAAAGTTTGGGAAATGACTGAATGAACATGAGATTATGAGGGAAATATTGTCTGGGAAAGAGTATGAGTGGAAGCTGTAAATGTGTGAGTACAACAGTGCTAGGAGTATGAGTGGAAGCTGTAAATGTGTGAGTACAACAGTGCTAGGAGTATGAGTGGAAGCTGTAAATGTGTGAGTACAACAGTGCTAGGAGTATGAGCGGAAGCTGTAAATGTGTGAGTACAACAGTGCTAGGAGTATGAGCGGAAGCTGTAAATGTGTGAGTACAACAGTGCTAGGAGTATGAGCGGAAGCTGTAAATGTTTGAGTACAACAGTGCTAGGAGTATGAGCGGAAGCTGTAAATGTTTGAGTACAACAGTGCTAGGAGTATGAGCGGAAGCTGTAAATGTGTGAGTACAACAGTGCTAGGAGTATGAGCGGAAGCTGTAAATGTTTGAGTACAACAGTGCTAGGAGTATGAGCGGAAGCTGTAAATGTGTGAGTACAACAGTGCTAGGAGTATGAGCGGAAGCTGTAAATGTGTGAGTACAACAGTGCTAGGAGTATGAGCGGAAGCTGTAAATGTTTGAGTACAACAGTGCTGATTATATACACTTTGCTCTATCAATTTGTTCTATAACCTACTGTTTGTCAGGGCTGATTATATACACTTTGCTCTATCAATTTGTTCTATAACCTACTGTTTGTCAGGGCTGATTATATACACTTTGCTCTATCAATTTGTTCTATAACCTACTGTTTGTCAGGGCTGATTATATACACTTTGCTCTATCAATTTGTTCTATAACCTACTGTTTGTCAGGGCTGATTATATACACTTTGCTCTATCAATTTGTTCTATAACCTACTGTTTGTCAGGGCTGATTATATACACTTTGCTCTATCAATTTGTTCTATAACCTACTGTTTGTCAGGGCTGATTATATACACTTTGCTCTATCAATTTGTTCTATAACCTACTCTCTTTTTTTTATATATATACAGAGTGAGATGTAGAAAGAAAAGGTAGTGTTGAAGTCATGAAAAAGACAGAAAGAACAAAAGGAACTGTGCTACTGTGTGCCAGTATTTTCTGGCTGGTCACCCTTCCTTCTCACAATAACACAGGCAGATGTATCCTGATTTTAAGAAAGTATATTTTCTGATATGTGTTGTTCACATGATGTGCTCAGTCTGTTGTTCACATGATGTGCTCAGTCTGTTGTTCACATGATGTGTTCAGTCTGTTGTTCATGTTTCTTGACTAATATTGTTTGTCTCATTTCCTTGTCTAATACTGTTTGTCACATTTCCTTGTCTAATACTGTTTGTCAAATTTCTTTGTCTAATACTGTTTGTCAAATTTCTTTGTCTAATAATATTTGTCACATATCCTTGTCTAATACTGTTTGTCTCATTTCCTTGTCTAATACTGTTTGTCATATTTCCTTGTCTAATACTGCTTGTCACATTTCCTTGTCTAGTACTGTTGTTTAAATTTCCTTCTCTAATACTGTTGTTCACATGATACATTCAGTCTGTTGTTCACATTTCCTTGTCTAGTACTGTTGTTTACATTTCCTTATCTAATACTGTTGTTTACATTTCCTTGTCTAGTACTGTTGTTTATGTTTCCATGTCTAATACTGTTGTTTACATTTCCTTGTCTAGTACTGTTGTTTATATTTCCTTGTCTAATACTGTTGTTCACATTTCCTTGTCTAGTACTGTTGTTTATATTTCTTTGTCTAATACTGTTGTTCACATTTCCTTGTCTAATACTGTTGTTTACATTTCCTTGTCTAATACTGTTGTTTACATTTCCTTATCTAATACTGTTGTTTACATTTCCTTGTCTAACACTGTTGCTCACATTCTTATACTTCCAGAGCTGGGAGTCTGACCTAGATATTGGGATAGTTCTTATTAAAGGTGCTGGGGGAAAGGCATTCTGTGCAGGGGGAGACATCAGAGGTCAATGCCTGTACAAGATCTGGGAGTTGTCATATATTTTGAGAATGTGTGAGTGGGTAAAGGGGGAGATATCAGAGGTCAGTGACTGTACAAGATCTGGGAGTTGTCATAGATTTTAGGAATGTGTGAGTGGGTAAACTGAGAAGTTGAGTGAAGTACTGACTGTGTAAATGTGTGCTTTTGAGATGTACATGAATGATTGAGTAGACATGTGATTGTGAGGTGTGAGTGAAAGACTGTGATTAGATATGATGATCTTGAAAAGTTTGGGAAATGACTGAATGAACATGAGATTATGAGGGAAATATTGTCTGGGAAAGAGTATGAGTGGAAGCTGTAAATGTGTGAGTACAACAGTGCTAGGAGTATGAGTGGAAGCTGTAAATGTTTGAGTACAACAGTGCTAGGAGTAGTCTGTTTACACAGTCATGGTGTAAATAGTGAGTGAAAAATTTATAGCATGACAAATTATGTCAGTGAAAGAGAAAGAGAGAGAGAGAGAGAAGAGACTGTGTAAAACAAGTGTTGTGATAATGCTGATGATGAAAGAAGTAATAATAGTGATATTTTGTTACCTGTAATGATAGTTGTGATAATGCTGATGGCGTGTCGTGCAAGATGGCGGACTTTTTTTTTTAACGCTCTCACCGGCATGCAAAAATCAACGGAATTCCGCTTGATCTGTCACACATTATGTACCGGGAGTTGGGCATAAGGCTAACAACCTTATCCTGGGACCTATCTAGAGGCGACTCCAGATGGGAAAAAAAAGATATCGTTAAGGAAACTCGCAGAGAAACCAACCGAGCATCAGGGATGCCAACTCCGAGGAGTTCATTCGTCGGCCCCAAACATGTGACAAAGATCGGATTCTGGAATGTGAGAACGATGGCAGCACCAACAAAAACTACTCAGGTCATCAAAGAAATGGAGAGATACCATCTAGACATACTGGGCATCAGCGAAATGCGATGGTCAGATGCAGGTAAAAGATCTGCGGAAAACCATAATAATACATTCAGGCAGAAATGACGGTAAATTTCGAGGTGGGGTGGGTATTATTATGTCATACGTAGCAGCAAAGAGCCTTATAGAATGGGAACCAGTGATCAGTCGTATAATAAGAGCACGATACAACCTAAGACAGGGAAGAGTGACACTAATACAGTGTTATGCACCCATGAATGATGCAGATGATGATGTGAAAGAAGACTTCTATCACCAACTACAACAAATCATCAACAAAGTCCCTAAACACGACATCTTAATTGCTATGGGGGATTTCAACGCTAAGGTAGGGAAAGATAACACCGACGTTGACAAAGTGATGAGGAAAGAAGGAATTGACATGGTTAATCAGAACAGAGAAAGATTGATTGAAATATGTCTAACAGAGGGCATGGTCATTGGAGGCACAATATTTCCACACAAAGAGATATACATAAAACAACGTGGATGTCTCCAGATGATAGAACTAGAAACCAGATAGATCATTTTTGTATTAGAAAGCAATACAGAACATCTCTCATAGATGTAAGGGCTTATAGGGGTGCAGATGTCAACAGTGATCACAACCTGTGTATAGGGAAAATAAAACTAAAATTGAAAAGCCAACACAAGAAATCAGTACACAGAAAGATAAACAGCCACAGCCTACAAGAAGAAAATACTAACATTAATTTCAATCAGGAACTTGCCAATCATTCCAAAACACCCAGTGAAGTTGAGGAGATAGGTATAGATGAGTTATGGAATTCTTACAGCACAGCCATAATCACAGCAGCAAAAGCAAGTGCTGGACTGAAAAAACCAAATAGAAAAGCATGGATATCAGATAAAACATGGAAGTATATACATGAAAGACAAGCAGTCAAATTAGACATGTTGAATGCAAAAACAGATCTTGGAAAAGATCTAGCGAAAGCAACATACAAAGAAATAGACAAGAAAGTAAAAAGTTCAGCTAGAAGGGATAAAAGAGAATACATAGACAATATGGCGAAAGAGGCAGAAAAAGCAGCAAAAACAGAAGACAGCAAAACTTTATATAACATCCAAAAGAGGCTAACAGGTACTATTAAATCTAAAGAAAGACCAATCCTTAGCAAAACTGGAACCCTGTTAGCATCAAATAAAGACCAAAAGCAAAGATAGGCTGAAAACTTCCAAGAAATACTTAATCGACCACACCCAAAAGAATTGTTAAACCTTGAAACTGACTTACTAGTCCCACAACTAAATGTCAACCTAGATGAAATTAAATTGCATGAAATTGAAACAGCAGTGAATGTAATGGCTAACAACAAAGCTGCAGGTGAAGATGAAATAACAGCCGAAATGCTAAAAGCTATCAATAGTGACAACATGAGACAACTACAGAGAATGTTTAACAAGATTTGGAAAGAAGAAAAAGTCCCTTCTAATTGGAAGAAAGGAATCATTGTTAAAATACCAAAAAAAGGCAACCTTAGTGACTGTAACAACTGGAGAGGATTAACCTTAATATCAGTTGTGTCAAAAGTATTTTGCAAGGTCATTTTGAATAGACTCAAAGATATAGTGGATACTGCAATGAGAGAAGAACAAGCAGGATTTCGAAAAGGGAGAAGCTGTCTCGACCAGATTTTTAGTCTAAGAATAATACTTGAAGAACATATTGAAAAGCAGAAACCATTAATACTGAACTTTA
Organism: Achatina immaculata; assembly: GCA_009760885.1. Lineage (NCBI taxonomy): Eukaryota > Metazoa > Mollusca > Gastropoda > Stylommatophora > Achatinidae > Lissachatina > Lissachatina immaculata. Next base: position 699,522 of record CM019715.1, on the reverse strand, counting down.
TAGACTTTAAAAAGGCATTTGATAGCATACACAAAGATTCATTATGGATAATTTTAAGTCTATATGGAATACCATCTAAAATTGTCAACATCATTAAGGATTTATACAATGGATATGTTTGTGCAGTCAAGACAGAAGAAAGGATGAGTGAATGGTTTTAGACTGAAACAGGTGTGAAA